>CAIGQQ010029330.1:26160-47372 GCA_903798035.1 Danio albolineatus
ATATATATATATATATATATATATATATATATATATATATATATATCACTGCTGAGGGTCCTAGTGGAAAAAAAAAAACATTATCACTGTGTCTGGTGTAGAATGACACAAACTTGTTGATGGCTGGAATATCACACTTGACGATACTGTTGATAGCTGCTGTTTTAATTGTTTAATACTTGTAAAAGTGCATGGCTTGCATTCCACTGAAACCAGAGAGAACATTTAAGATTAGTTTAAACAAACAAACAAACAAACAAAAAAACTCATGTATGGTTTATACATAAAATACATACAGGTTTACCTCCAGAAAGGATGTTTAGTGTGACAGTGGTTAAGTGAAAATTGTCTTCAGGGTAATTGTGGTGATATGTCAGCTGTATCGCTGGAAGACAAATTACATGCCAAGCTTGACAAGTGCTTTCAGAAAATTTCAGAAAAGAAATAGACACCACATCTACCTGGAGTTTTTGAGCTACTGTTGTTCCAGAAACAGAGAGAACTCAGATTTACTTTAATTTCATCAGAGGACGTTCCAACTGTACAAAGATAACATTTAAGGGTAAAATAATATAACAATTTATGGCTTCACATCAGATGTAAAAAATGTAAAGTTTTGTCTGCATTTGTTTTCTAATGTGCCCTGAACCACCTTTTCATGCATTCATTTTTAAGTTGATAAACAATAGTTTCAGTATGAACCGTACTTATCCGTCCAGTGAGGCAGCAGATCATCATCATCATCATCATCAGCCGCAGCACATTCATCTTCAGTCCAGACATAATTCCCACAAACCTGACAGAGACACACGTGTTTAATGTTGTTTTCTACAGGCGCTGAACACAAATCCTACATCAGTTTCTCATTACATTCTTCAGATGAAAATCCACCGACGAGAGAAGAGAGACTTTCATCCGTTCACCTCTGAAGCTTCGGGATTATGATTATAATGACAGAAAGTTCACTGGTATACATGCAAATCAGCTTTATATGGGTTCTAACTGTGAATGTCAGTGTTCATTTACATTTAGCTCTGGGTCATTATGTCAGCTTTAACTGTGTAGCAAATAAATGTATATATTTATTTCATTAACAAGATCCATGAACTTAAAAACAAACTCAAGACAAAAATAAGACAATATGGAGATTCTTATACACCGGGTTCATACGGTCATGGAAAACCTGGAAAGGTCATGGAATTTTGACAAGGTATTTTCCAGTTCTGGAAAAGTTTTGGAAAAACAGAAAAACCCACAAAGTTTTAGAAAAGTCATAGAAATTAGTTGAACAAATATCTGTATACTTGAATTAGGGCTGCGCAAAATTGGAGAAATCTGACATTATGATATTTAGTATTTCTGTGATGTATATTGATAAATAGGCTGATTTAACAGGTTTCTTTGGATTGATTGGGGAAATTTTGTAGAGGAGTGAATCTCAAGCAGAATGACAAGCAGCGATTAATAAAATATAGTAAGGACAAAAGTTAATTTTAGTTTTCAGGTTTCCATGTACAGATATTGAATAATCAACACGGCACAGTCTTCATTGTAGAGTATTTAATCTTTATTAAAGTTACACACAATCTTTTGTGGTCGGATGTTTTCAAATATGAAATATTGAAATGTTGACACAGTCACAGGCCTTAAAGTTACAGTTCACTCAAAGATTAAAATGTACTGTTTACTCACATTTCACCTGTTTCAATACTATAGGAATTTTTTAATTATATTCGTTTTGTGTTCATTTAAAGAAAAAGAAAATTTGAAACAAGTGAAGGGTGTAATGAAAATAATTAATTTTTGGATGAACTATCTCTTTAAAAATGCGTACAGATAATAAACTTTCACTCCATTATGATTAAACTCTATATTAAACTATAATCCCAGCATTGCATATCCTGCGATGTGTATCAGTATCACGATACTGATACGATGTGTATCACGATATCGATGCTGAAACCATAGCTGCGTCCCAAATCGCATACTTATGCGATATTCTTCGCCATTTAGTAGTATAAATAGTGTAAGTAGTGCGTTCACACTGAAAACTCTAACAATAATAAGTGCACTTTAATTACCCGGATAATGCACTCATTCCACCGGTATAATGAAGTGTGGACTGATGGACACTTGACGCACTCAACGACCGCAGCTCTGCGCACGTAACGGAAGGGGCGGAGCTATCGGGCGCACATGTTGGAGAACTTTATTTATTTTGGATTGTGAAAGCAAAATTCTCCTATGAGAGTGCTTATAGCGCCTCCTGATGGTGAATGCGGTTATACTCATGCAGGTATTATTTGGTACTTTGTTCATTTATTTCACTAATTTGGCAACCGTCAAACGTCATCGGGTTTGAACTTCCGCTTAGTAAAAAACGTTTTGAACTTCCGCTTAGTAAAAAAGTAATTAGTGCTCCATTTGGGACAACACTTCACACATATACTATCCTGTTGAGTGTGTAAGTGCATAAGTGCATAGTGTATAGTGTGTCATTTGGGACGCAGCTCATATATTGTGCAGTCCTAATTTGAATATAGGTTAGTTGTCTTTACTCCTTTTCTGTCCTTGGCCAAAAATTCCTACATTGTTAGTGCTGTTTAAGCATTATCAAAATCAATATAACAACAAATTTAAACACGATAGATTGTGTTCTGATATGCTGAAATAAATTTGAACGTCATTGTTTTTTATTATTTACCATGTATATTTAGACATTGCATGAAACATTACGTCATGCAAATGAACTTGAAAGTTCTGAAAAATGATGGAATTTTAGTAGTAAAAATGTTTAAATGTAAAATGTTTAACACTTTCACACACAAAACAACAAAATATGATCTTTATTTTACAACAAATAGCACTAATATGTTGTAATCTGTGACATCTTGTTATCTATATCTTAATAATCTATATTTTTCAGTTATTGAAGTTCATCATGATGAAGGAATGAGGTTTTATTAGAAATAAAAGAGCATGTTAAGCACATTAAATAATGCAGGAATCATCATCAGTTTCTTAAAGAGTTTGTGTACTTTCATTTTCAAATATGGTGTCAAATTTGGGAAGCTGTTGTATCAGATAATGATGCAAATTTCTGAACCCACATGCATGTCAACATCAGTAACATCCTGAATTTGTTTTTAAATAAGGTACAATGGTGTTTGTGTCACTCATGCACGCACATAAAGGATTATAACACTCAATGAATCAAACATTCAGCAAATTCAGAACTCAAACAATAATAATACACACCGCTGTTATTAAGTTATTAAACGTTCTGACAAGGTTCTCTCAAAGTTATGAACATTCTTCCAGTAACATCAATAGACAATTTGTTAATAATTTAATAATGTTCAAAACAAAAACATGTATACAGGGAGTGCAGAATTATTATGCAAGTTGTATTTTTGAGGATTAATTTTATTGTTGAACAACAACCACGTTCTCAATGAACCCAAAAAAACTCATTAATATCAAAGCTGAATATTTCTGGAAGTAGTTTTTAGTTTGTTTTTAGTTTTCGCTATTTTAGGAGGATATCTGTGTGTGCAGGTGACTATTACTGTGCAGAATTATTAGGCAACTTAACAAAAAACAAATATATACCCATTTCAATGATTTATTTTCACCAGTGAAACCAATATAACATCTCAACATTCACAAATATACATTTCTGACATTCAAAAACACAACAAAAACACATCAGTGACCAATATAGCCACCTTTCTCTGCAAGAACACTCAAAAGCCTGCCATCCATGGATTCTGTCAGTGTTTTGATCTGTTCACCATCAACATTGAGTGCAGCAGCAACCACAGCCTCCCAGACACTGTTCAGAGAGGTGTACTGTTTTCCCTCCTTGTAAATCTCACATTTGATGATGGACCACAGGTTCTCTATGGGGTTCAGATCAGGTAAACAAGGAGGCCATGTCATTAGTTTTTCTTCTTTTAGACCCTTTCTTGCCAGCCACGCTGTGGAGTACTTGGACGCTATGATGGAGCATTGTCCTGCATGAAGATCATGTTTTTCTTGAAGGATGCAGACTTCTTCCTGTACCACTGCTTGAAGAAGGTGTCTTCCAGAAACTGGCAGTAGGACTGGGAGTTGAGCTTGACTCCATCCTCAACCCGAAAAGGCCCCACAAGCTCATCTTTGATGATACCAGCCCAAACCAGTACTCCACCTCCACCTTGCTGGCGTCTGAGTGGGATGGAGCTCTCTGCCCTTTACCGATCCAGCCACGGGCCCATCCATCTGGCCCATCAAGACTCACTCTCATCTCATCAGTCCAGAAAACCTTAGAAAAATCAGTCTTGAGATATTTCTTGGCCCAGTCTTGACGTTTCAGCTTGTGTGTGTTGTTCAGTGGTGGTGTTTTTTCAGCCTTTTTCACCTTGGCCGTGTCTCTGAGTATTGCACACCTTGTGCTTTTGGGCACTCCAGTGATGTTGCAGCTCTGAAATATGGCAAAACTGGTGGCGAGTGGCATCTTGGCAGCTGCACGCTTGACTTTTCTCAGTTCATGGGCAGTTATTTTGGTTTTTCCACACGCTTCTTGCGACCCTGTTGACTATTGTGAATGAAACTCTTGATTGTTGGATGATCACGCTTCAGAAGCTTGGCAGTTTTAAGAGTGCTGCATCCCTCTGCAGGATATCTCACTATTTTTGACTTTTCGGAGCCTGTCAAGTCCTTCTTTTGACCCATTTTGCCAAAGGAAAGGAAGTTGCCTAATAATTCTGCACACCTGATATAGGGTGTTGATGTCATTACACCACACCCCTTCTCATTACAGAGATGCACATCACCTAATATGCTTCATTGGTAGTAGCTTTCCAGCCTATACAGCTTTTGGATGTTCAGCTAGCATAAAAACTAAATGTGTCTATTGTTTAAGAGAACATGCAAATGTAAATTTCCTTTGTAAATGTAAATTATCGTGACCAGGTATCCCTGTTTTCTGGGGACAGTCCCAGTTTTTGTGTTCTTGTGCCCAAATATCTCATAAATAGCTAAAGCACACTGTAAAAGATCTGTTTATTAACAGTTTCCATATTTTGTCATTTTGTGTTTTTCATTTATTTTCAGCAGGGGTGAGCAAACTCTGTCCTGGAGGGCCGGTGTCCTGCACAGTTTTGCTTCAACACGAATTAAACACACCTGATCATGCTAATCAGTGTCTTCAAGATCACTGGAAATCTATAAGCAGGTGTGTTTGATTAGAGTTGGAACTAAACAGTGCAGGACACCGGCCCTCCAGGACTGAGTTTGCCCATGTCTGATTTACAGTGATAAATTGCATTATGGGATGTTGAGCTCGGCTCTGTCAGCAGTTGATGTCGAAAATTCAACCATAACAAAGTGACTTTTATTGACATTGTAGTAGTTCAAAATATATTATATACCAACTAAAATATAGAACTAAGACCATACAATAACAGGAAAACATACTAGCAGATTATTACCAGGTTTTTGTAGGTTACATTTACAATACTAATACACACGATAAATCAATTCAGATATAAAAAATGTCCATAAAAGTCACTTAATAATATTTAAAATAATATTAACCCCCTTAAGCCCCCTTAAGTCCTCTTTGATTGTCTACAAAACAAATCATCATTATTAAATGTATTAGTCTTATTGCCCTAACCTGCCTAATTAACCCAGTGAAGCCTTTAAATGTCACTTTAAGCTGAATACTAGCATCTTGAAGAATATCTAGTCTAATATAATGTGCTGTCTTCATGACACAGCATAAGACACAGAAGCTCAATGGAGACCGGATGAAACAAAAATTACATGTGTCCTTCATTTATGTATCAAAAAAGAGAAGTCTTCAACCCTACAAACAGATCGATCAAGATTCTCAACAACATCAGGCAGTCTGCAGGGAAACTTGGCTTTGTGCACCAGCAGACATCTAAGCATAAATATAATATAAAAAGGG
This sequence comes from Danio albolineatus, assembly GCA_903798035.1. Classification (NCBI taxonomy): domain Eukaryota; kingdom Metazoa; phylum Chordata; class Actinopteri; order Cypriniformes; family Danionidae; genus Danio; species Danio albolineatus. The sequence continues at coordinate 32,120 of CAIGQQ010029330.1, forward strand.
TAGCACAATTGCCTCAAAGCAATAAGGTTGCTGGTTCAAGTCCCGGCTGGGTCAGTTGGCATTTCTGTGTGGAGTTTGCATGTTCTCCCCATGTTTATGTTGGTTTCTTCCAGGTTCTCCAGTTTCTCCGGTGTTGATGGTAACAGAGTTGACGAGTAACAGAGGATGCAGTAACAGAGTTGACGATAACGGAGTTGAAAGTAACAGAGTTGACAGTAACAGCGTTGACGGTAACAGAGTTGAAAGTAGCAGAGTTGACAGTAACAGAGGTGACGGTAACAGAGTTTGCAGTAAAGGAGTTTGCAGTAACAGAGTTGACAGTAAAAGCGTTGACGGTAACAGAGTTGACGGTAACAGAGTTGAAAGTAGCAGAGTTGACAGTAACAGAGGTGACGTTAACAGAGTTTGCAGTAACAGAGTTGACGGTAACAGAGTTGACAGTAACAGAGTTGACAGTAACAGAGTTGACAGTAACAGAGGTGACGGTAACAGAGGTGCCGGTAACAGAGTTGACAGTAACAGAGTTGACAGTAACAGAGTTTGCAGTAACAGAGTTGACGGTAACAGAGTTGACGGTAACAGAGTTGACGGTAACAGAGGTGACGGTAACAGAGTTGACAGTAACAGAGTTGACGGTAACAGAGGTGACGGTAACAGAGTTTGCAGTAACAGAGTTGACAGTAACAGAGTTTGCAGTAACAGAGTTAACAGTAACAGAGTTGACAGTAACAGAGTTGACAGTAACAGAGTTGACAGTAACAGGGTTGACAGTAACAGAGTTGACAGTAAGAGTTGACAGTAACAGAGTTTGCAATAACAGAGTTGACAGTAACAGAGTTTGCAGTAACAGAGTTGACAGTAACAGAGTTTGCAGTAACAGAGTTGACAGTAACAGAGTTAACAGTAACAGAGTTGACAGTAACAGAGTTTGCAGTAACAGAGTTGACAGTAACAGAGTTTGCAGTAACAGAGTTGACGGTAACAGAGTTAACAGTAACAGAGTTGACAGTAACAGAGTTGACAGTAACAGGGTTGACAGTAACAGAGTTGACAGTAACAGAGTTGGTGATTTGCGAGTTGACAGTAACAGTCTAAAACACAATTTTATCCATTCTTTATTACCATATTACTGTTTTTTTTTTTTTTTGAGAAATTCACTGACATATCACAGTAAGAGTGTTGGCATAATAAGTCTATTATTGGTAATTACACATTTTTTTTCATGCAAATTAATGAGAGAAGAATAACAACATTCCTCAATGCCTTTGTTTTCCACCACAGGAAGTGACATCACTTGGAGCAAGTCACATGCTTTTTCTATCAGTGCTTTACAGATTATTCTGCCTTTTCATAACTGATGTAACAGAGTTAACCAGAACGTGGAGACACAAATGTGTTTTTCATATAACTGAAATGACAAATAATACAGAAAATAGATGCTTTATGCAAATGTTTATTTACCTTAGTAGAGTAAACAAAAACAAGATGAACATTATACTGAATTATTTCATTATAATTGAAGCTGAGTGTATGATCCAGGAAGTGAAGACAGCCAAATATAGGTATAGTGGAATCTTTCAGTTAATATTTACAACCCAAAATGCTCCTTTATATTACATGCTTTGTGCTATTACTCAAAACAGTTTAATCATAGTAGAAAAATAATAGGTTTATCTTAGAGATTCCTGTGATTCTAGAATCACCTGTACACAAGCTGATTATATCAGTCAAAATAACCTATATGTTTCATAACAAAAGTTAAAGTAATCCTGAACCCACATATATCAGAATATATACACCTTGTAAAATAATATTAAGTAATGATGTTAAATGACCTTTTATTGTTTAAAATATCGAATAATTCACCTAAGTCATATCCCTTCACCATACAGTATTTATAAACACTAATACACACAACTGTATTCTGGCACTCAGATCACTGTTTACCAGGAAAATGAGACAGTGTATTTTCTGTCTTAACGAGGCTCATCGTAAACATTTTCTTCAGCATTATTATTGGTGTTGTTTGGTGGAACAATAGTTGTGATGGAGCCGGAGCTTTTCGGGTCGTCTGAAAAATGACCAGCAGCATCCTTGTGAATGTGATAGTAATACAAGAAGAGGAAAAACCCTGAAAAAAAATCAGAGGAAATTATTTCAACTAATAAAATAAGATAAAAACATTCAACAAAAATAAATAAATATATTAAGAATTATTTTGTATGATTTGCAAAGAAAGTGTACAAAAAACATATTAGGACTTGCAACTAAAGTTCATGATGCATTTGATTATTTCTCACTAATTGTAATCAATGATAATAAATGTAAAATAAAAAGAATATATACATTTTTGCTATTATTATTTTAAGGTTCAGTTCTCACTGTTACATGCAATTAATTGTGACTATTCTGTTATTACTCACCCTTTTTTAAAAAGGGGTGAACTATCCCTGTAAGGCAGTATTTGGGTTTGGGTATTGATGGTAGGGTTAAGAATGTACAATGAGAATGTGTGCTTTATAAGTACTAATAAACAAACAATATTTTATTAATAGATAATCAGATATTAGTTAATAGTGAGAATTGATACTGAAGTGTTACCAAATACTTTTATAAACAATAACAAGCATGCTTTAATTAATTTAAACAATTAGCTAAAAATCTGTGTGCACAATAGGAGCACTCAGTTTCTCACCCTGAAAGGAGTTGAGCGCACAGAAGATATAATATGAGGGGATGAGCATCGGTCCATAACTGAAGAAGGCAACAGCCCACGTCAGACCAAACAGAAGAAACAAACTCAACACCATCATCAGCTGCTTTCTGAACGTCTGTCTCTTGCCATCTGTTGCTCTGATGTGTCTGGACTGGATAACTCTAGTGACAATGATGATGAAGATGACTATCGTGAAGATGAAAACGAAGATGTAGTATCCAGTGTTCAGGATGTAGTGAATTAAAGGATTTGTAATCCAGCACCTGCAATTAAAGAGCATCAAATGAAATTTAAAGGACACTCAGAAGATATTTCATAATTAATGAATTTGTGACTTAAGAACAAAGCATACATTTGTGCAATTTTTCCTGCTGATGCGGTTAAGGTCACTGTATTATAACCTCCTACAGAAACAACTGCGATAACAGCTGGAGCCGAAAACCCTGAAACACATGCAAAACAAAGATATTATCAGTAAAAACAAAAAAGGAAACCACTGTCTAAGAGAAAATAATGCACACTAGAGGTGCATCAACACCATTATCTGCCAATGCACAAGGTCTAAGGTCAAAACAGGTTTTATTAAGTCCAACAAAGTCATAAAAAATAGTGTAGCGCCCTTTCCTTATGGCGATGGAAGGGCCCTGAATTCTTATAGATTAGATCCCTCTAATTTGTAATTTTCCTATAACCCCATTCCAATTCATATAAATAATAAACAGCCAATCTAGAATGAAATTCGAAATCACTTTGTCAAATTTATTTAAATACACTTAAACAAATAAAGATATGCAAATAAAGAAATAAAGGTTAGTTTCAAAATAAAACTTTTTTTTCAGACTTCAAAAATCAACAGTTCAGTTAGGGGAAAAACCCAAAACAGTCCATATAAAATAAATGGAAAAATATGTAAAGCTCGTTGCAGGCCTGTTTCAATGCTGGCGGTCGGAGTGGCTTTGAAACCCAGTTGCCCCTTCACCCGGAGGGCAAATAATAAATAGTTTACTCTTACCAGAGCCCAGGGAACACGTCAGAAGCGTAAATACAGTTCAGGAGTAAATAGAGGGAAGTCAGCAGAGTGATGTTGCGCCCAACGCTGCTAGAAAACTCATTAAGGTATCCAGATTTCTCAGACGGTCTCTGAAAATGTCCGCTTATGTTGATATAGAGAACAATAATACTTCGCGGCGATCTCTGCCTTCGCGGCCAACACTGTATTAAGTAAACACAGTGTCACATATAGTTCGATGACATTCAAAAGAAGAAATTGCTATCTCCACAGTCATAGACATATAAATCTCTCTTCAGTTCTCTTTTCGACAGCTCTTGGAACAAATCATCTCTCTCATACCAACTCTCACCCCGGTCTCTCTCTTTCACTATGCTCTTCCACCCCCTTTATATCCCTTCCGGGAGATCTCTTTCCGGTCACCACTCCCCTCACAACACAACAGGTAAGACTTTTCAATTAAATATTGATACAAATTCGGAAAAAACATTTCCATCATACCATAAACAAATAAACAAAAAAATAATTATAATATTTAACTATTAATAAACAAATAAATTAATCGACAACTGGGCTTCACTGGGAGGCAGTCCAAAAAATCACCACAAGTCAAAAATAAGTCCACAGGACTGATCAGAACAAAAAAAGTATTTTAAGTCAAAATGCCGACAAATCAAAACAAAGAGAAGTGAAAACTAGAGTATATCTGGGCAGGGGATTTACAGCAAGGATGAAAGCAGGTCAAACTCAAAAGCAAAGTTTTTATCTGATGTTATAAGGGATAGGAGGGGATCTGTTATAAGAAACAAAAGATTATGTTTGTAGGGGAAGGTTCTGAGTGGAAAGACAAACCTGTTGATCAACCCACAGAGAGGGTGCAGATCTGCACCTACTGTATGGTTGGCCTGTCTTTGGTACTGGGCTGAGGTTTTCAAAGAGCAGTGGAGGATGAGCAAAGATTGCTGCGAGCGTATTCACCCAGAGGAGGGTATGAGGACCATAATGAAGGGTTGTAACTCACCATGCACCTTAAGGTGAGCTCGAGACTCTGATTAACTCTTTCCGTCTGTCCATTTTGCTCGGGGTGGAATTCAGAAGGCAATCTAACAGGTGCACTGACAACTGGCGAAGGGGGCTTTGATGAGAACTGGGGAACACGATAAGACACAATGTACTGTGGAATACCAAAGACTTGAAAGACATGTGAGGTGATGAGGTCAGCAGTGTCTTTAGCAGATGGGAGTATGGCTAGGGGAATTTTTAAAAAACAGCTTTGGAGAATTGGTGTACAATGACCGGGATAACAGTGTTGTTGTGGGAGGAAGAACAGTAATGAATGGTAGAACCATGGTTGGTGGGGAATAGACAGCTGTGGGCCACCAGAAGTTACTTTGTAGAAAGTTATGATTGTGGGAAATACCTGCATAGCTGATAAGCCGGGAGGAATGTGCCGTCTGACATACTAAGGGATGTACTGTTTAGGAACATACAGCCAGTTAGCCAGACCTCCTGCCAGATCTGGATCTTAAATCTGAGCTTTACTGATGGCTGTCTCAAACTCCCATATGGGAGGTGAAAGGATCTTAGACTTGGGAATGATAGCTATTGAGATCCTTTCTTGGGACGTGTTACTGTTTATTCAGGATGTGGTATATGGCTTAAGGTTTTTAGATCCAGTACAGTAAGATAGAATAAGTTGAACTGGTGAAAGAAGAGTGACCAGCAGACTTGATGAGAAGTAAGTTGTTTGGTCTGCTGAACATACTTCAAGTTTTTGTGGTCTGTCAATACCCGTAACGAATGCTAATTAAAGCCAGCAGCTTCTGGTCTCCAAAGTGATAATTGCGCTCACAAGAACTGAGACAATAAGAAAGAAATGCACATGGATGAATCTGTTATCTCTCCTCCTCTAGGACAGCACAGCCCCCACTCCCACATCAAAAAACGAGTGAAGTGAGCCTTGTCAAGCATGGTTTTACCCCTACTCACAATTGGTCCTTTGCTTTGCCAAGATGGATAACAGCTCCATGGGCTATTAGTCTCCCATCCAACATTGTCACCTGCAGTGGGTTATCTAGCAGGTTGGCATTCTTGTTAAGGAGAGAAGCCAATGCCATGTCCTTAAAGCTCCCCTGTGCTCCAGAATCTACAAGAACTTGGAGTAGATATCGCTCAGATGCTAATGTCAAGGTAACAGGTAAGAGCAGGCTAGAGTTTTTAAGAGAGACAAATTGAGTCACTCCTAAGACAGCTCTCCCCTTACTGCCTGGGATGGGGAGTTTTCCTTTAACTTGGGACAATCTGAGAGAAAGGGACCAGATCCACCACAATAGAGATAGAGATGACTCCTTATATGACAGGTGCGTTCCTGAAGAGATAGTCGGTCATGACCTAGCTGCATAGGCTTTGGGGGATCTGGTTCTGAGAAATTAGGTTACTCAGTGGCACACAGAGTGGGAGGTTGGGAAATGTGAAAGAACAAACCTGGTGGTCAGTCTTCTCTCTTTAAGATGATTGTCCAGGAGGATATGTAGCTTGGTCAATCAGGAACTAGACAGTGTAAATCCCCAAAAGTGAGTGCTGGCTAACAGGTTAAGTAAATCTCAGGTAGTCAACGTCAGACAGATCATTCTGGAAACAATCCATGAGTGCTTTATCATTTCTGCTTGTTTCTGTGGCAATTGTCCGAAACTGGACAGTTGTCCAAAACCTTGATATAAGGTGGGTAGTTGCTTGGAAGCCTCTATTCCTGAGAGAGGATGGTTGAATACATGCCATAATTCTTTCACAATGGAGGAGAAAACGGTGCAGCAGGCCGCTCTAGCATTACAAATTGCTGTTGCCTAAGCAAGCCTGTCCAGACAAGAGAGTACGTACATAGGTGATTTTAACCTCGTCTGAAAGGAAGGTAGAATGTTGTTACTTAAAGATGAAGTCACAATCGGTAATAAACTCCTCGCAGGTCTCCAGATCTACGGTTTGACCTGAGGTTGAGGGGCATGGATAACAGTTGTAGGGGTTGAAGACTCTAGTGGTGTTGGGGCAGGACCTTGACACGGCATGGAAGTCATGAGGTCTGAGAGTAAGTGAGAGTGCTTCTCCATAACTGCTTCTTGCCGAATCAGAGACACCTCACAGCACTTAACTGTAGATTTGTGTTGAGCAACAATAGTAACCATTTCTTGGGCAGTGGCCTCAGCTTGGTTCATGTTGGCTTGGTTTTTCTGTGACGAGCATTGGGCCAAAACACAGGTTTCTGGTGTGTTAGACGAATGTTCTACCATTCTCCCACAGTTCAAAAAGGTCTTTATTTAGGAAGTCCAACAAAGTAATTAAAAAATTGCAAGGCAAAACATTACCACAAGGTAAAAATTAGAAAGTCCACAGGACTGACTAGAGTAGAAACAGATAACAAATATAAAGTCCTCCTCAGAGCAAAAACAAACTTTAAGCCAAAATACAAACAAACCAAAACAAAGAGAAGTATCTGGGCAGGGGACTTATGACAAGGATGAGCAGGTCAAACTCAAAGTGAAGTTTATTTATAAACTAATTTGGAGAGGATCACATGCAGATGATTGCTTGCAGCTGGTCCCGCATTATTCAATTTATGATCCACCAATCAGACGATTCCTGAGCCACTATAAACACCCTAAGCTCCATATCACAGCCATCTTCATTTGAAGAATCCCCCCTTCCTCCCCTTCTCCTTCTCCTTTCCTAGATGGGTGGCACGGTGGCCCAGTGGTTAGCACTGTTGCGTTACAGCAAGAATGTCACTGGTTCTAGTCCTTACCAAGCCAGCTGATGCTTCTGTGTGGAGTTTACACATTCTCCCTGTGCTCACGTGGGTTTCCCCCGGTTTCCCCGGTTTCCTCCCACCGTCCATAAACATGCAGCTTAAGTTAATCGACTAATCCAAATCAGCACCATAGACATGCTCCTAGTAAGTAGTTATCTTTTCATTGCAATCACTGTCTGTTCATTAGCTACTACAGCAGGGGAGCTCAAACTCTCCTCTCGCCCTGCAAACAGGAGGGAGCCCCGGGCTCGAGGATCTTATGAGCTCAGGGCTCTCTTCCGGGACAGCGTACCAAACACGCTTCATAATCCATCATCAGAGTGTGAACTCTTGAAATAAGTGAATAGGGTAGAATAAATAGGCTAGTCTATTGAGACACAGCTGAAAAAAATTAACACAAATAACCCCAAAGAGAGACACTGGGGAAAATTGTGACATCATATGGTGAAAGTAACACAAGTAATATCTTAGATTATGACAGAACCCTTGTTATACAGCAAGCATTTGCTCCATCACTCACCCCAGCCCAACACCGTGATCTTCCTCATGTAGTTTGTGATGGTGATATTCTGCCGGATGAGCCATAAGTACATATGAAGAGCTTGAATGAAGAACCAGGTGAATGTGGTCAGCATGGAGTAATGCATCAGCAGTGCTATGAAGACACACGCATTCTTGTCTCCTGAGTTCGCCACGCTCTCGTTCGACAGAAAAGACACATTCAGGAGAAACAGAGCTACAAACATGTTGATCAGGATCTTCGTGGCCTGATTGGATTTGGCTTTCCTGTTAAAAGAGAAAAAAATAACCTGCATTTGTAACTTTAACTGTCACAATAAACAGTATAATATTTATGTAGTGCTGTAATAGACTCTACCGCAGCAGAAAATGGATGAACAGAGCGATGGCCAGAAAAAACACAGAGATCCCACAGCCGATAGAAGAGATGAGGGTCAGTGACTCCAGATACGGCACTACAGCGTTTGCATCTGTGACCGGAGACTGAGAAATCAGAGAAAAAAACATACAAATCAGATCAGCTGGAAGATATTTTAAAAAATCATTTGTTATTGTGTAGGGTTTACATTTTCAAAGCACATTAAATATTTGTTTCTTGTGTCATATTTAATGTTCATATATCAACAGGATGTAAAGACTAATTGGCGACAGGTCAGCTGCACAATATAACAAAAAAAATGATCATTGCAAAAATAGTATATGCAATATCCATCCTTAGGTGTGCATTATTTTCTAATAAATTATTATGGCATTGTTGTGCTTTTCCTCAGGCCTCCACACCTAAATCCACTGTTTAGATGTTATATTTGAGATTTGTCAGATTTTTGGTCCTCAAACTGCTCCTATGTGTAGGTAAACTGAAATCATTCATATGGATCTCAGAACCTGCCAGAACTACTGTAGCTCTGCATTTATCTGAACATAAATGCACATTGTAGAATGATCATCAGCCAATTAGAATCAAGCATTCGACAGCCTTGTAATGTAAGAAAGTTTAATCTCTTCTCACCATTAGGACAGCAAAGAACGTCAGATGTGTACACGAACACTTAATAGTGTAACTGTCGATTAGTTCTGTCTCGCAGCCGAATGTTGTCCACTCAGGATTTCCTTTAAAGAAAAGAGAACCACAGACGTTGATGCTCATTGAGATAAACAAGCTACGTTGATGGAAATTCGTCAAAAGAGCTATTATTTAACTTAATTTTACTATGAATTAACTTACCCTTTCCATCCCAGGAACTGCAGGATGGGATTCCAGTCTGTAAGAACACATTTGAGTTTGATTTTGTTGGTCTTGTCATAATCTTGTGAGTTCTGTAATTTTTAAACTTCTGTCACAAAGCGTTTCTTACCAGATTTTCTGTTTTAATGATCATTTCAATAGTGTTGGTGAGGTTGGCGATAGCGGCTCCCATTGTTATGCCGTAAGTCTCATTATTTAAAATTGTGTAATCTTTAGTTTCATTCTAATTAAAAAATCATACAAAACAGAGCAATCAGTTATTATATATAAAGCATTAGCATAGCCAGAATAAAGAGTCTGGGTGTGTCACGTTTATTCTCAGATTTTATGAGGAAAAAATATATATAACAATAAAATACATTCATTCATTCATTTTCTTTTCGGCTTAGTCCCTTTATTAATCACTCATTCACACTCATACACTGCGGACAATTTAGCCTACCCAATTCACCTATACCACATGTGTTTGGACTGTGGGGGAAACAGGAGCACCCGGAGGAAACCCACGTCAACATGGGGAGAACATGCAAACTCCACACAGAAATGCCAACTGACCCAGCCAAGGCTCGAACCAGTGACCTTCTTGCTGTGAGGCGAACATGCTACTCACTACGCCACCATGGCGCCCCGTGTGTGTAACTTATCTTTATTTATTTATGATTTGGTTATGGGTAAACAAAGACCATGCAGGCCAGGTAGTTGAAATGGTAGGCTACAAATAATTAATTCGTTATGAATTAATTAATTAATTATTCATAAATAATTAATTCACCGCCGCCTATGACAACGATGCCATCGTCCATCGCGATGTTTCACGTTAGACATTGTGCGATGCCAAGTTGGTTAACATCACCCAACCTTGGTGTCAGAAAAAATAAATAAATAAATAAAAATCTTTATTACAAATTTTCAATTTAACCCGAACACTGAATAGTTTAAATGTTTAAATGTAAATGTTTTAAAAATTTAAGACTAGGTTATAGTGTTAAAAAATATCTTTATCTAGGCTATTTTTGGGTGGCACACCAATGGCTACACCACTAAACACCCGTCTGAATGGAATGGTATGGAAACTGATCTGTTAGTATGGAAGCTGCTCTGTTGCTGAGCGTAAGGCCCTGCAGCGGGTGGTGAAAACTGCCCAACGCATCACAGGGACTCCACTTCCTGCTATAGAGGACATTCAGAAAAAACACAGTCTGCGCAGAGCACGCAGTTCTCAAGGATTCTCAAGGACCCCTCTCACCCTGCTCACAGACTGTTCTCTCTCCTGTCTTCCGGCAGGCGCTTTAGGCTTCCTCGGACAAAAACCAGCAGACTGAGAAACAGCTTTTTCCCCAGAGCTGTCTCCCTTTTGAGCTCTGCCCCCCACTGACTCTTTTGACCCCCACATACACCCCCCACTCTCCTCATAACTTATACTCCTCACAATCACTGCATTATTTAACATTTGCACGTTTAAAAATTGCACATATTCTTTGCACTGATTCATTTATTTGAACTGTACATACCCACTGTACAAATACACTTGTAATTATGTTTATCTTTACACTTTTGATTATTAATAGCAACCTGCACTTATTCATGTATTTGAACTGTACATACCCACTGTACATGTACACTTGTTATTATGTTTATCTATCCGCACACTTCTGATTATTATTAATAGCAACCTGCACTGATTCATGTATTTGAACTGTACACACCCACTGTACATATCTTTGTAATTAGGTTATCTATCTGCACACTTTTGATTATTAATATCAACCTGTATGTATAAACATTTACTGTAAATCTCTGTTCATAATTAATGCAACCTGTATATCAGGTTCATAGTACATCCATCTGTAAATATCACCATAGTTTTTCTATAACTGCACTTTATTGTTTATACCTGTTTCTGAATACAGCTTAAAAATAAATATTTACCCAACACTTACATATTTAAATAATCTCAATTCATAAAACAACAGCTAAACATTAAGTAAAACAAACAAAAGCAGAATACATTACCTCATTCCCCATATTTTTAAACTGTAAAATTCCAACAAATGTACTTCCATTGTTTTCCAGACGTGCTTCATCAAACGCCTCACTGGGAATCGTTATAGACCAGGGAAAGTCTGTGCTCAGGTTACTTAGACAGTCAACAATCTGTAAAGAGCTGGCACGAATGAGGAATCACACCGCATATGAATGGGTTTTAGTACCTTTAGTGCTTCTCAGGCCTTACGTTCATCAGTTTCTGATCTGAAGAGAAGCAGGCGTCTGTAGTTTCACTGTTCTCATCTTGTATTTGGATAACACCAATAGCATCACCCATGAATATTGCCACACTGGTTTTATTGTTTTTTTTCATCCACTCCACCTGTGACGTCAGATTGTCCAAGGTTGCTCTGCAAAATCGATTTAATAATTAATATTCTTGATTTAACTGAATTGTAAAACTCACTGCTACTTGCACACTTACGATGCATGTGAAGGTTCCACTTGTCCGTTCTTATCAATCGGAGGTAGAGTTATATTTGATTCAGGTGGTTGCGCACAGGCAGTTTTATTACTACAATTAATGGTTGGTTTATTGCCACAGTCCACACACTTCCATTTATTTATTTTATTTTCATCTTTAAAACTCAAATTGTATCTGCTTCTTTTTTCTGTTAGCAGAAACAAATGAGAATAAATTATTTTTTTTACATATTTGTGGAACTGAGTCTATTAGGGATTTTCATCAGTTCAGGCATTACTGTTTAATAAATCATTGTAGAATCACTGCAGAAATTACATCATTGTAAGCTAAGAGCTGCAGTGCACATAACAAAACTCTTTTTTGCATTTAACTTGCAATACAATTACGTACAGTTATCTTGATTTTAAAGGGCATGTAATTGATGTATTGTAATGGTTAAATACCCTCCTGAAAGTTTACTGAGGCTCCTGTTGAATAGTTTAGAAATCTTAACACTTACTGCATGTAGATTGCTTATATGTAGCATTTGTACATATCTCTCGAGGATCAACAGAAGATTTCCAACAATCTTGAGATGCCATGCAACACAATTAAAAATAAGTCAAAGCAACAAAAGTACTTCAGCTGTGAAATGAGTAATGTTATCTAATCGTTTTCCTTAAATGTAAATTTTGCTTATACAAGCTTTTTAATAATAATAATAAAAAAAATTGTCATTCATTATTTTCCCTTATTGTAAACAGCATGCTGTGCAATATACAGTAGGATGGTAAGTTTGACTTCTTTTGGTTATTGTGATTAGATTTAACATTCTAAATGTCAGATTTATTGACAGCTTAAAAATTATGAATAGAAGTGAGGTTGGGCTTACTGTGTTAACATGTTGATCAAAGGAAAAAAAAAATGGGTCCCACTTTATATTAAGTGTCGCTTATACCTGTGAACCTAAATGGTAACTCGATGTGTAAGTAGTATGTAACTACAGTGTATGTACACACTGGTACATAGTATTTACTTGTGTAATACTGGTGTAACTACACTCATGTAACAACCCACTGAGCAGTATGTGTAAGTACAAATATGTAACAGGACATTGGTAACAACACTAGGAAAGTACACATCTGTAACAAGAGTTATGGAAGTGCATTGTGTAACAACAATATGTACTTGCAGATGTTTTTCCACTTCCACATCTGTTTACAGATCATGTACTCGTGATCACTGTATGGCAGAACTAATGTTGCATTAGAAGGTTTCTCCTTGTAATACCAGTGTACTTACATGGTAAATCCAACGGAACTGTCCACTCAATATAAAGTGTAAAATGGTCACAAATTACTGTGTAACTTGTAGAAATATCTTCTGTGTAACACTTTAATAACAGTGTAGTGACATGGTAACTCCACAGAAACGGTCAACAATATACAGTGTAAAATAAAATTCATTTAGTTTCGGCCTAGTCCCTTTATTAATCTGGGGTCGCCACAGCGGAATGAACTGCCAACTTATCAGCATATGTTTTACACAGCGAATGCCCTTCCAGCTGCAACCCATCCAAGGCGAAAAGAAAATGAATGAATGTATGAACAGTAATTTATGACCATTTTACACGTTATATTGTGGACAGTTCCTGTGGATTTACCATGTAAGTACACTGGTATCACAAGGTGAAACCTTCTAGTCCAGCATTAGTTCTGCCATACAGTGTCCACAAGTACATGATCTGCAGACAAGTGTGGAAGTGGAAAACATCTGCAAGTACATATTGTTGTTACACAATGCACTTCCATAACTCTTGTTACAGATGTGTACTTTCCTAGTGTTGTTACCAATGTCCTGTTACACATTAGTACTTACACAGACTATTCAGTGGGTTGTTACATGAGTGTAGTTACACCAGTATTACACAGGTAAATACTATGTACCAGTGTGTACATACACTGTAGTTACGTACTACTTGCACATCTAATTACCATGGACGTTCACAGGTATACGTGACACGTAATATAAAGTGGGACCAAAAAATCACTAGCTACTGGCTAATGCAGACTTAAAATGTGTGTCCTTCAAAGTCTATGCAGGCTGAAGTGAGCGTGGTGAAATGAGACGGTCTCACCCACAGAAAATTGATCTCAGTTCCCCCATCACACTCATTAAACACCATGCTAAAGTGCCATGCTAGCTATCTAAAATATTTGTCTGCAATTTATGTTACTGACTACTTGATGAGTTATTAGAACTAGTTCACTGGGATTAATATAGATAGGTTTGACACAGCACACTGATCTTGGTCCATGAGGTCCGGTGTCCCTGCAGATTTTAGCTCCAACTTGCCTCAACTGACCTGCCTAGAAGTTTGAAGTATTCCTATTATGACCTTGATTCACTTTTTCGGTTGTATTTGATTAGTGTTGGAGCTATTCTTTGCAGAACACGGCCCTCCAGGACCAAGTTTGCTGGCCCCTGCTTTAGACAGAACCATGCAGTGAATGAGAGGAGGGGTATAATTTACCCGGAGAGGTAGAAATAAGTTTTAATATAATTTTATTTGCAACATTCACAGATGTATTTATCATTTTTATTACACTACTGCTTGTACTTTTAATACTGATAAAGCAGATCTGTGGCATCTCCAGAGTGTGTGGCCTCAGAATCATCCCAACTGCACCAGAGCAGCATTATTTCCTGGACAAGCTTCTAAACGTGTTCCCTTTGGTCCATTTATGTGTATGTTTAAAATGTAAATTGTCTATAAAAGTGCAACTTTGTAAGATATGTCAGTTTTGAATTATCTTGATTTTTAACATACCATATTATTGAAAGTATTGCATTTCTGTTTACTCGAATATCAAGCACTACTCATTTCAAAATGTAATGAATTGTGAAGGACTCATTCATTGTATCCTTCATAGCTCAGGAAATGAACTGAAATGAAATGAGTCTGCATTTTGAAGCAGCCTTTTAATTGAGATAGTTTTAGTCACACTGCAAATGCATAGTTCAAGAAATGCAGCCTTGGAATTTGTTATGCAGCCTATGATACTTTCCTTTGGTCCGCCCCCTACATCTGTGTTAATCTCATCAGTTTGCTTTTACAAAACTGCTGCACATTCACACCTGTCCCGTTACAGATTGCACTGCCCTAACTGTACAAAAACAGAATTTTGAAACACTATAAATGGAAAAAAAATACCTTTTAAGCATGTATTCAAGATATCTGTCAGGCAAGTTAATATGTACTCTGATGTGGATCCTGCAGAAATGAAGAGATTAAATTAATACAGCACTATTGAAATATAATTAATCCAATTTACTTTGAAATTAAGATATCTCAAAACAATTTAGCTGTAGAATATTTAGAATGTACATGCATTAACAAAGATTTTGAGAGTTGGATAGTTAACTGCAAATGTTACATTACATTATGTGTGTGTGTGTGTGTGTTTGTGTGTGTGTGTGTGTGTGTGTGTGTGTGTGTGTGTGTGTGTGTG
>CAIGQQ010029330.1:47382-57631 GCA_903798035.1 Danio albolineatus
GTGTGTGTGTGTGTGTGTGTGTGTGTGTGTGTGTGTGTGTGTGTGTGAGTGTGGTCCATTTTCCCAGAAAAAAACAGCATTCTGTATTGCTGTGTCTACTGTGGAATGACACACACCTGAATTCGGCTTTGGTAGACATTGACATGAATCTGGGAAAAAAATCACTTTTATGTCTTCAAACATCTCATTCATTCCAATTATATAATTGTTGCCATATTTTGTTAGATTGAAACTGAGTGTTTTGGATAAACAATTTTGATATGGTACAGTAGGACAAGAAGAGATATTTAGTGCAGTATTCTTCTTAGGTATATTTTGCAGGTTTACAGCTGGAAGAAAAAAAAACTCAGTCATAACTATTGCTTTTACGCAATAAATATGTGGTAAATTAACAGCCATTTCATATCTACCTAGACTTGTTGTGTTCCACAAACACTGACTTGTCAAATTGACCTGGATTTTGTCTGGGTTCACGCTCTTGGTGACTACAAACAGGTACACCATTATAATGTTATGATGTATGATATGACAAAAATCTGTATGAGATGTCAAAATGTTGACACCTACAGTCATAATAATTTTTAAATAATAACATTAGTTTCAGTATGAACCGTACTTATCCGTCCAGTGAGGCAGCAGAGGATCATCACCACCATTATCATCAGCCACAGCACATTCATCTTCAGTCCAGACATAATTCCCACAAACCTGACAGAGACACACGTGTTTAATGTTGTTTTCTACAGGCGCTGAACACAAATCCTACATCAGTTTCTCATTACATTCTTCAGATGAAAATCCACCGACGAGAGAAGAGAGACTTTCATCCGTTCACCTCTGAAGCTTCGGGATTTTGATTATAATCACAGAAAGTTCTCTGGTATACATGCAAATCAGGGGCTTATTCAAGGTCTACTGCATGCCAGTGTTCATTTACATTCAGCTCCAGCTCATTATGTGTCTTTTGTTCGACTATATAGCAAACACAGTTTATTATTATGTTTGAAATTTGAATTATTTGTCAAATATTTCAGTAGTCATATAAGTCATATTAACAGAGCAGAAAACGTATTTCTGCTTGTACACAACGACAGAAATATTTGCACAACTATTTTTTTCTGCTCTGTACAACATTTCTATCTCAATGACAAATGTTTACATCTACAGTATTTATATCTGATCCAATATTTGCATAACATCCATAGTGTATTTGTCGGCGTTACTGTTTCTTATCCTGTCCTGTCTCAGGCCCCGTTTACACTAGTGCGTTTTAGTTTTAAAATGCATAAGTTTTGCTACGGTTGCGTCCACACTATGCCGGAGTTTTCGAGCCCTGAAAACAGAGTGTTTTGGAAACGCTGGAGAGGCCGTGTTCATTCTAAAGCGCTGCTGCTGCTTCTCAGTGTGGATTGAGCAAAACAGAGACCTTTGACAGAGATTGGCTACGTGATTGGGGCTTTGGGTCATTGCGTATCCTTACCTTATTCGTCAAATGCACATGGCTATAACGCCGCCGGCAGACGGCAGACCAGCCTTCACTGTAAACGCTGTATTTTCGATAGCCATGGATGTTTTATATTCATTTGTTACTGTAAGTAACAGCTCGACCTCGTCGTCTGTCCTCTAAAAGACCTCTCTTGCTTTCTTTACCATCGCGTTCATCATTCAACCAGCGTTTGTTGACTAACAATAGCCAAACGCCGAGCGAGACGCATGCTTCCTGTTTATACTTGAACGCGCATGCCCAGAGTGCGCTAATGGTCACGTGATACACGTGTCACGGTTCAGGGATCTGTGTGTTCCTGTCTGTGTGTGTATGTGTGTGCGTGTGAGTGTACCTGTGTTGGTGCGAGTGTGTTTGTTTGGGTATAATAGCGTGGCTGTCTGTGTGCTTACCCCGTCAGCTGTGTGGTCATGTGGAGGGAATCATTCAGTCGGCTCATTAGCATCAGCAGCTGTGTTGTGTTATCTCGGCTATTTATACCCAGCGTCCATGTCTCCAATTTGTCAGTCCGTTGTTTCAACGTGTGTTTGTGTCTCTCAGACTTCCTACGTGTTAATGCTGGTGGTGAGTTGCTGTGAATCTCTTCCTTTGTGGAATTTATCTCCTATGGCTATTACCTGCTTCCTGAACTGTGTCTCATGTGATCGACTATGAGTTTCGTCTGTGACTGCTACTTCCTGGTCTACTGTGTGAAGTTTTCACGAGAAGATACTCCTGTGTTCTCCTCCACCTCATTCACAAACTCTGTTATTTGATCCTTGTTTGATTCCAGTCTGACATTAAACTTTTCATATTTTACTCTCGCATTTGGGTCTCCCTGTTGTATCATTACAACACGTTTCTGGTGGAGTAGTGTGGACAGAGATCTGTTGAGAGACGCTGGGTGAAACGCTAGTGTGGACGCGGATCATTTTCATGCTAAAACGCCGTTTTAAAACTAAAACGCACTAGTGTAAACGGGGCCTTAGTTGCACTAAATGTTGCACAAACTGCACTCTGTGCTCTTATTCTCATTCATTCATTCATTTTCTTGTTGGCTTAGTCCCTTTATTAATCCAGGGTCGCCACAGTGGAATGAACCGCCAACTTATTCTTATTTGTTTTACCCAACCCTTACGCAACTTCCAGCTGCAACCCTTCTCTGGGAAACATCCATGCATTCTCATTCACACTCATACACTAGGGACAATTTAGCCTACCCAACACCAACTGACCCAGCTGAGGCTCGAACCAGCGACCTTCTTGCTGTGAGGCGATTGTTCTACCCACTTCACCACTTATCTTATTTTTTTTCGATCTACTAAGTATTTATAGTAGAGCACAGTCCTGTGTAATGTTGTCAGTTTATGTTGTTTGATGTAGCACCTTGGTCCTGGAGGAACATTGTTTCGTTTCACTGTGTGCTGCACTGTATATTGTTGAAATGACAACGAAGCCGACTTGACTTGACATTTTCTTCTGCAGAAAGTCTTGTTTCTTTTAGTTTGACTGGAATAAAAGATGTTTTTACATTATTTAAAATAAGTTTTAAGGTTAATATTATTAGCCCCCTTCATTTTTTCTTTGATTGTCTGCAGAACAAACCACTGTTATACAATGACTTACCTAATTACTCTAACTTGCCTAGTTAACCTAATCACTACGTACGGTACGGTGCGGTGCGCTTTTAAGGCCGTTTCCATCGTCTAAAAGCATACCGAACCGTGCCATATCACTCTTCAGTCACCCTTTGCAAAGGGTACCAAGGGTAGACGCACAGCTGAACGCTATTGGTTTACAGAGATACGTCATTCGCTCGCGCAACAAGCCAGAATGAAAACAAACAACCCGCCATGTTTAACACACAGCTGAGAGACAATGCCCCGAAATAATATGCACTATAATAACGAGTCATGGTCAACCCGAGCAAACAAACCTTGTCGTCGTCTTGAACAGCCACAAAGCCAAGAAGAAGAGCAGATTCTTATGGGTTACGAGCCCATCTAAGCGCGAGTGGTTTCGATTTGTCGCTTGCGTTCGCGTCAATATTTGAAATAGCAAACTTCTTAACCTGGACTATTATGAACTGGGAATGACGGAGTTCCTCTCTAACAGAGGCTACATGTGCTGCTGGAGATCACACACACAGATGAGAGCTCTGCACTGACTGTGGGCTATATCTCCTGCTGTTTCTAAACCTAAATAAGGACTAAATGTCTGCTGTGTGTAGTGTTTCTGTAACTGATCATATCAGAGACTGTAAGGGGCTGTATGTGTTCATATATGCTGCATTTATTTATTTATTTGATATAATCACAGACAGTAGGCTGTTTCACATCATTGATCTGCAGTTATAATCAGATCATGTTCATAGAGAGGTCAGTAATGAACATTTATACAGCAGTGTTTATGTGTATAATAAAGCCTCTGTGTTGTGAGAAGTGCTCCTTATATGATATGTGAGCGACCCGTACAACTTTACTGTAGACATTTCCTCCAGCGAGAATGACGGCGACTGAAACTTTCTGTCGTACAACACTCACACCGAAAGAGTAGCCTTTAGCAGGGGACACACAAGTCTGATAAAGGTGACCCGTACCAACCCGTACCGTACTGGACCACTCAGTGGAAATGGGCCAATAGACACTATAAAATATGCCTTTTTTTTTGTTTTACAATAAATATCACTTAAATGAACATGACATCTTGTTGTCTGAGGATTGGTGTTCACATATTTACACGTGTGATTAAACTGAATCAATGTTTTTCATTAACTGAAGTTCATCCTGATAAAGGAATGAAGTTTTAGTAGATACAAAAGAGCATGTCATTAATAAGCACATTAAATAATGCAGAAGACATCACCTGTTTCCCAGAGATTTTGTATTTACATCTTCAAATATGGCCAACATCCATGCTTGTGAATTTCGGTAAGCTGCTGTCTCAGATAATCATGCAAATTTCTGAACCCACATGCGGGTCAATATTAGTAACATCCTGTTTTTAAATAAGGTACAATGGTGCTTGTGTACTCAGACACACACATGAAGCAATATAACACTCAATGAATCAAACATTCAGCAAAAATAGTAACACACACTGCTGTTATTAAGTTCTGAAAACATTCTGATAAGGTTTTCTCAATTTCTGGTTCAGAATTGAATAATGCTCTCTGAACATAAACAAAAACAGATACACTGTTCATGGGGCTTTAGAGTTGGATTTTCGGCTAGCATAAAAAAAAATGCTCCTGTTGTTTAGAGAACATTCAAACGTAAATTTCCTACTGAATGATCAAATGGAACGTTTCCTGAACATTTGCATAAAAAAATGTAATACACAAATAAACAAATAAATACAAATCAAATTTAATTTAAAACTAAAGGGCAACAGCAAACAAAAAACAGCAAAGGTTTTCCGAAAAAATGACAGTCTCCTTAAAGATAGTGTCAGGGTTCTGCCACTCCTGTCTTGGAAATTCTGGTTTCAGTGGCAGAGTCCGGACACTAGCTCTGTCTAGTCCTGTGTGTTGTCATTGTGTCTCTGTATGAGTGCCGATTGTGGGCGCGCTCGGACCTTGCGCGCTCCCGCGTGATACGGGCACGTGGGGTCTGGGCCTGTTCACGATTGCGCGATCTCGTCCTTGTGATTTGTTTGTCTGCGGCGTGCGTTTCATTTCCCAGCGCCTTTAAGTCTAGTCGGGTTCTGTTTCCGTTGGCGCTGGGTGGAAACATGCACGCTGCGTGTGTGAGCGCACGGTAGGATGTTTTCATTTTATCGTGCGCTTGTGTCTTGCGTTCAGTCCTCTGTGTTTAGCACGTGGTGTGTGTTTACAAACACCGCTTGCTTGTGGCGTCATATGAGCACGCAGTTAATGAGTTCTCTCATTGGCTGCGTGTTCTAGTCTTTATGTGAGTGCATGGCTTGTGTTGTCATGCACTCTCCTGTCTATTGTCTAGCCCCACCCTCCTTGTTAACCCATTATTAGTCTATTATGTTCACCTGTTTGTTTGTTAATTATTTCTGCTTTAAATTCTCCTCATGTCTGCTGTCCTGTGCCAGTTCGTTGTCGATCATCGTTGTCACAGCATCTGATACCCCAGTCTTGTCGTGATCCTGATCCTGATCCTTGCCAGCCCAGCCCAGTCTAGTTGGTTTGTTTGTTTGTTTGTTTATTTATTTTTAAATTATGTTTTCCCCCTCGGGGTTGTTTATTTTGCTCTTTTGTTTTATTTTTTATAAATAAAAACTCTCATTTCATTCTGCAATTGGGTCCTCGTCCTTTTCCCCCAACCGAAACCCTGACAGATAGTGACACAATGTAGAAGAGGCATCATTGTGGAAAAGAATATTTCTCAGCTTTCATTTACCTTTGAATAAAAAGTGGCACGTCCAAAATGATTTATTCAAATGATTCATTTGCAAACTGTCAGTTTATGAAAAAAAAACTAAAGTTCAACACCATTACAAAACACCCAAGCTGTTCTAAAGCGTCCTGATTCCCCAGATTCACTGGGAAGAGCTGTTTTAATCTACTTAACAGATGATAAACAGAAGCTCTCTGCCATTGATGCAGTCATGGCTTAGAGAAAGGAGCTCAGTGAGTTCCAGATGATGCAAAGATTGAATTTTTTTTGGACACAATGATGTAGCCTTCAATTGGTTTAAAAAAATAGGAAGTGATTAACCCTAAGAATATTCCTTGCACTTTAATTGGTCACTGCAATTAAACTGTGACCAAAATAATCTTTGAGCCAAACACTCTATCACGATAATCACCAATTGTAGTATCTTTAGAATATAATACATCTTATTTAATCTCTAAATAATAATAAGTGAATTTTAAATATGAACATAGTATAAGAGTGTTCTTTATAAGTACTAATCAACAGCTAATATCTTAATAATAGACGATAATAAGCCACTAGTTAATAGTGAGAATTTGTACTTAAACTAAAGTGTTACTAAATGATTTTTATAAACAATAACAGACATGCATTAATTAATTCAAACAATTAGCTAAATCTGTGTGTGCAGTAGAGGCACTTTTGAAGTTTCCCACCTTGACTGGAGTTGAGCACAGAGAAGATGTAATATGAGGGGATGAGCATCGGTCCACTCTGTTACTCATCAACTCTGTTAGTGTGGAGTTTGCATGTTCTCCCAATGTTGGTGTGGGTTTCCTCCAGGTGCTCCGGTTTCCCCGGAGTTGACAGTAACAGAGTTGACAGTAACAGAGTTGACAAATAACAGAGTTTGCAGTAACAGAGTTGACAGTAACAGAGTTGACAGTAACAGAGTTGACAATAACAGAGTTTGCAGTAACAGAGTTTACTGTAACAGAGTTGACAAATAACAGAGTTTGCAGTAACAGAGTTGACAATAACAGAGTTGACGGTAACAGAGTTGACTAGTAACAGTGTTTGCCGTAACAGAGTTGACAGTAACAGAGTTGACAGTAACAGAGTTGACGATAACAGAGTTGACAGGAACAGTTTTGACAATATGTTTTGACACTTGAAGCGAGTCACAAACTTTTCCTATCAGTGCTTTACAGATTATTCTGCCTTTTTATAACCAGAGTTATCCAGAACGTGGAGACACAAATGTGTTTTTATAACTGAAATGACAAAGAAAATTCAGAAAATAGATGCTTCATGCAAATGTTTATTTGCCCTAGTAGAGTAAACACAAAAAAGATGAACATTATACTGAATTATTTCATTATAATTGAAGCGGAATGTATGATTCAGGAAGTGAAGACAGCCAACAATAGGTATAGTGGAGTTTTTCAGTTAATATTTTCAACCCAAAACGTTCCTTTATATTACTTTATATACTTTGTGTTATTACTCAAAACAGTTTAATCTAAGTTTTTGTCATTGAAAAATAATAGGTTTCTCTTAGAGATTCCCGCGATTTTAGAATCACCCGTATGTGAGCTCAATACTGTATATCAGTCAAAATAACCTATATATTTCATAACAAAAGTTAAAGTAATCCTGAACCCACATATATCAGAATATATACACCTTGTAAAATAATATTAAGTAATGATGTTAAATGACCTTTTAATGTTTAAAATATCGAATAATTCACCTAAGTCATATCCCTTCACCGTACAGTATTTATAAACACTAATACACACAACTGTATTCTGGCACTGGGATCACTGTTTACCAGGAAAGTGAGATAGTCTTAACGAGCCTCAGTGTAAACATTTTCTTCAGCATTATTATTGGTGTTGTTTGGTGGAACAATAGTTGTGATGGAGCCGGAGCTTTTCGGGTCGTCTGAAAAATGACCAGCAGCATCCTTGTGAATGTGATAGTAATACAAGAAGAGGAAAAACCCTGAAAAAATAGATGTGTCAAAAATCATTTTAAAAACAATAACAAGCATCCATTAATTAATTGGAACAATTAGCTAAGATCTGTGTGTACAATTGAAGGACTCCGTTTCTCACCTTGAAAGGAGTTGAGCGCACAGAAGATGTAATATGAGGGGATGAGCATCGGTCCATAACTGAAGAAGGCAAAAGCCCACGTCAGACCAAACAGAAGAAACAAACTCAACACCATCATCAGCTGCTTTCTGAACGTCTGTCTCTTGCCCACAGTTGCTCTTATGTGTCTAATCTGAATAATCCTGCTGAGGATAGTAATGAAGATGCTTATTGTGAAGATGAAAACGAAGATGTAGTATCCAGTGTTCAGGATGTAGTGAATGAAAGGATTTGTAATCCAGCACCTGCAATTACAAGAGCATATTAAAAGGACACTCAGAAGATATTTCATAATTAATGAATGTGTGACTTGTTAAGAACAAAGCATACATTTGTGCAATTTTTCCTGCTGATGCGGTTAAGGTCACTGTATTATATCCTCCTACAGAAACAACTGCGATAACAGCTGGAGCCGAAAACCCTGAAACACATGCAAAACAAAGATATTATCAGTAAAAACAAAACAGAAAACAACTGTCTAAGAGAACATAATGCACACCTGAGGTGCGTTACCACTATTGTCTGCTTAGGCAGAAGGTTTAAGTTAAAAACTGTTTTATTTAGTTAAGTTTTATTTAGGAAGTCTAACAAAGTCATAAAAATAGCAAGGCATAAATAGGATGTCTACAGGACTGACCAGAACACCATAGAGCAAAAAAAAAGTCAAAATGCCAACAAACCAAAACAAACAGAAGTGATAACTACAGTATATCTGGGCAGGGGATTTACAACAAGGACAACAGCAGGTCAAACTCAAAAACAAATTGATAAGACAGGAGGTAGAATAAATAGGTAGACTAAAGAGAGCTGAACAAAATGAACACAAATGAACCCAAACAGAAAGACTGGGGGAAATTGGCGACATCATGTGAAGAAAAAGAATAACACAAGCAATAGCTCAGAATCGGACAGCATCCCCATTAGCAGGAATGCAGGAGTGCCCCTTGAAACATTGTCCTCCCAGTCCACAAAATACTGCTGAGACCGTTGCACATTTTGAACATCTAGTATCCTGTGGAGTGTGTAAGTGGACTTACCACCGATGTTACAAGGAGGAGGAGATCTGTCAGAAGTAACACACGCTTAAAGGGACGAATGTTGCAAAGTTGCAATTAATTTTGAAACTAGGTTTACTCTCCTGATAACTGATCCTGATAACTCTGATTCAGCGCACTATTTGAGTTTGCAAGATTCTATCCGTAAGGGAAAGCTTCTGAGTGTAGAGACAAACCTGTTGACCAACCCTCAGAGAGAGTGCTCATCTGCATCTATTTTGCATCTGTTTTCAATGAACAGTGGAGGTTGAGTACTGTGAGCGTATTCACCCAGAGAAGAGTATCAGGAATGTAATGAAGGGTTGTAAGCCACCATGCACCTTAAGGTGGGCTCGAGACTCTGATTAACTGTTTCCGTCTGTCCATTATACTCTGGGTGGAATTCAGAAGACAATCTAACAGATGCACTGACGACTGGCAAAAGGAGGTTGGATGAGAACTGGGAAACACGATAAGACACAATGTACTGTGGAATACCAAAGACTTGAAAAACATGTGAGGTGATGAGGTCAGCAGTCTCTTTAGCAGGTGGGAATATGGGTAGAGGAATTTTTAAAAAGCAGCTTTAGAGAATTGGTGTACAATGACCAGGATAACAGTGTTGTTGTGGGAGGAAGAACGGTAATGAATGGTAGAACCATGGTTGGTGGGGACAAACAACCTGTTAGCCAGACCACCTGCCAGATCTGGATCTTGAGTCTGAGCTTAAGTGATGGCTGTCTCAAACCCACATATGAGAGGTGAAAGGATCTTAGACTTTGCAATAATAGCTATTGAGGTCCTTTCTTGGGAAGTGTTACTGTATATTCAGGATGTGGTATATGGCTTAAGGTTTTTAGATCCAGTACAGTAAGAAAGAATAAGTCAAACCGGTGAAAGAAGAGTGACCAGCGGACTTGGCGAAGAGTAAGGTGTTTTACCTGCTGAATATACTCCTAAGTTTTTGGGGTCTGTCAATACCTGTAATGAATGTTAATTAAAACCCCCACTCTCACATCAGTGAACAAGTGAAGTGAGCCTTGTTAAGTATGGTTTCACCATCTCGATATTGGTTCTCTGCTTTTAACCCATCCAAGTGTACACACACATTTTGATCAAGGAGTGAGAGCACACACAAACACACAAAGTGAGTATACACAAGATAGAGAGTAATCTCACTATTAGGCCAGTTACTGTAGGGTTTATGAAAAAAGCCAGGGGTAGTCG
>CAIGQQ010029330.1:79870-93239 GCA_903798035.1 Danio albolineatus
TTAAGTTTTTGCCTGTAAGTTGGTGTAAGATGAACCAGGCAGTGATCGGAGAGTCCTAGAGCTGCTCTGGCCACGGAGCGATATGCATCTTTTATTGTTGTGTAGCAATGGTCCAGAATGTTATTGTCTCTGGTAGGGCATGTAATGTGCTGTCTGAATTTAGGCAGCTCATGTGTGAGTTTTGCTTGGTTAAAGTCCCCAAGAATGATAAAAACAGAGACTCTAAATATTTTTCAATAACTGAAGTTCATCATGACATAGGAATGAAGTTGCAGTAGATTCAAAAGAGCATGTCATTAAAAAGCACATTAAATAATGCAGAAATTATCAGCTGTTTCTCAGAGAGTTTATGCATTTTCATCTTCAAATATGGACCACATCCATACTCGTGAATTTTGGTAAGCTGCTGTCTCAGATAATCATGCAAATTTCTGAACCCAATCGCGTCAACAAAAATAACATCCTGAATTTGTTTTTAAATAAGGTACAATGGTGCTTGTGTACTCAGACACGCACATGAAGCATTATAACACTCAATTAATCAAACATTCAACAAGAACAGTAACACACACTGCTGTTATTAAGTTCTGAAAACATTCTGACAAGGTTTTCTCAATTTCTGGTTCAGAATTTAATAATGCTCTTTAAACATAAACAAAAAAACATGTATACACTGTTCATGGGGCTTTAGAGTTGGATTTTCGGCTAGCAGAGAAACAAAATGCTCCTGTTGTTTTAGAGAATATTCAATTGTAAATTTCCCACTAAATGATCAAATGGAACCTTTCTTGAACATTCGCATAAAAAAAACGTAATACACAAATAAATACATTCATTCATTTTCTTTTCGGCTTAGTCCCTTAGTAATCTGGGGTTGCCACAGCGGAATGAACAGCCAACTCAAAATACAAATCTAAGACAAAGGAGCTCAGTGAGGTCCAGATGAAGCAAAGATTGAATTATTTGGCCACAATGATGTAGCCTTCATTTGATGTAAAAATAAAAAGCATTAAACCCTTAGAACACCATCTCTACTGTCAAACATTGTTGTGAAATGAATCTGATGTTTTGGAGGGTGTTTTTCAGAAACCATGAAAAAGGAGAAATAATGTAGATCGAAATTCTCAACAACAACATCAAGCAGTCTGCAAAGACACCAGTGGACAATTTAGCATGACAACAACCTAAACACACAGCATAAGTGGTGAAGAAATGGTTAGCAGACAAAAACATTAACATTGTAGTGGTTCAGCCAGAGTCCTGACTTAAACCCAATTAAGAATCTGTGGAGGAGTTCAAGATCAGGGTGTTGACACTATAAAATGTCCTGGATTGCATCTCTGAAATCTAGTCACCATACCTTAAATTCGTTACAAAAACAGTCCAACTCTAATTATGCCATAGTTTCACCAGAGGTCGAGTTGGAGCATTCTGGGTCATCTGAGAAATGACCAGCAACATTATTGTGAATGTGATGGTAATACAGGAAGAGGAAAAACCCTGGAAGAAAGATAAGAGAAAACAATTTCAGCCAGCTTAGCATAATTTACATTCACTTTAAAGATGCTGCTGCATGATTATCAAATTGTGAGCAAAGTAATCTTTGAGCCAAACACTTTAGCATAATAATCACCAATTTTTATTTCTTTAGAATATAATAAATCTGAAAAAAATTATAAATTAATTAATTCACACATCATTTATTTTGTTAAAATACATATTTAAAATACATTATATATAAAATAGAAACACTCTAAATAAGATTAGCAATGTAGAATAAGAGCATATGCTAGGTACTAATAAACAGCCAATATCCTAATGATAGACAGACAATTAGACATTAGTTAATAGTGAGAATTGATACTAAAGTTTTACCAAATCTCTTTATAAACAATATCAAGCATGCATTAATTAGTTTAAACAATTAGCTAAATCTGTGTGTGCAGTAGAAGCACTCAGTTTCTCACCTTGAAGGGAGTTGAGCACAGAGAAGATGTAATATGAGGGGATGAGCATCGGTCCATAACTGAAGAAGGCAACAGCCCACGTCAGACCGAACAGAAGAAACAAACTCAACACCATCATCAGCTGCTTTCTGAACGTCTGTCTCTTGCCCTCTGTCGCTCTGATGTGTCTGGACTGGATAACTCTAGTGACGATGATGATGAAGATGACTGTCGTGAAGATGAAAACTAGGCTGTAGAAGCCGATGTTCACTATGTAGGGAACGAAGGGATCAGTAATCCAGCACCTGCAGTTATTAGATAAGACACAATGTTATATGAGCAATATCACACATGTAGCAGTGCGATACGGCTGTATATCGGCACTGGTGGGAGGTGTGCGTTGGCTCTAGGCCACAGGCAGAGTACTTTAGTGTCCCACCAGTGCTGATATACAGCCATATTGCACCACTACTAGTGTGATATTGCGTTTATACAATACTTCGACGGCATAATCATGTGTATAAAAAAGAAAATCAAACAATGAGTCTCAACAACCCTTTTGTTTGAGGAACTACTTTCTTCCATTCATTCACATTCGCAGCTGACCATCAAAACAGCAGAAGCTGTTACTACTTCACCAACGTCACTGTAGAGCTGTAGACCGGCAGCTAGCTCTCTGCAACTCTCACATGGTCGCCCACTGAAGCTAAGCAGGGCTGCGCCCGGTCAGTACCTGGATGGGAGACCACACAGGAAAGCTCGGTTGCTGTCAGAAGTGGTGTTAGTGAGGCCAGCAGGGGGCGCTCAACCTGTGGTCTGTGTGGGTCCTAACGCCCCAGTATAGTGAAAGGGGACGCAGTGAGCGCCGTCTTTCGGATGAGACGTTAAACCGAGGTCCTGACTCTCTGTGGTCATTAAAAATCCCAGGATGTTCTTCGTAAAAGAGTAGGGGTTTAACCCCGGCATCCTGGCCAAATCTGCCCATTGGCCTCTGTCCATCATGGCCTCCTAACCATCTCCATACCATAATTGGCTTCATCACTCTGTCTCCTCTCCACCAATCAGCTGGTGTGTGGTGTGCGGTCTGGCGCAATATGGCTGCCGTCGCGTCATCCAGGTGGATGCTGTATACTGGTGGTGGATGAGGAGATCCCTCCATTGTGTGTAAAGCGCTTTGCGTGCCCAGAAAAGCGCTATACAAATGTAAGGAATTATTATTATTATTATTATTATTTTTATTATTATTAATTATTATTATTATTAGAGCTAGTGTTTGAATGATTCTCTAGCATAATGTCTAAAGTGACGACAAAACAGCTGATTTTGCTCACATTTTAGGATTATAAGGATGTCTACTGAGATTTCCCAGTATTTCTCTGTTGCAATCGGGAGATCACAATAATAAACCCCGGAAAAGCTAGAGCAAAGCAAACAGTAGCAGATTACTATGTTATAAGTACAGCACTACAACATACAAAAGAGAGAGCTCAACCTAGGATGTCACTTACCTGTTTAATAATGATTTGTTTGGCTGTAGTTTAAAACGTACACTGAAAGAATTTAGTTTTTCTTCCCTTAGAGATTACTATGTGGTCTCTGTCACCATCTTATGGTGGAATGTGAACTGTCTTTGCTCTGCTTATAGCAGGCTGGCCACCAACGAGCTGAATTGGGCACTGTCATAAAATAGGCGCTGTCCTTATAAATAAACTGCAAAGTTGCAATCTAAACAGCTACATTCTCCCCTAAATAACCCTCAAGAGTACATTATGCTGTCCAACAGCTGCAATATTTGTCAAACTGTAGTCTTCTGCTTTCCACTCGTGTGAAGGCAGAGTTATACCAGCCTGATCTCACGAGAAAACGTAAGTATTTTACGTTTTAGCACTTTGGTGGCTAATTCGTACGAATCCGTACGAGTTCAGTCGTACGAAAATGTACGATTTTAAAAAGGAGGCGTGGCACCTAACCCCACCCCTAAACACAACCGTCATTGGTTGATGAGCAAATCGTACTAAATTGTACGAATTAGATCATACGAATTCATACGAATTAGCCACTAAATAAAAAGTTACGAATTGCCGTGAGATAGCGTTGGTTATACACAAGGGTAAAGAGTACTGGTATTACTTCATTATCTCACAGCTATCAGCCAATCAGATTCAAGAACCTGACAGAACTGTTGTGTGAAAATAAATACGTAAATGATAAAAAAATATGTGAAAGACAATAAATATGTAAATAAAACACATACACACACACACACTTTACGCACATATGTAGACAAAAAACTACACAGTCAAAAAGGTGTGTACTTCAAAAAAAAAAAAAAAGTTAAATAACGCATTCATTTAAAATATATCTGGATCAAATATAAATCGGAGTCAGGAAGTTCCCAAAAGATAACTTTATCCTACAGTATTATTATTTATTTTAAAGGTAAAGTGATGTTACTTTCAGTGCTTCTCTAAAAAAAAAGAAAGAGAACAAAAAAAGACTATTTCTGCAATTTCTGAAAGAGATCAAGCCTAGGCCAGGTTAGAAAAATAACATAAAAGTAACGTAATGCATTGCTTGCTGTAAAAATGAACTAACACAGCTAGTTTACATTTTTAGAGAGGAACTCAATATTGTAATGAATTACTTTCAAAAGTAACACTCCCCAACGCTCGTGCTCGTGACTCTCTAACAATCACTGACTGCTTTTATTTCTTATCTTTTGCAAATGCATGTGAGAAGTGATGAGGAAATAACTCAAGGTCAGATATGAGTTGAGAGAGCAGCAAATGTTTGTTTTGGTTTGATGTTATTGTAAAGCTTATTTATTCTGATATTGTGGTGTATAACTCATCCTGAACTTAACGCTGACCTTTATCTTGCTTTCTGATCGGCTGTAGGTCAACACTTTGACACAGTGTGATTTTGATTTGCTGACTAATCAAATCAAAAATGACAATTGAGCAGTACGAATTTGGCATTAAAGAACTGCTTACATTTGAGCAATTTTTCCAGATGTTGAATTCAGGGTCACTGCGTTATATCCTCCCGCAGAAAGAACAGCCACGACTATCGGTGTCGAAAAACCTGAATACACGGAAAACACACAATAAATAAATAAAATTAATCCATAATAACCTTTTCATTTGGGGAAATAAAATAAGCATCCAGGTGGATGCTGCACACTGGGGGTGGATTAGAAGACCCCCCCCCCCCCCCCCCCATGTATGATGTGCTTTGAGTTGAGAGTTTGAGAGTGTAAGCACTCCTGTTGTGTGATTGAAGCATCCTCGTTTATAGTTGTTCACTATGCAGATGTGCTGATTCCAGCGATTATGAATTACGCAGCTCAAAAAGTAGAGCTCAACATGCTGTAAAAACACACAGTGTGGCACTTACTGCTTCTTGAAGAGCAGTTTGACCACAGAGAGTGATGACAGATCAGTTCATTCCAGTTTCTGTCTTGTGGACGTGGTTATGCGTGTTAATACCAGGAAAACACTGAGACATGGTAATGTGTGCCTGTCAGTCCACATCGGTTGGTGGGGAAAACCACACTGCTAGGTCACATTGGGATCATTTTAATAACCACTAATTCATAATCCCAGGTACATTTCCGGTATTAGGCTCCTATTTTAACATCAGGAAATTTGAATAAAAGAAACTCATTGTGTTTACATCTCTCCAATGACTACACCTACACACAGTTCTGTCCAAACAGCTTACAGAAGATTTTGCGTGAATGGTTCCCTTTAAATATCCTAATAGAAGTGGCAAGGGCGTAAATCTCATTTAACACTAGTGGGGGACATTAAATATAAAATTTCCCTTGAGTAATTTTTTGAGGGGGACACAAATAATACAGTTAAATTGTACTTCTAAAGATATGTCCACAGTTAAAAACTTTGGCTCTATCATCATTATTTTAGCATGGAGACTCGGGTTCAATGACAGCAGATGTGTACGGTCAACACTGACTCCTGAAGCAGAAGAAATGCAGGAGATGTTTTCTAAACTCATAATAACTCACTTGTTTACATTACACTTGTTAAATGTACAGATCATACTGTAAATAGGTGAGCCTGTGATGATCATCTGCTGAACAGCCACAACACTAAACACATTAAAGAAACTGCTCATCTAAATAAATCATTATCCCTTCACCCCCTCACCTGACACTGTACATCTGACTGACCTGCTCTGCCTCAATATTTTCCTTCTCTTTTGCCTGTGAATGATATTGTGACATTTGTATTTACATAATCACCCATTCTTAAAGCCAAATTGCCTTAATATGTGAACTGTTTGTATTTATTGGCGTTTAAGTGCACTGAAAAATTATGTCCACTTTTCTTTTCTCTGTCACTTTATCTAGTCACTGCAAGGCAAGATTAAACACAATGGTAATTCAAGTGCTTTACATGACGTACATAAAGCTATAAAAATAATCACAACAATAAAAACAAGGAATTAAAAAAAAGGTTAAAGTTGTTGTTTGGAATTAATTGTCATGTACAAACAGAATGGAAATTGATACAGAAATACAGTGGGGTGAGTTCGGACGTACAGTGCTCATTTAGCAAACCACAGCTACAAAATATGCTAATTGTGGCCGTTTATGTTGTAAACATGCCATCTCGTCACAAATAAAACATTGCATGGCAAATTTGGCGCGTTAGCTGCAGTGCACTTTGCAACAAGCTAACGCGTTAACTAGATGGGTAATATTTCGCTAACATAGCAGACACATGGAAAATACATCGGTAATCAGCATTTTTACCGCAAATAATTTATGAATGAGTCTGTATCAACAACCTTAAAGAGAATCGCTTTATTTACAGTGAATAAAGTACCCTCCTCACTGGCGAGCATCTAAACTGAGCCGAAGCGTCAGGCCACACACACCTGACTTGTGTGTGTGCGCTGCAGTCGGAGATGAACCGGGAAAAGCAGTGGACCAAACCACTGTGAGAAAGGGGAGGGGGAACTCAATAGTTTCTAAACGCATTTTAAATGCGAAATGCGTTTTTCTTTTCTACATATACAATATTTTGTGTATACACATATATAGTGCATTTTTTTTTTTACTTTTTTTGTTTTTGGGAGGGGGGGACAACCCTCAGATGGGAGGGGACATGTCCCCCCTGTCCCCCCCGGGATTTACGCCCCTGAGAAGTGGGAATTTGTTATATATGTTTTATTACTCACCCCAGCCCAACACCGTGATCTTCCTCATGTAGTTTGTGATGGTGATGTTCTGTCGGATGAGCCATAAGTACATATGAAGAGCTTGAATGAAGAACCAGGTGAATGTGGTCAGCATGGAGTAATGCATCAGCAGTGCTATGAAGACACAAGCATTCTTGTCTCCTGAGTTCGCCACGCTCTCGTTCGACAGAAAAGACACATTCAGGAGAAACAGAGCCGCTAATATGTTGATCAGGATCTTCGTGGCCTGATTGGATTTGGCTTTCCTGTTGAAAGAGAAAGAATCTTTACTTTAAAGTCATCATGAGTGACCTCAGTTTACTTTTTGTTCTGTTCTCTGAGGTCCACTTATGATGTAGTCAATATGTTTACATAAAGGAGTTCATAATGTAGTACGTAACTAAAACAATTGCAGTATACTTGTTTTTAAGCCTTGTCAGAAAAAGCGGGTGTAGCTGAGCAGTGGTGTAAAGTAACTAATTACAAATACTCAAACTACTGTAATTTGAGTAGTTTTATTTGAGTAGTCCCCTTGAGTGCATGTTTAGTGCAGTATCGGTGCTTTTCCTCCACTACTGTCCTTCATCCTGCAGTCACTACTGTATTTCTGTCTTGTCTATGGTCATTGTCTACAGTAGAAAGATCAGTCCTGTGATTCCTGTCCAATTAAATCACACATAGAAAGTAAATCACATCATACTGAACAACCTCAAGACATGGGCGCTTTATAAACGCAGCAAACCTTTGGGAAACACTTATAATCTAATGAGAATTAGTTGGCATGTAGATGCAATGTAACTTAAATTCAACAATTGGACCATCAAAATAAAGTGTGACCTGTTGATCTTCTGTGGAGGCAGAGCTTATTCACTTTATTACATCATAGAGTAGAACACTCCAGAATGTGTGGTTTTGTCTTTAATATAAGCTGATTTGAGGATCCACAAAGAATATATGCAGTCGAGCTCGAAATTATTCACACCCCCGGCAAAATTCTGACTTAAAGTTTTTGTTTAAATGTAAATAACTGCTGGGAAATATTTTTTTCCACACAATGATGCCTCTTGTACATCGTCTGATTATATTTTCAAGAGTTCACACTTAGCTGATGATTGATAATAAAGCATGTTTGGCATGCTGTCCCAGAACTGTCCAAGAAAACTGGACTGACACTGTTTTAATTTACTATAATCCATGTGAAGCTGCTTTGACACAATCTACATTGTAAAAGCGCTAGAGAAATAAAGATGAATTGAATTGAATTGAATTGAATTGAATTGAATTTAATTTAATTGAGAGCCCTGAGCTCAGAATATCCTCTAGGTCTGGGCTCCCTCCTGTCTGAAAGGCGAGAGGGGAGTTGGAGCTCAAGTAAGTCTCGAGAACTCCCCTACTTCTGAACATGTTAGGAATAGCTGAGATATAGCTGGCTAAGAGTTTGTCTTAAGATGCCACTTTGGAGTAGTCCAAAGTGGCATCATTACTTATAATGTATGTCTTTGGACGATGGGAGGAATCTAGGGAAAACCCACACGAGCAGGAACATGCAAACTCCACACAGAAACGCTGACTGGCCTGGAGAGGGGTTGAACCAGTGGCCTTCTTGCTGTGAGGCAACAGTGCTGCCAGGCCACCCTATCAAGAGTAGAAGAAGGGATTCTTCAAGACAAAGATGACTGAAGTGTAAATCTCTGGTTATTTATAGTGAGTCAGTATTCATCTGATTATATGATAATCCAAGTAATATGCGGAGCTGATACGAACCAGCCATGCTCAATCATAAGCATGTGATCCTCTCGAAATTAATTTAGAAATAAACCCAACTTAAGAGAAGACTTTGTCATTTTCAGTCCACAACTTGCTGGTTAAATAAAAGTAACTTTAAGTCGGACTATAACTTTAAGTCGGGGGTGTCCAAACTACGGCCCGCGGGCCATCTGCGGCCCGCAATCGGTTTAGTGGCGGCCCGCGAGGCTTTTTATAAATATTAATAGAATCTGGCCCGCTGTAGAAAAATAGATGTAATTCAATAAATAGTGTAGCTATCACGCGCCTTCAATTAGACCACACTGAAGTAAACATAATTGATATCCACGTTTTGGCAAGCCATGGCGCAACCAAGAAGAAGAAAAATCCACATTGAGTGCAGGAAATGTCCGAGTTTTACAAGAGTTTGGACATCACTGTTCACATTAACGTCACTGTTCACATTAACAGAGTTTATGGTAAGTAAAATATATATTATGATTTTAAAATGTAGAAAATAATTCCATAATAATACACACACATACATATACACACATATATATATACACACACTCTAAAAAAAAAAGGTGCCTGTTGACTGTAGACTGTAGTTGACTGTAGATATACCTAGGCATACCTGAATATTAAGAGTTCAGTACATGGAAATGACATACGGTCAGCCCCAAACACCATTGTTTCCTGCTCCTCATATAAATGAGTGTAATTCTCATGCAAATGAATGTAAAATTCCAGTGAAAAACCGGTTCATCGGAACAAAGCACAGACTGTTGCATCGCACACAGGATTATGAATATGCACGCTCCAGGTTAACCACTGAGTTTGACTGACCACAAGGTTTACATCACTTCACCCCCTCATTTAGGTATATCTAAGCTTCAATTACACTTACTGTGTATGTGAAACTTTTATTTTGAAAATGAATGAAACACCCAAACACCCAAAGCACTTCACGATCATGAGAGGAGGGAGAGGAAGGGTCTCTCCACACTGTCACTAGTGCTGCATCCGTTTGGAGGATGCAACGGCAGCCACAAGACAATGGCGCCAGTGCTTCTCCACACACCAGCTATAGATGGAGTGGAGAGACCATGATAGAGCCAGTTCAGTGGATGGGGATGATTGGGAGGCCATGATGAGTATGGGCAGATGGAGGGAATTTGGCCAGGACACCGGAGTAACACCCCTACTCTTTACCAGAAGTGCCACAGGATTATTAATGACAACAGAGAGTCAGGAGCTCGGTTTAACGTCTCATCCGAAAGATGGCGCTCACTGACAGTATAGTGACATCTTCACTTTACTGGGCTATTAGGACAGACCACAGGTTAAGCGCGACCTGCTGGCCTTACTAACACTATTTCCTATAAATAGTTGGTTCCTATTAACCTCTAAAGGTGCCATAGCAAAAGACACTAGAGACCATGGCCTTTAGCCTCCTTGGTAGAGCGACCGACTCTCATGTGGAAGGTCCCCGGTTCGATACCACCTCGGAGCGGGTTGGGTGGTGTAGGACCGCCAGGGTTACGTTGGTGCTGTGAATCTGGATGGGAGTGAGGTTTAGGGGGTGAGTGTAGCAGAGGCCAGCTAGTGAAGTGCTGAGCTGGTAAACCTCACTCCTCTGATCTCTAAAGGTGCTCCAGCGATGGACGCTAGAGACCATGGCCTTTAGCCTCCTTGGTAGAGCGACCGACTCCCATGCGGAAGGACGCCGGTTCGATACTGGCCCAGCGCGTGTTCGGTGGTGTAGGACCGGCGGGGTTACAAATACACAAATTATACATTTATTCAGCACCCCCTGAAGAGGCATAAGGTCTGTTTAAATATATTTTTGTCAGTTAATCATTTATGTTATTAAATTAACCATGTATGTTTGTAGTGAGGCAACAAACACATGTAGACTGCCACTGCACTGTTCAATGCACATTTATGCATCATGTCATATCACTCAGCTCATTTCTTATGAGTGAAAGAATGCCAAAAACTAAAATATTTTTTTAAAATAACTTTTAAGTATGACTATAAATACGTATTTATAGACACTATTTGTTGAGTATAATTAGAATGTAGTCTATATTATATCCACTATCAAAAGCAAATTTTTATTTCATTTCATTCACTCACTCCCTCTAGCTAAAATAAACCACTCCATCACTTGAGGTGATAATTTTGTCATTTAACAAGGCGTCTTAACAGAGCAGAGCTCATTAATATTAATGACCATTCCAAATATGGTCAGAACCCAAGCTTCTAATTCTTGAGGAAATTCCACTATTTAACAAATGAACATATAATACTTATGGATAATAATAATAATAATAATAATAATAATAATAATAATAATAATAATGTCTGGACCATTTTTGCACTTACCTCAGCCACATACCTTCACATACCTGACAAAAGTCTTGTCGTCAGTCCCAGTTGTAAGAGCAACAAATATTACCTTGACTTCTAGTTGATCATTTGCAAAAGTGGCAGAAAGTGTTTTTCTCCCATGAATCATCCGTTGAACTGCATCCCAATCATCACCAATACTGCAGAAGGCCTACTGGAACGCGCATGGACCAAGATTCTCACAGAAATCAGTCAAGTTTGGTAAAGGAGACATCATGGTTTGGGGTTACATTCAGTATGGGGGCGTGCGAGAGATCTGCAGAGTGTCTGCAACATCAACAGCCTGAGGTATCAAGACATCTGTGCTGCCCATTACATTACAAACCACAGGAGAGGGCAGATTCTCCAGCAGGATAGCGCTCCTTCTCATACTTCAGCCTCCACATCAAAGCTCCTGAAAGCAGAGAAGGTCAAGCTGCTCCAGGATTGGCCAGCCCAGTCACCAGACATGAACATTATTGAGTAAGATGAAGGAGGAGGCGTTGAAGATGAACCCAAAGACTCTTGATAAACTCTGGGAGTCTTCACGCTTTCTCTGCCGTTCCAGATGCCTTTATTAATGTTTATTGGAGTCAGAGATGTGTGGATGCAGTCCTCCTCCAAGCTCATGGGAGTCACACACAATATTCATTCTGTCTCCACTGCAGCAGGACTTTATATTCTATACTGGACATTATTGAAGGTTCAGTGACGAGACTTTAGTCTAAGCAGAGTCAGACCGCACTGTCCTCATTACATCAGTCAACATCAACAAATGATCATATTTACTGTGGTGAAATCAGTGTAATCTAGAAGCCTTTGCCTTTCATATAAGCCACTTCTGACACCAAATGATCAACTAGAAGTCATGTTATTACTGTACGTGTTGTTCCTAAAACTTGGATAGACGACAACACTTTTGTCAAGTACTGTATATCAGAGAACAATTTAGATTTCATATTCAGTCTGTGACACCTTTAAAACAGCAATGACTATATGTAGTGCTGTAACAGACTCTACCGCAGCAGAAAATGGATGAACAGAGCGATGGCCAGAAAAAACACAGAGATCCCACAGCCGATAGAAGAGATGAGGGTCAGTGACTCCAGATACGGTGCTACAGCACTTGCATCTGTGACCGGAGACTGAGAAATCAGAGAAAAAACACAAAACAGATATTCAGATTATATTTTTTCCACGTGAAAAATATGATTTTAAAAATCTGACTTATAGTAAATAGTATAGTTTTACTGTAGTGTGGTACTTTACTGTATATATTATAGTATCTACTACTCTTTGTTAATCAGTTTTCCAGCATACTGTAGTATTGACTATAGTTACTTATAAACTGTAATTAATAGTGTATTATTCTTTAGAATTGACTACAATGTGGTGTATTGTTGTATAATATACCCTATAGTTTTGGAAAACAGCAGTATGGGTCATTTGTTTATATGACTATAGTTGTTATGTTAACACAGCGACTATATAAGTACGGATTAATTTAAGTACTTTACTATAGTATGTAGTGCTGCACAATATATCATTTCAGCATCGATATCGCACACATCTGCAATAGTCACATCGTAGCATGTGCAATGTCCAGTGGTGATCATAGTTGAATAGTTTGTCATTGTAAAATTGATCCATAATATCCCTGTGAATATTATTAAGCATTTCAATAGAGCTTAAAGCATGAGAAAATGTAATGTTTACAAATTTGGATTACAAAGATTGTTTATTTTTAATTTTAATATATATAAAATGAATATAAAATAGTGATATTTTGCATCAAGGTGCAAGAAGGTCACTGGTTCGAGCCCCGGCTGGGTCAGTTGGCGTTTCTGTGTGGAGTTTGCATGTTCTCCCTGTGATGGCCCGGGTTTCCTATGGGTGAAAGGCTGTATTGGCCGTATGTGTGTGAATGCAAGAGTGTATGGGTGTTTCCCAGTGTTGGGTTGTGGCTGGAAGGGCATCTGCTGTTAAAACATATGCTGGAAAATTGGTTGGTTCATTCCGCTGTGGCGACCTCTGATTAATAAAGGGACTAAGCTGAGAAGAAAATTAATAAATGAATG
>CAIGQQ010029330.1:119609-129996 GCA_903798035.1 Danio albolineatus
GGTTTGGAGTGGAGTCAGGGACTGAAACAGACTCTGCAGTGAAGTCATGGACTGGACCAGGTTCTGGAAAAAGTTTTGTAATGGAGTCAGGGACTGGAACTGGCTCTGGAGTGAAGTTGCGAATTAGAATAGGCTCAAGAACAGGTTCTGGAATGGAGTCATAGACTAGAAAAGGCTCTGAATGGATTTACAAACAAGACCAGGTTAAGGAACAGCTTCTGGAGTGGAGTCAGGTACTGGATGAATCTCATGAACAGGTTCTGGAATAGAGTCACGGACTGGAACTGGCTCTGGAGTAAAGTTACGGACTGGAACAGGCTCAAAAACAGGTTCAGAAGTGGAGTCATGGATTGGAACAGGCTCTGAGTGGAGTCACAGACTAGACCATGTTAAGGAACAGATTCTGGAGTGGAGTCAGGGACTGGATCATGCTTAGGAACAGGTTCTGTAGTGGAGTCAGGGACTTTATCAGGCTCTGGAACATGTCCTCGAAAGGAGCCAGGGACTGAAACAGGCTCTGGAGTGAAATCACAGACTGAAACACAGTCTTGGGTGGATAACACAAGTGGGCTAAAACAGGTTCCTAAGTGGAGTCACACACTGAAACAGGCTCAGGAACAGGTTCTGAACTGGAGTCACAGACTGGAACATGTTCTGGATTTGAGTCAGAGACTAGAACAGGCTCTGGAGTGGAGACACATACTGAAACAATAATGGGCTCTGGAGTGAACCAATCCATAGTGCAGTGTGCAGCCCAAGGTTTGGGCTATGTGATGTTTAACAGCAAGGGCTGGGTGGAATTCAAGAGAACTTTCATCATGGGACTGATGAGTGTGAAATGTTTGATGTGCACCGAGGCCGTGAAAAATGAAAGCACTGAGTTGGCTTGGACTGAGAGGGCTGAAACCAGTAGCGGCTACCAAGGAATAGGAAGCACTGAGCATGTCCTGTGGCCACCCATCTGGCTGCTTAGGCCAGGAGAGTCACTGCAGGATGAAACTAGTGGGGGGCTGGAGAGTCACTGCTAACCGTAACCAGGGGGGGATGAAGAATCACTGCTGAACGGAACTAACAGGGTCTGTACAGTTACTGAACTGAACAGAACTAATAAAGGGCTGGAGAGTCGCTACTGAACTGAGCAAATAAGGAGGTAGAGAGTTGCTGCAGAACGGAACCAATAGGGGTTGGAGAGTCGCTCCTGAACAGAACCAAATAGGGGCTGGAGAGTCACTGCTAGATGGAACCAGTGGAGGATGGGAAATCACTGTTAAACAGAACCAACAGGGGCTGGAAAGTTACTGCTGAAGTGAACCATCAGAGGGCTAAAGAGTATCTGGTGAACAGAACCAACAAGGAGATGGAGAGTTGCTGCTGAATAGAATCAATGGGCTTCTGGAGAGTTGCTGCTGAACAGAACCAACGGGGGGCTGGAGAGTTGCTGCTGAACGGACCCAACAAGGGGCTTGCAAATCAGTGCAGAACAGATCTAACAAGGGGCTGGTGGGTTACTGCTGAACAGAACCAACATGGGGCTAGAGAGTAGCTGGAGAGTCTT
Organism: Danio albolineatus; assembly: GCA_903798035.1. NCBI lineage: Eukaryota > Metazoa > Chordata > Actinopteri > Cypriniformes > Danionidae > Danio > Danio albolineatus. The sequence continues at coordinate 121,165 of CAIGQQ010029330.1, forward strand.
TGCAACTAAGAACCAGCAGGGGCCTGAAGAGTCACCTCTGAACAGAACCAATGGGGGACTGGAGAGTCGATGCTAGATGGATCCAGGGGGGCTGATCATAGTTGCACACAGTCATGCACAAAGTCCTCATCTGATCAGTAAAAAGAATACAGTAAATTCCAAGAGTCCATCCTAGGCTATTTTCAGTAGTAAGTAGGTAGTAGTGATGGGAAGTTCGGATCATTTTACTGACTTGGATCTTTAAGTCTCGTTCATCGAGATGAATGAATCTTTTTTCGAGTCATTTCGTTCATTTCGTTCAATTTGCCAATATATTATTAAACTGTTACGAATTGCTTCCAAACACATGTACAACTAGCCCAAATGTTGATCACACTACAAACAAGTCATAAATAGAATGCTATAAGAGAAAATAATCATTCACTGTTTGCCTGCTCTTTTGTCTATGAAGATATTTTTGCCTCTTTGCTCAGCTCACCTCTTCATGTCTTCAAATTTCAGTGGTTCGTTCACGTCACATGGACAGTCCATATAATCTCAACCAATGTACACAGTCTGAGCCGAAAGGAGCCATGACTAGTTCACCTTTCGAGTCTTCTGGTTCGTTCATCACGTGACAAAATGTAAAGAGACATGACTCGGACCGAGGACTCGGGAGGTGAACAGATCAAATCTCTTTCCGGCTCTAAATGCATACGCTTGGCTTCTGTGTCTTTCACGTGTTGAACGACTCGGACCGAGGACTCGGGGGGTGAACGGATCAAATCTCTTTCCGGCTCTAAATGCATACGATTGGCTTCTGTGTCTTTCACGTGTTGAACGACTCGGACCGAGGACTCGGGAGGTGAACGGATCAAATCTCTTTCCGGCTCTAAATGCATACGATTGGCTTCTGTGTCTTTCACGTGTTGAACGACTCGGACCGAGGACTCGGGAGGTGAACAGATCAAATCTCTTTCCGGCTCTTAATGTATATGATTGGCTTTTGTCTTTCACGTGATGACCGAGTGACTCAAACAGAGGACTCGATACATGATTGGATCAAATCTATTTCCGGCTCTAAACGCATATGATTGGCTTTTGTCTTTCCCGTGATGAATGAATTAAAAGACTTGAAAAATGAACAAAACCTGCACATCTGTGCGCAATCTGCGCATGCGCGGATGAACGAATCACTCCCTGAGAGGACTCGTTGTTTCCGAGTCATATTAAAGATTCGTTCAAAATGAACGAATCGTTCAAGAAAGACCCATCACTAGTAGGTAGGCAGTTTTTCCACAAGTCCATCCATTTCCACAATAACTCCCTCCACAAAAATTCTAGCCAGCTAACACACCCAGTCAGATGGGCTTCTGAGCTTCACCTCCGCTATGTTGGTCTTTCAAGCAAAGGCTCTTGGGTAATTGTCATGGGTAACTCTCCATCTGCATTGTGTGGCATGCTACGTAGTTGGATGAGCTCTCTCAAAGGCTATCCCTGGACAACTGCCCTCATGTGGCAGTGTTAGGTCCAGTTACCATCAACTTATTTTCAAGAGAGAGTAAATGGGGTGACTAACCTAGTTTGTCCCTCTTGCCACTCCCTCATTATCGTTAAAAGAGGGAGTGGCAAGAGGCACAAATAAGGTGTAGAACATGAGACAAGATGAAAAGAACAAAGACAACAAGGACAAGACGACCAGGAATGTAGCTCTATTGTAGAATAAAAACATTTAGTAGTAAAGCATCACAACAGAATCTTATCTGAGTGCTACAGTATGCTTTCTTGTAAGGGTCAATTTGATAGTGGTTTTTGGTCTCGAACTGTTGTTTTACAGCAGGCGTTTGCTCCATCACTCACCCCAGCCCAACACCGTGATCTTCCTCATGTAGTTTGTGATGGTGATGTTCTGTCGGATGAGCCATAAGTACACATGAAGAGCTTGAATGAAGAACCAGGTGAATGTGGTCAGCATGGAGTAATGCATCAGCAGTGCTATGAAGACACACGCATTCTTGTCTCCTGAGTTCGCCACGCTTTCGTTCGACAGAAAAGACATATTCAGGAGAAACAGAGCTACAAACATGTTGATCAGGATCTTCGTGGCCTGATTGGATTTGGCTTTCCTGTTGAAAGAGAAAAACAACCCATGTTTTAACCTGAATCGTTATAGAAATCAGCATTAGCTGTATGTAGTGCATTAACAGACTCTACCGCAGCAGAAAATGCATGAACAGAGCGATGGCCAGAAAAAACCCAGAGATCCCACAGCCGATAGAAGAGATGAGGGTCAGTGACTCCAGATACGGCGCTACAGCGTTTGCATCTGTGACCGGAGACTGAGAAATCAAAGAGAAATACTCAGATAAGCTAGATGATTTTTACTTTAATGTCCACAAATCATCACATTATACTTCAAGAACAAAGACACACTAGTTCCTAAAGCACATTTTTATATCAACATGTTGATTTAGGCCCCGTTTACACTAGTGCGTTTTTGTTTTAAAACGCATAAGTTCTGCTACGGTTACGCCATCCGTCCACACTACGCCGGAGTTTTTAAGCCGCGAAAACTGAGCGTTTTGAAAACGCTGGAGAGGCCGTGTTCATTCTAAAGCGCTGCTGCTCCGTCTCAGTGTGGATGGGGGAAACAGAGACGTCTGAAAACGGAGGCGTGGCTGCTGAGGTTCGCTACATGATTGGGGCTTTTGGGTCATTGCGTATCCTTCCCTTATTCGTCAAGCCCCTATCACATGACTATGACGCCACCGGAAGACGGCAGACCAGCCTTCACTGTAAACAACATGGACACAAAAATGGTAGCGTTGTTTGCACTATTGTCCATTTTAGGCGCCATTTTGCAGTTAAACTCTGCCTTTACTACAACAGCTGCACATATTCACAAGAGTCAAGCTACTGTTCGAGCACTCACTAATCGCTTGCGTTTCACTCGACGTAAGCCCTATTTAGAACGCCAGTTTTGGGTTACACCAGGAAGAACCAGTGCCTGGTGGGACATGTTTGTAAGTGAAGTAGTTGTTCCCGAGGATTGGCATAAGAACTTTCGGATGTCCAGGTCGGGCATGATCCACCTCAGCGAAAAACAGCGAGACAGAGACAAATGCTTCCTGTTTATACTTGAACATGCATGCCCAGAGTGCGCGAATGGTCACGTGATATACGTTTTTGGTGGAGTAGTGTGGACGGAGATATGTTCAGAAACACTGGGTGAAACGCTAGTGTGGACGTGGATCGTTTTCATGCTAAAACACCGTTTTAAAACTAAAATGCACTAGTGTAAACGGGGCCTTAGCGGGGTCTTTAAGTGAACAGATTATGAAGGTATAAACCATGGATCTCAGGCCCCGTTTACACTAATGCGTTTTTGTTTTAAAACGCATACATTTTGCTACGGTTACGCCATCCGTCCACACTACGCTGGAGTTTATGAGCCGTGAAAACGAAGCGTTTTGGAAACGCTGGAGAGGCCGTTTTCATTCTAAAACGCTGCTGCTCCGTCTCAGTGTGGATGGGGGAAACGGAGACGTCTGAAAACGGAGGCGTAGCGCTGGACACAGAAATGGGAGCGTTGGGAGAACCAATGTCCGTTTTAGGTGCTATTGTGCAGTTAAACTCTGCCTTTTTTACTACAACAGCTGCATATATTCGCAAGAGGCAAGCTACTGTTCTAGCACTCGCTAATCGCTCACGTTTCAAGCCGCTTAAGCCCCATTTAGAACGCCGGTTTTGGGTTACACCGGGAAGAACCAGCAAGACACGTGCTTCCTGTTTATACTTGAACGCGCATGGCCTGAGTGCGTGAATGGTCACGTGATATACATTTTTGTGGAGTACTGTGGACGGAGATTTGTTCAGAAACGCTGGGTGAAATGCTAGTGTGGACGCGGATCGTTTTCATGCTAAAACGCTGTTTTAAAACTAAAACGCACTAGTGTAAACGGGGCCTCAAACTCAATTCCTGGAGAGCCGCAGCTCTGCACAGTTTTGTTCCAACCCTAAACAAACACAGCTGATGCAACTAATCAAGTTGTTCAAGATGTGTTTGATTAAGGTTGGAGCGAAACTGTGCAGAGCTGCGGCTTTCCAGGAATTGAGTTTGAGACCTATGATGTAAGTTCTTCTCACCATCAGCACTGCAAAGAAGGTCAGATGTGAACATGAACACTTTATGGTGTAATTATCGATTCTTTCTGTCTCACAGCCAAACGTTGTCCACTCAAGATTCCCTTCAAAGAAGAAAGAGCCACAGACAATGCTGAATAAGATAAACTAGCTTTGTTGATGGAAACTGATCAATAGAGCCTTAAATCAATTTACCGTTTCCATTCCAAGATGTGCAGGACACATTACCAACCTGTAAGAAAATAGAAGTGCTGAAAAGAGTAATGTCATTTATGCATCTGAATTTCCACAAAGCCTTGCTTACCGAAGTCTTCAGTTTGATGGTCATTTCAATATTGTTGGTGAGGTTGGAGATATTGGCTCCCATTGTTATTCCATAAGTCTCGTTGTTTAAAATGGCATAATCTTTAGTTCCATCCTAAATAAGATACCAGAGTGTGATCGGTATTCAAAGTTAAACATTCTGAATAAATCAAAATACACAAACCTTTTTCCCCATGTTTGTGTACCGCAAAACTCCAACAAAAGCACTTCCGTTGTTTTCCAGACTTGCTTTATCAAAGGCTTCACTGGGGATCTTTACAGACCAGGGAAAGTCTGTGTTCTTGTTAGTCTCAACAACCTGTAAAAAGCCATCAGTATATTATAATTCTCCATCAGAGAGATTTGTTTTAATGCTTCTCATGCCTTACGTTTAGCAGGTTCTGTTGTGAAGAGTAGCATATATTGATGTCTTTGCTCTTGGTGTTCTTGTCTTGCAGTTGGATAACACCAATGATGTCCCCCATGGCGATCCCTGCATTGCTTTTATTGCTGTGTTTTATGTCATCCAGCAGAGACTCCAGCTTGTTTAAGGCTTCTCTGTAAAATAAACTGAATCAGTATTCTTTGAGGGAGCTTTTAACCTGATATCCACTGCTTAACACACACTTACGATGCTTTTGAGGGCTCAATGGTTCCATCTGCACTTATCGTTGGAGTAGTTAGATTTACCGTCATCTCCGGTTTATTGACAGTTTCAACTAGTTCTGGAGTTGCAGTTGTATCGGGTGTTGTAGTGGTAGTTGTGATCTGTGTTGTTGGATTTGGTGTTGAACTGGTGGTTGGATAGTTAGTGGTGGTGGTTGATTGTTCATCAATGCAGGTCACACAAATCCATGCACTCCCGTTGAAATTCAGAACGTATCTGTTTCCTTCTTTCCCTTCAACACGCAGAAATATGTGAGGGAAAATTTATTTGATTCTAAGAATATGACGCACTACTGTTGCAAACATAACATAGGTGTTATGGGACTCCAATAACAGGTCTACATACAGGTGGACTGAATGGATGAGTGTATCTGTAAATGCTCTGCAGATTGCTAGCACAAACAAAGCGGAGATGTTTAAATGTTAAAGCGCAAGCTAACTGGCTGCTGAGCCAGTTGCTAGAAGCGAATCACAATATGGAAACTGGGAATTCATTTTTTCTTGCAATTTCTGAGTTTTTTCCCCTTCGGAATCGTATATCTCACAAAAATGAGTTCATATGTCTCATATCTGATCAGTCTTCTCTTAATTGTAAGATTAGCAAGTTATTTGAGAGATTAATAAACGGCAATCAACTTCTTGAATATGTTATCCTGTGGTGATAATGTGCTTTTGTAACCCCGCTGGGCCTACACCACCCAATTTGCTCCAAGTTGGGATCAAACCGGCGACTTTCTCACATGGGAGTAGGTTGCTTTACCAAGGAGGCTAAAGACCATACCATCTAGCGCAGTGGTTGTCAACTGGTTTGGCCACGGGACCCACATTTTGGGTCATCAAGCCGTGACCCAAATTTTTAGGAACTGTAATATAATTTTAGGAATTGTAATTAATTTGTATTTATTTGTTAACATACACAAGTAGTGACAGAAAAATCATGAGAAAATCAGCAAGACTTACAAATAAACTATATTTTATTGCTGACATTTAACAAAATGTATCAAATTATAGGAATATTACAACGTAAAAACGACAAACACTGTAAACAGCGGTCAGGGTAAGGAAAGGTTGTTACCATAAACAAAACTGAACTGTTAATAAAACATGAACACTGATCCTGTTGAACAGAACAAACCAACAAATTGTAAAATGATTAAAACATCCATAACCATTTTTACATCTAATATGACAGCAATTATAAACATCTGTTTCACTGAACAGTAATGTGGGAAGATAATGAGATAACTGAGGATGTGCTTTACTGATGTGATAAGAGTTTCAAAGTCAGGAGTGATGGTAGACAGTGCTGCCCGAAGATCCTGCTCTATGTACAACCTGTTCCTTTACTTTGACTCAAGCTGCACCAAGGAAGAGAAGCCACTTTCATATAAATACGTCGTTTTGAATGGGATGGGTTTGATCGCACTCTCAGATCGTGAAAACTGAGAGAGGCTTACTTCACTGAATTTCTGTTTCAGAGTCTTATCACATGACAGCTCCACCAGCTGACTCTCTGTGTTGCTCGGCAACGTGACGCTTTCCACGTCGATTCCAAAGGGATCGGTTGTCGTGCGCATTTCAAAATAAAAGTCCGGTATACGCAAAACAAGTTAAAAATTAAACTTTTGTTGTTTTTTTGACCACACACTCCGCGACCCACTGAAAATTTTCCTGCGACCCACTTTTGGGTCGCGACCCACCAGTTGAGAAACACTAATCTAGTGTAAGTCTCTAGAGTACCTTTAGAGATCAGAGGAGTGCAGTTTACCTGCATTTCACTTCACTAGCTGGCCTCCGGTATATAAAACAAATGTTTGCTTAAATCTTTACACAAATACTTACCAGTGCATGCATCTCTGCGATATTGAGCATTTGTACATTTCTTTCCAGGATCAACATCAAGGATTTTCCAACAACCTAGAGACCATGATAACACAAGTCATCATAAATGTAGAGAATGATATAAGATAAACAATAATGTCTGCAGCTCTGCTTACATCTTAAAAGTATTCACAGCACTTCACCTTTTCCATATTTTATGTTATAGCTCTGTAAATGTACTACATTTATTATTATTATCCTTAAAAGTCTCCAAACAATACACCAACGTATATACAAAGGTATTCACAGGCTTTGCCATGACACCCGTTGAGCTGAAATCAAATTGATCATATCTGAGATGTTTTGGACAGCTTGAGTCCATCGTTGTAATTTTAAGTGGATTGGTGATGATTTGGAAAGATACACTTGCACCATTTATTGAGCAAACACTAAAGCCACTGATAATACAGCAGGCACACAATGTCATAAGACGTTAATATTAGGCTAGATTTTGTATGTGACATCTGGTAACCGAAATTCAACGTCTAGCCAACATTATTTTGATATCCAATAATGACGTTGATATTTGGTTGATTTTAGGTTGTGTTAGAAAGTGACCAAAATCCAGCATCGAACCAACATCTTAAACCAACGCCATATTGATGTCAAATACTGACATTAATTCATCAGGTATGGCAACCAAAATTCAACGCCTAATAGACGTCATAGTGGTAACTTCCACACAACGTCAAGCTGTAACCTCATTAGACGTTGATATTTGGTTGATTTTAGGTTGGACGTTAATGTCGGCCTGACGTTGAGTCCTGATGTCAATCTGATTTTCATTTCCAAACAAAATGCATCATCCCCATGACGTTAGGGTAAAACATCATTATGACATCATGTTGACTCCTTGTGCCTGCTGGGTGTTTAAGGCCATTTCAGTCATCATACAGTAAACATCCGTCATCTACTCATTAGTGACGCATCTAAACAGTCTCTGGGTAAATGCGTGTAAAGATGTCGGACATCTACTTGGACACTTTTAATGCTTCCAAACAGTTTGCGGCAATTATAAATCACCATGTCTTGAGGTTGTTCAGTATGATGTGATTTACCTTCCATGTGTGATTGATTGGACAGGAATCACAGGACTGATCTCTCTAATCTAATCTCTAGATAAGAAATAATAAAGCAGTGACTACAAGATGAAGGACAGTAGTGGAGTAAAGGCACCGATACTGCACTAAACATGTGCTCAAGGGAAAGTAAAAGTCCACATTTATAAAACTACTCAGAAAATTACAATTCCTGAGAAAAACTACTCAATTACAGTAGTTTGAGTACTTATAATTAGTTACTTTACACCACTGTGATTGACCAATCAAAATCAAGTATTCCAGAGAGCCCTGTAATAATGATTAAAGTACATTTTTTTAGAAGTCATTGCTCTGCTTATTGATGCCATGGCACAGCAAACTGGGTTATAGACAAAGGGAAACCTTACCTGTGTGTAGACTTTGAGTAGTGGGGGTGCATTTAGTGGAGGTGCTGACTGAGTTGAAAGCGGTTTGGGTTTTTGTAGACTTGGAGGTCCTGGTTAGGTTGTCAGTGGTTTGGGTGGTTGTGTGTTTGGTGGAGGTGCTGGTCAATTTGACATTGGTTGTGGTGATTGTAGGCTTGGTTGAGGTGCTGGTTGGGTTGTCAGTGGTTGTAGACTTGGTGGCAGCGCTGAATGGGTTGTCAGTGGTTGCAGGGTTGGTGGGGGTGCTGATTGGATTGTTAGTGGTTGTGGTGGTTGTAGACTTGGAGGTGCTGGTTGGGTTGTCAGTGGTTGTAGAGTTGGTGGAGGTGTTGATTGTGTCATCAATGGTTGTGGTGGTTGTAGGGTTGGTGGAAGTGTTGGTTGAGTCATCACTG
>CAIGQQ010029330.1:130006-145114 GCA_903798035.1 Danio albolineatus
GGAGGTGCTGGTTGAGTCATCACTGATAGTGGTGGTTGTAGGGTTGGCGGAGGTGCTCATTGAGTCTTCAATGGTTGTGGTGGTTGTGTTATCAATGGTTGTGGTTGTAGGGTTGGTGGAAGTGCTGATTGGGCTCTCAGTGGTTGTGGTTTTTGTAGGGTTGGTCGAAGTACTGGTTAGGTTATCAATGGTTGTGGTAGTTGTAAGGTTGATGGAGGTGCTCATTTGGCTGTCGTTGATTATGGTGGTTGTAGGATTGATGGAGGTGCTGGTTGAGTTATCAATGGTTGTAGTGGTTGTAGGGTTGGCGGAGGTGCTCTTTGGGTTGCCAGTGGTTTGGGTGGTTGCACGTGTGGTGGTGGTTGATATATATCCTGGTGAATGGAAAAGATGGAATCTTTAATGCACTCACTCCTCATAGCTGATCTAAAATATTTTGTGGTTTTACCACAATCTGTTCTTTCTCAGGACCTCATAACTCTACTTAGAGAAAAGTAAATTTTACAGACTTCCAATTATTTGTGGCAACCTACCAAAGCTAACTACCACAAATAGATTGTCCGAGAGACATTGAAACACTGCATGTTTCAAAATCAAACATGTTTTTATTCTAGACAAAATAAAACAAATAAGACGTCAAAAAAATAAAAATAAATAAAATGTTTGTGTGTGTGTGTGTATATATATATATATATATATATATCCCCTGGTAGAAATTCCACCACACACTGAGTGCATTGACTACATTCAAATAGTTTAGCTTGTATAGAATTTGAGCCTTCCGTGTTTCATTTTCAGTTTGAATTTTGGTTGAAATCAGAAAGACGACAGTAAAGATGCCACACACTCACTGACAGAAGCAACCGGTCATAAAAGCACTCAGTGCTTCCCACACATAGACTTTACTTGGGTTGGCCGACCAGGTATATTAACGGCCACCCAAGTGTATTTAATGAAACTTTTTTATTTTACTATTATTATCATCCTTTTACACCTTTTTGTATCTGCCCAATATAACCAAACATCCACGATCGGTTAAGTAGTGGAATGTCAGTACTTCTACAGACAGTCTCGTGTGATCTCCAGACTCACAGAGACGTTCCTCTTTGGGACTTGAAATCCGTCCAGCCAGGATTTCTAAAGCTTCTAAAATGTCCAGGATTCATTTTTTGCTTTCGCTTTCTAAAGCTGTCGTTATGTGTTTTTGCATTACCTTTATATTTAAGCCTACTTTCGCTTGGCTTCGCAGCTGACAGCGCGCACACAGTCGCAAGAGAAACATTACATAATTCATTCTTTAATCTAAACGACTCAGAAAAACGTTATTATATACTCGAAGAGGATGAAATGATGAATATATGTACACCGTTAGTAATGGTTAATCAATGCATTTGCCTTATTTAAATAATTATTCGTTTTTAATTGTGTAATTATAATTTTTAGAGATTTTGTCTGTTTTTATTTGTTTTGTCATTTATTTCTGATTTGCTGTATATTTTATTAATTTTATGATGTCAATATATTACATATTTTATACATATCTAACATGCTTTGGCATTCAAGTTTGCTTTAAACTTAAAAAAAGAGAGAGAGAGAAGTAGATTTGACCTTTCAGTGGGTGCACACGGCGCCTGAATACCATAAAAGTAAGGGAAAACCTCTTTTTTTTTGTACTTTAACCAATTTAAATAAACAGTGTATAACAGCATCATAATAAATAAAATTATAGTAAAAATCACACTATGTTTCAGTTGTCGCATAGACTTTACTATTTATGTGATGTGGGTAAATGGTTTGTTTCAATCCAGCTACAACCCACAATTACATTTCAAACCTGTGGGAAGCACTGGCACTCATATAAATGTAAGACAAGCATACAGTACACTGCTGGTGTTAGGAAGAGACGCACCTCTTGAATTGAGGAAATCAGACGGCCGACATTTAGATGTGTTTTGGAGAAACCACATGTGTATGCCTTCACCCGTGTCATTCATGAGTACCTCATATTCTCCTCCATTGTTTGATATGTAGAAAGTGTGTGTGATTGTTGTTGAGGAATTGCAGTGTCCTGGAAATTAAATATTTACTGTTAATAACACACATTAATCATTTTTAGGTCACACTTTATTTTGATGGTTCGTTTGTTGAATTTAAGTTACATGTCAACTAATCCTCATTAGATTATAAGTAGACTGTTAGGTTGGGGTTAGGGTTGGGGTTAGTGTAAGTTGACATGTACTTGCTAAGTTTCTTATAGTCAGTTAAGTGTCTGTTGAATGTCAGTATCAACAGATATTAAGTAGACAGTCTACTAATACTCAAACGGACCAACAAAATAAAGTGTTACCATATTTTATTATTTTAACAAATGCAGGCTTTATTCAGCTAAGCTAAGACTACATAATAATGATGATTAACATTGTTTCTTGACAAATAAGGTATAATTTCTTCATATTTACAAATAAAAAAATGAAAAGAATGTTTATAAAATAAATTAAAAATAGTAATAAAATAAAAAAATGAAAGAAAAGTTTAAATATTATTGATTATTACAACCAAAAATACTAAAAATATTAAAGAGCCCCTATTATACATTAAAAAGGGTAATATTTTGGTTTTGGGGGTCTCCAACAACAGGCTGATCTGCATACATGGTCAAAAAAACATTTCGTTGTCTTATAATCTGCATTTATTTTTACCTCATTATCCCAGCGACTCCTGTATGAATCGTTCAGTGATTCATTTGTTACCAAACCACTCCTTAGCGCGATGCTAAACTGTGCTGATTGGACCGATGACCCAGTCTGTTGCGATTTGTCGACATCATTCAGCGTGAGAGAATGCCCACCACAGCTTATCAATATTGAAGTAGCCATAGTGTGTGTGTGAGCATTTCTGCCAACACTCGTTTTTTCCCGGGAGTCGCCCGTATTTCAGACACCTCACCCCCGAAACTAACCCCCCGGTCTCCCAGCATATCACTCTATTCTTTACCAGAAGTAAAAACAGCGACACACATGCAGTATTAATGCACACAGCGGCAAAAGCTGAACGATTATGAAACAGGACCGCCGCCTGTGTGTAGGAGAGCTGATGTAGCCATAGCAACGAAAAACAAGGAACACGAGCTCACAAACGCATTTTAATCCGTAAACAAAGCGGCACGCGTCGCGTTTACAACGTGCTTTTAGACGCGATATGAGAATACAAGTTAACCAGAGACACTACAAGCGGCTACAAGTTACAAAACACAATTAAATACATCATTTACAAGCTGGAGAAAACAATGAGGCGACTGTTTTAATCGCACTTATTCACTTGTTGGATAACAGGCCAGATTCACCGTCAGGCAACCGGGAAATGTCCCGGTGCTCCCTACGGCCAATCCGTAAATTTAAAACCGCCCAATCTGGCAACCTTTGCTCACCGCTGTTGTTTGTGGGCGGGGTTGGGGGTTTCAAATCTCCCGGGGCTGCGCGCACAAATGGGCGGGGCTTATGTTTTGTGTTCACGTCATGCCGAAACGGCTAAAGACTCGTAAGCAGGCCGATTCGTTTGAGGAACTATGAGTCGACTCTTTTACAGATGAATCAATAGTTTTAAACACTGTGCACTTTCAGATTTAAGCCTCAGCTGGACATTTCACTGCACTTAGAGCTGTGGTACACACTGATGAAGATCATTCTCAATAACCCACAGTAGCGGCTCTTTAAAACAAAAACTAAGGGTGCTTTCACACTAGCACGTTTGGTCCGCACCCGGGTTCGTTTGACGTCATAGAACGGTATGTTTAGCTAGTGTGAACACGTCTTCTGAACTTGGGTGCGCACCCGTGAACCATACCCGAGTCTGCCTGAAAGAGGGTACAGTTCGTGTGAACTCTGGTACGGTTCACTTGTAGTATGAATGTAATCGTACCAAAAGCCGGAAGTGAACCGTCAACAGTACAGCAAACTTTAGTTTTCATAACGTTCATTCGTGTGTGTGTGTCTGTGTGTGTCACCTACCTTGACGACAAGCGGGACTGACCCAGTACAAACAGTGATAATGTCTGCTTGTCTCCTTCAAAAACAGTTTTCAGCTTCTGCAGACATCGCGTGATGTTCTGAACGTGTATAATATGTTTGCGGCAGATAGTCGCGAGTCGTTTTCTGTATGTCCAAAACCAAAAGGTTCTGTGAAAGCGAAACGACTGCGGACGTCTTTCCATTTTGGCGCTTTGCTTTCGTGTCCGTCACCTGGCAACAGCCGTACACAAAACAGCGGCTTGATGACGCAAACGTACCGGGGTTCAGGAGAAAAAAAGACAGTGTGAACACAAACCAACTGAGAAGGAGGCAAGGGGGGACAATCGAACTTGGGTACGGTCCAGGCAATTGAACCAAGTGTGAAAGCACCCTATAAAGGATTGCAAAATCACTTGACAAAATTACTAAAGCTCTAAGTAAAATGACAATTAAACATATATGATTAATAATAATAATAGCAACATATAAATGCTTATAAATAACAGTGCTGTTACCAATGGAAGAGCAGTTTGGTGCAACACTCATCATGCAAAAATTCCCTATCTGTATTTCATACGCCTGAGGACATGTTAGACCTGAAATAAACACAAAGACATTGTCTCGGTGACTCTGTAAATGTCAATAAGACTGTCAGAAAGGAAATATAAAGTATATTCACAGCTAGTTCACTTCTACCTGAACATGCAGATGTCTTCCTTTCATTGATTATCATTATTTTAGTGGAGGCTGCAGAAACAAACACAACATTATAAGACAGGGAACTTTCTTTGGATAGATTTAGGAACTTGTCAAATATTTGTTCAATGCTATCGCTCTTAAATAATGCTTAAAAATGTTAACAAAAAAAGTAATTATTCATGCAATTTTTATTAAATTATTTAATTGAATTTTTAGAAACATTTTAGCTTGTGATTGTAACTTAAAAAATGTTTAAGATAATAAAACATTGACCCATTTTCTTATCCAATCGTACTTATCTGTCCAGTGAGGCAGCAGACGATCATCATCAGCCACAGCACATTCATCTTCAGTCCTGACATAATTCCCACAAACCTGACAGAGACACACGTGTTTAATGTTGTTTTCTACAGGCGCTGAACACAAATCCTACATCAGTTTCTCATTACATTCTTCAGATGAAAACCCACCGACGAGAGAAGAGAGACTTTCATCCATTCACCTCTGAAGCTTCGGGATTATGGTTATAATGACAGAAAGTTCACTGGTATACATGCAAATCAGGTTTATTTTAGAATTCCATTGTCGGTTTACATTCAGCTCCAGTTTATTACATCACTTTTTTACCTAAATAAGTTTAACGATTTACATAGAAACAACAAAATAACATCTTACTACTATATGATGTTGATATATTTACAAGTTTGACTAAACCGAATTAACATTGAGGGATTCGGAATGAGGTTTTATTACATATTTAAAAGTGCATCTGTCATTATTAAGCATGTTATGAAACACACAAGCCGTCAGTTGATATTTACTCAGCTTTTGTGTATTTTTGATCTTCAAATGCATACATTAAGCCGCTGTGCCACATATATATCCGAATGCATATGAAATATCATGCAAATATCTGAATACACAACAATGTGGGTGTTAGTTACATCCTGAAGATGCAAATTAACTTTCTACATAAGGTTTGGTGCTATTTTGCTATATATCTGAATGCAGATGTAGTGAGGTCATTATGTTCTAATAATTCAGCAGACCAGAGTGAATTATTCTGCTTATACTACAGTTCTCGCACCAGACCTGGCGTCAGGATGTTATAACTAAGGGTGTACTTACACCATGTACAGTTGTCTTGAATCAGGCCAAAGCAAGCTTGTACCCTTCCTGTCTCCCCTGACGGCCCGCACTCACTTTACATTGGGGCCTGAGCACGCTTCCATCATGGATGATGCTCTGTTCAGTGTAAGAGAAGTGTCTCGCTCAGCACAGTGGACATTTCTTTATATCTTTATATCATTTGATAAGCCGTGACACGCAATGAGGGGTTTGTGTCTTTAATAATCTCCCACAGTTTGTGTTCATTAAACAGTAAGAATGATTCATAAATCCATATCAAACAGTCCCCAAAAGTCACGTCTCCTCTTCAGTTTGGGGTTCAGGCGCGCTCTGCACTCACACTACAAGCGTACCGCACCAAAGCCCAAGTGAATGGCGCTCAGGCACACCTCTTCCAACCAGGCCAGGGCCAACCAATTGAACCACAACTGATCCTGATTCAGAGCACTCACACTTATTAAACAATAGCATAGTGTGAGTGCACCCTAAAGTGGCATTTTAATCCCATAGGGGGGCACTAGTCCTGGTGACTGAGTTTGGTCCCTCTTGTTTTTTGCATTTAGGCTATTTGTTCACTTATTTATTATTATTTATTGTTAGCAATATACTTTTTATAGTAATAATCAGGGCTTAATTTGTGCCAGAACACGGCGGATCCGGATCCGGCACGTCTGAAATCAGATCCGGCACCTCATTTTACCGATCCCCCTCCTCAACCGTCCTGCTCCCCCTTCCGCTGTTCACTTTCACTTTCTTATGCGACTCTCCAACCCTCTTCACCTCCGTCCGTGACACCCCCCAAACCCCCAGCCCCCACTTCACGTTCATCCACGACTCCTCTCCATCCTCTGGTAGCATGCCGGATCTTTTACCCCGATCTGTTCCGGGACCTTGCAATTCACAAATTAAGCACTTGTATTAATAGTATGCACAGTTTCACTTTTACTGATGTTATCGCTGAAGTTTATGCAACGATACTGTTTACAAGCAGTAAACGCAGACGGATCATGGTTTCAGCGCCAAATGAGTGCTTTAAACCATATTTTTAATTCTCCTTATTCAATCTGATGTCATAATAAAAAAATAGTAGCTAAATATGTTACTTGGTTACGTTTTAAGGCACTAAAAAATGAGAAAAAATGAGACAGGGGCTTTTCTTTTTCTGGATTGCTTTTGAAAATTGTTGGTTGGGTTTAGGGAAGTGTGTGGGCGGGTCGGTCGATAAAATTGGATGGGTTTAGGCAGGCCCGGATTAAGAACTCAGAGGCCCCTGGGCACAATGTTTTGTAGGGCCTCCTACCTGACCGTACCCCTATAGTTGAATTAAAAAATACGATGAATATAATATTTTTAAAATAACATTAATCTATAATGTATTGCCCGCATTTTTTAAATAAATGATATGCAGTACATATATTTCTAGTCTACAAAGATAGGGTTAGGGTTAGGGTTATGGCCTGTGCCCATAATGCCTATTGGTTAATCCGGCCCTTTAGGGAAGGAGGTGGGTGGGTCAGTCAAATGGTTGGTCAGTCAGTCGACAGTGGCCTCTGTTGGGTTAACGTGAGAACAGCAGGCACGAACGGCACTCGCGAGAGAAATTTGAGATCTGAAAAAACGTACACAGCGGCCTCTCGTGGATTCGCGAAAACAACGTGCAAAAAGACATACCTCCCGGGACACATTTTACGGTCTCCAGAAACGTATGTAGAGGTACGTTTTCAGAATGAGCCCGCGTTGAGAAAAACAGAAAGTCTGTCTATCTCTCTCTCTCTCTCTCTCTCTCTCTCTCTCTCTCTCTCTCTCTCTCAAAAAAAAAGAATTCACAGTTATGAAAATTGGTTAAATTAAAATAACACGCAACTCTATAAGCTGTATAACTTTTATTATCATTTTGAAGGTAAAAAGAAAGATTTATATTAGGCTATCATGAGTATATGTTTTTTTGTTTTGTTTGTTTGTTTTCATGAAATTGTCCTGTTGACATTTGTAAAATAGCCACCACAAACCATGAAGCTATTAGGTCTACTCGTCAGTTTATTTATTTATTTAGCCTATTTTATAACTTGTTTTCAGGTTACATTTTCATTTTTAGGTTGGGTTAGAATGACGGGAGTGTTAGTAATAATAAATGAATTTTCAGTTTTGTGTGAACTAATCCTTTATGAAAACTGAGGGGCACAAATTCTTTCTGAGGGGGCAATGCTCCCTTTTGCCCGCCAGTAGCGCCGGGACTGCCTCACACCTAAATCACTGTTCAGATGTTGTATTTCAGACATTTGTCAGATTTTAACAGGTCTGCACTAGAATTAATTAATGCAACTACTTACTTACTTACTCCCAGGGCCATTTATATCGAAGCTGATAGTTACCCGCACTATACTGCTGTTTTCATAACATCTAGTTTTATATGAGTTGGGTTGTTACCCCAATGCTAAACCCCCAACCTAGAGGATCAGGAAATACATCATACACTATGGCCAATTTAGTTTATTCAATTCCCCTATAGCGCATGTGTTTGGAGATGCAATGTTTCCTTAATGCAGAGGTCTCCAACTGCCAGCCCGTGGGCCATTTGCGACCCTCCCTACCTCTGTCACACCTGTTGCAGTGTCCTCTTTTGGACACTTGAGGGCACTAGCTTGTTTTGTAGTTTAACTTCATGTCCTATTATCCTTTGCACTTCTGATTGTATTATGTTTATGACAGCACATTTTAGCTCTTGAGTGGCTATTTAAAATACTTTAAATGTTTTATATTTTGTAAATACATACAGTGTCATCCTGCAACTGTTTTGCAGCATATGAAATGTCCCAAACACTATTTTAGTTGTCCAAAATGGGCAATTTTTTTGTTTTGTTTTAACTCTCTGATAGTCAAAGCAAGTTTTAAAAAAATCTATATTAAATAAGCATTAAAAAAAAGTCAGGAAAAAGTGTTTTATGTAAATTTGGACCACAAGTCCTCATATATGGACATGCATTTTCTCTTCTTTCTTTTCTTTTTCATTCTTTTATAACTTGTTTTAACTCATTTTAATCTGTTTTTTTATCAGTTTTTATTATCTTATACTTCAATTTAATCTCTGCATATGTAAAGCACTTTGAGTTGCCACTGTGTATGAAATGTGCTATAGAAATAAACTTGCCTTGCCTTGCCTAAAAGTACATCATATTAAAAGGTGATACTGAGGTTTTATTCTAATTAGGTTCCAATAAGCCCAAATAGCAAAGAGAAATAAAAAATGCATGTAAAAAAAACACCTTGGGCCTTAAGAGGTTAAGCCACAATTCATTGGGCTTAACCTCAATGAATAATAATAATTATTATTATCATTATTAATATTTATTGTTATTTATATTTATTATTAATCATTAATAATAATAATATTGTTAAATTATAGTATTTTCAAAGCAATTTAAACTCCCCCTTTAATATGTACAACAAGAAACTAAAAGAAGCTTTGACTGCAGATACTCTGGTGAAGAATGTCTGAGTGTGTTAATTACATCTGGTTTACACTTATTTTATTTTGCTTGAGTATTAAAACAGCCCTCCTGTGAATTGTCAGTCACTGATATTGCCCCCCACCAATTTGAGTTTGAGATCCCTGCCTGAATGCAGGCATAGCAGCGCCAGTTTTCATATTTCCTGACCACTAGATGTCACTGTGTTGAACTGGAGTTTTTACATTCACTTTGAGATCTCTGTGAAATGACCTGCGTGCTATCAGGGATCAGTTTGACTCACTGGATTTTCCCATTTCTTGTTTGGTATTTTTGCAGCAGGCTCTGAAGGTGATCTTTTTCCGGCTGCATGAAAATCAGACCAGCGGGCCAGGTAGGGTTCAGAGAGTTTGTTTGTTTGTTTGTTTGTTTGTTTTAGGAAAAACAAAATGCCCCACAAATTTTGACTAAACATTAAGCAATGTGTCGCAGATGTTATCAAGTTGGCTGCTTTTATTTCTACAGCGCTTTATACAATGCAGCACATCAGGTTTTTCCACAAAAATGGGGTTTTCAGGTTTGGGTCACACTTTATTTTGATGGTCCGTTTGTTGAGTTTAAGTTACATTGCAACTAATTCTCATTAGATTATAAGTAGACTGTTAGGTTGGGGTTAGTGTAAGTTGACATGTACTTGCAAAGTTTCTTATAGTCAGTTAAATGTCTGTTGAATGTCAGTATCTGCAGATATTAAGCAGACAGTCTACTAATACTCAAGCGGACCATCCAAATAAAGTGTTAACACACAGCAAAAAAATCCGTGTACGTTTAACTCAATTTGAGTTTAACTTAACACTCCTTGGGTGTACATATGACTCCCTCCATTTTGGAGTTAAAATAACATTTTCTAAAGTGTGAAGTTTGTACATTACTCACAGAGTACATTTTAACACAGTAAGAGTTTATTCTTACATCATACTGGAGTGTCAAAGTATTAAAATATTAAATCTGTACATTACTCACAGAGTTC
Organism: Danio albolineatus; assembly: GCA_903798035.1. Classification (NCBI taxonomy): domain Eukaryota; kingdom Metazoa; phylum Chordata; class Actinopteri; order Cypriniformes; family Danionidae; genus Danio; species Danio albolineatus. The sequence goes on from CAIGQQ010029330.1 coordinate 140,317, forward strand.
ATGTGTAAATAAGCTAATGAGTGCATATACTGCTTCTGATGAGAATTAATTTATTATATATTATAATTTATTATATCATCAAGACTCGTAAAACATACTGGTTTGATCACCGTTTGTCCAAAACAACCGGTTCGAGTAAAAACAAACTGGACTTCCCATCACTAGTGGGAAACACACTGCATATTGGGTATTCACACTCATGGATTCAAATGTACCCTGGGTTTTAACACTGAACAACACCAAAAAAATTACACGGTGTATTTAACACCGGAATTTTTGCTGTGCAAATATTTACTCTCCAAAAATGTTACTTAGTTACTTTCTATGGTGAGCAATGCATTGTTTCTTTTGAGTTACTTTTTCTTACCTGGCTGAGCCTTGATCTCTTTCAGAAGTTGTACAAATGGTTTTTTTTTCTTCTTTGTCTTCTTATAAATAGACTAGCACTGAAATTTACATCTGTCTAAACTTCATTTACTTAAAAAAAGTTCTTTTTTTTACTTAAAATGTTGAATCCAGAGCTATATATTTAATATTTATATTTGATACAGATATATTTTAAAGTAATGCATTATTTAACTTTTTTTTTTTTAAGAGTACTCACCTTTTTGACTGTGTACCTGTCTATTTGTGTCTGCATATGTGTGAAAAGTGTGCTTTTTTTCTTTCACGTATTTATTATCAACACTGTAAATAGTATATTGGTTTGTTTTGGAGTACGTCATTGTACAGTATTTTGTCTGTATTGTGCACTGTCTGTGTCAGGGTTTCGGGAAAGGGTGAGGACTCAAGCGCAGGAACTCAAATGGGTTTATTAATAATAAAGATAAAACAAAAAGGGTCACACTTTAATTTGATGGTCCGTTTGTTGAGTTTAAGTTACATTGCAACTAATCCTCATTAGATTATAAGTAGACTGTTAGGTTGGGGTTAGTGTAAGTTGACATGTACTTGCAAAGTTTCATATAGTCAGTTAAATGTCTGTTAAATGTTAAATGTTAAATGTAATTCTCATTCACACACATACAATACGGACAATTTAGCTTACCCAATTCACCTTTGGACTTTTTCTGATAAGACATAATGCATATATACTGTACTCAATCATTTTCTTATCCACTTAGTCCCTTTATTAATCATGGATCGCCACTGTAGAATGAACTAGGCATGGGCCGGTATAAGATTCTGACGGTATGATAACCTTGTATAAAAATATCACGGTTTCACGCTATGAGGGTATTGTGTTTACTGCTCTAATATATATTCTTTTTAAATGTCTGGGTAAAAAAACTAAAACTTTTTTCCACTTTGAGCACATCATCTGCTTCCCAAACCGCATACTTCCATACTATACAGTACGCAAAAAAAAGTGTGTGAGCCGAATAGCATGTCCGAATTCATAGAATTCGAAAAACAGTTTGCGAGAAGTACCCGGATAACCTACTACTTCTGGCGAGATTCTGAAGTCGCATCCAGTGGATGCTGTACTATCCCATCATGTACTGCGAAAGAATTCAGGAATGGGTATGAAGCGGGTATGTCACGAGATGATGACAAAATGGCATCAGTAGTACGTCCACGCTCATTCATACTACTCACATTCATACTGTAAAGAACGTACTTTTCTATCAGTTGAGTAGTGAACTCAGATGCAGTATCTGCTGAGTAGTGGGCGATTTTGGACACAGCCAATATATTTTATTTTGCAAACCATTTAATATATTTTGGAGCAGTAAACATGTCAGGCTGAATAATTCAAACGAATCGTTGACTTCTGCTGTCTTCATTCATTTCAAAAACACACATTTTCTCATGATTTAAAGCAGGACCTTTGTATATCTTTCTGCTGGACATACTGTTGTCCTAAAAAAGTAGAAAACAAAAAATCTTACACATACCTCAGGAACGGTATGACACAAAATGTTGGCGGTATGAAAACCTTGAGTTTTCCAAACCGCGATATACCTTGAAAACGGTTATCATCCCATTCCTAGAATGAACCTCCAACTTATCCAGCATGTTTTAAACAGCGCATGCCCTTCTGGCAGCAACCCATCACAGGGAAACATTCACACACACTCATTCACACACATACACTACAGACAATTTAGCTTACCCAATTCACCTTTGGACTTGTGGGGGAAACCGGAGCACCCGGAGGAAACCCACACCAACACGGGGAGAACATGCAAACTCCACACAGCAACACCAACTGACCCAGCCGGAGCTCGAACCAGTGAACTTCTTGCTGTGAGGTGATCGTGCTTCCCACTGCGCCACCGTGACACTCTACTGTACTGTAATATGATTTATTTTTTGACAGATGATGATCAGATGTAAATTAGGGATGCAACCATTATAGTCATTGGTTGTAAGATTATAGTCTGAGCAATAATTATTATGCATTCATCAATTTTAAAACTCTACCAGTTTAGGAAATAACAGGAAAACTCCTTATAATTTACAGTGTTATTTATTGCTGCTCAGTGAGCAAATACAGCACATAATAATAATAATAATAAAAACAAACAATAATCTGTGTCTCTTTGGACTTAAAGGTTTTGGCGTTTAAACATAAGTAATGATTTTACACTGGAAGTAAACGACAGAACGATGAATAAAAATAAGAATATATTAAAAATATAGTATTTGTCTACAGCAGGGGTCACCAGTCTCGGTCCTGGAGGGCCGGTGTCCCTGCAGGGTTTAGCCTGCCTCAACACACCTGCCTGGATATTTCAAGTATACCCAGTAAGACCTTAATTAGCAGTGGTGTAAAGTAACTAATTAGAAACACTCAGACTACTGTAATCGAGTAGTTTTTCTCAGGAATTGTACTTTACTGAGTAGTTTTATAAATGTGGACTTTAACTTTCCCTTGAGCACATGTTTAGTGCAGTATCGGTGCTTTTCCTCCACTACTGTCCTTCATCCTGCAGTCACTACTGTATTTCTGTCTTGTCTATGGTCATTGTCTACAGTAGAAAGATCAGTCCTGTGATTCCTGTCCAATTAAATCACACATAGAAAGTAAATCACATCATACTGAACAACCTCAAGACATGGGCGCTTTATAAACGCAGCAAACCTTTGGGAAACATTAAAGATGTCCAAGAAGATGTTCAAAATCTGCACACGCAATGATCCAGAGACTGTTTATAGACTGCATGTGACTGAAAATGATGGATGTCGACTGGATGAGGACTGAAATCACCAAACAGCCTTAAACTATCACTAAATGGAACAAATGAAGAATGGAAGAAAGGGCCAAATAAAAGGAAGGACTGAACAAGTAATATAAGGAAGGATCGAAGAACCAAATAAATGAAGGATTCAAGGAAGCACTGAACAAACTAAGGAAGGAAGGAACGAACGAACGAACGAATGAACAAAGGACCTAATGAAGGAAGGAACAAAAATATGAAAGTATGAGTGAACAAATGAAGGGAGGAAAGAAGGAAGGACCAAACGAATGAAAAAAGAATTCAAGGAAGGACTGAACAATCTAAGGAAAGAAGGAAGGAACGAACAAATGAGTGAATGAACAAAGGGACTTAATGAAGGAAGGGACAAATAAAAGGAAAAACTGAACAAGGAAGGGAATTGAAGGATTGAAAAAAACCAAATAAATGAAGCAAGGATTCAAGGAAGGACTGAAAAAACTAAAGAAGGAACAAATGAACGAACGAATGAACAAAAGACCTAATGAAGGAAGGAACAAAAATATGAAAAAAATTAATGAGCGAACAAATGAAGGGAGGAAGGAACCAATGAACAAAAGGACCTAATGTAGGAAGGAACAAAAATATGAACGAACGAACAAGTAAACGAAGGAAGGAGGGAACAAACGAATGAATGAAGGAGAGAACAAACAAATAATTGAAGGAAGGTTGGAAGGAACAAACTAAAATAGGAAAATCCCTAAAAACACCACATGTTGTTTGTGCAGGGATGTGTAAACGTAACATTCTGTAAACGCATCAGCTGTTCTACAGTGTAATACTCACTACTCAATACTATTGAGTGCTTCTAAAAGGTCTTTTTACTCATACTTTGAGTAATATTTGTTACAGATACTTTTACTCTACTTGCACTACATTTTTGGGCAAGTAATGGTACTTTTACTGGAGTATGATTCTTCAGTACTCTTTCCACCACTGTTGATTAGCTGGTTCAGGTGTGTTTGATTAGGGTTGGAGCTAAACTCTGCAGGACACCGGCCCTCCAGGAACAAGTTTGGTGACCCCTGGTCTAATGTAAATCAAAGGATAGTATTAGCAAAGTATTTCCCTTTTTCAGAAAACAAATGCAGTCAAAGGTCAGTCTGAAAGCCACTGTTGATCAACTATATTACAAAATTCTTTGGTATTTCATTCATTCATTCATTTTGTTTCGGCTTAGTCTCTTTATTAATCAGAGGTTGCCACAGAGGAATGAACCGCCTCTTTGTATTTTTTGTTTCTCCTTGGAGTAGAATTGTCTGTATTCAATACAAAGTATGAAGCTGATCGGTCTGTTATTGTCACGTCACTCGCAGTGTGCACGCAGCATTCTTTCAGCTAGCTAACCTATGCATCTCTTGCCAGAGACAACATGGAAGGGGCGTACTGAATATCAAGGCAGCACAGCTCCACGCATACATCCACAAGACTAAACTCAACTTCCAGTGGTATTTTTTGCTGATGATTGTAAGAATTTAAAGTGCTTGTCTGACTTTGACTTGACTAACCTTTTGATTTAGCACACACATAATGTTTCATATTTGAGGTACCGATCTTGTGGCTTTCATGTTCATAAC
>CAIGQQ010029330.1:145124-162097 GCA_903798035.1 Danio albolineatus
ATGTTTCATATTTGAGGTACCGATCTTGTGGCTTTCATGTTCATAACGGCCCTTTACAGGGAGCCTATTTAACACCCAGCACTTAATTCAACCTCGTTAACCACTGAAGCGCTCCCTTGTGGCACTTGTCTTTCCTTCCTTTTGTTTTGTTTTTAATTCTTCCTTTTTAAGTTTCTCTCGGATCGGTTTCACCTCCATTTCTGCTTTGACATATGTGTTTAAAATAATAAAAAGCAAAAATCATTAATAATTAAACACAATTAAAGAATAAAGCAGATACTTTAAAGAAAGATAAATCTGAAATTGTTGGTTTCCAGAGTAAATGATGACAGAATGTTCAGTTTTGAATGAACTGTCCTCTTAAGGGTAAGTATATGGTGATTTTAAAGTTAAATATCCTTTAATATATTTTATTCATTAAAGTACAATTATTATTTAATAAAAAGTGCCCTTTTTTCCACTTGAGCCCCTGCCCCTTAAATGGTCTCCGCACGTCCCCACCGCATATCACTACTACACACCTTTGACAATACACAGTTTCCATATAATTAGCTAAACAGTCATTCAACAGTGTAAAATGCACAAAAATCCCTTTGTCATAATAAAATTGCCCGTTACTTATACAAATTTCCCACAGAATTGCTGGATTTAACAGTGGATGTGGAGGTGTTGGAGCTTCCTGGATCATCGGAGAAATTACCAGTAGCATCATTATGAATGTGATAGTAGTACAGGAAGAGGAAAAACCCTGAAAAAAAAGGGATCAGAGAAAATAAATTCAGCAAACTTTGCATTATTCTCTTTAGAGATTCAGCTGGGGGATTTTAAAATTGTGACCGAAAGTAATGTTGGCGCTAAACGCGTTAATCATAATAATTCCCAATGTTATTGTCTTTAAAATATAATAAATATTTAATTATAATAATGTAAATAGTCTATTAATTGTTGAAATTCATTCATAAAATAGAAACACTCTAAATAAAATGTGCTTGGTACTCACCTTGAAGAGAGTTGAGCACAGAGAAGATGTAATATGAGGGGATGAGCATCGGTCCATAACTGAAGAAGGCAACAGCCCACGTCAGACCAAACAGAAGAAACAAACTCAACACCATCGTCAGCTGCTTTCTGAACGTCAGCCTCTTGCCCTCAGCTGCTTTTATGTCTCTGGACTGTAAAATCTTAGTAACGATGATGATGAAGATGACTAATGTGAAGATGAAAACTAGACTGTAGAAGCCGATGTTCACTATGTAGGAAATGTAGGGATCTGTAATCCAGCACCTGCAGTTATTAGAGAAGACACAATGCTGACATGGAGAAGCTTCATTAATTCATGCATCTGAGATATTAAGAAGTACGTACATTTGTACAATTTTTCCAGATGTTGAGTTTAGGGTCAGTGTATTATATCCTCCTATAGAAAGAACAACCACGACTATCGGTGTCGAAAAACCTGAGAAAACACACAGTGCAAGAAATAAAACGTAATAATTAGAACAAATTTTTTTAAGAAATATTAAATAAAGGAAGAAATATTAAAATAAAACTGATCAAAGCATATTTTTAGAGTAAAGGTTGTTGTTGGGCAATGTAAGGCCAAGATGAGATGTGCATGGAAAAGCAGTTAATGTGTATAAAAGGCAAACACAGAGGGTACAATGCAGAAACAGGAATAATTACACAATAGTAGACTGGAGCAGAGGGATGAAGTGAAACAGCCTCTAGACTGGGGTCACGAACTGGAAACGACTCTAGAAAGGAGTTACGGAGTGGAACAAGTACAAGAATATGCTCTTGAGTGGAGTCAAGGACTGATACAGGCACTGGAACTGAAACTGCAGGTTGCCCGGGTGGAACTGGCAGGGCAGGAAACCAGGGAACGGTACCACGGCGGAGCAGAAGACACATCTGTGGCACTTTGGCCTGCCATGGAATAAGCACAGACTGGAACAGGTAATGGAGCAAGCTCTGGAATGAAGCCATGAACTAAAACAGGCTCTGACTAGACAAGCATAGGAACAGGCTCTGGAGTAAAGTCATCAGCTGGACAAGCTGGGGAACAGGCTCTGGAGCAGAGTCATGGAGTGGAACCTCCTCTGAAATCAGGTAATGCACTGGAACAGGCTATAAAACAAAGTCATGGACTGATAAAGCCTATAGAGTTGGAGTCACATACTTAAACTTGCTCTGCAATGAGGTCAAGGACTGAAACAGGCATTGGAACTGAAACTGCAGGTTGCCCTGCTTGAACTGGCAGGGCAGGAAACCAGGGAATGGTACCTTGGTGGAGCAGAAGACAACATCTGTGGCACTTTGCACTGCCATGGAATAAGCAAGCGGGATGGTTTTTGAGCCAGTTCATGTACTGGAGCAGGTTTTAGAGAGATGTCACAGACTGGAACAGGTAATGGAACAAGCTCTGGAATGAAGCCATGAACTAAATCAGGCTCTAACTAGGCAAGCATAGGAACAGGCTCTGGAGTAAAGTCATCAACTGGACAAGTATGGGAACAGGCTATGGAGCAGAGTTATGGACTGCAACCTACTCTAAAATCAGGTAATGCACTGGAACAGGCTTTGGAACAAAGTTATGGACTGATAAAGCCTATAGAGTTGGAGTCACAGACTTAAACTGGCTTTGAAATGAGGTCAAGGACTGAAACAGGCACTGGAACTGAAACTGCAGGTTGCCCGGGTGGAACTGGCAGGGCAGGAAACCAGGGAACGGTACCTCGGTGGAGCAGAAGACAACATCTGTGGTACTTTGGACTGCCATGGAATAAGCAAGTGGGGTTGGTTTTTGAGCTAGGTCATGTACTGGAGCAGGCCCTGGAGCAGGTTTTAGTGAGATGTCACAGACTGGAACAGGTAATTGAACAAGCTCTGGAATGAAGCCATGAACTAAAACAGGGTCTGACTAGAAAAGCATAGGAACAGGCTCTGGAGTAAAGTCATGCACTGGACAAGCATGGGAACAAGCTCTGGAGCAGAGTCATGGACTGGAACCTCCTCTGAAATCAGGTAATGCACTGGAACAAGCAAAGTCATGGACGGATAAAGCCTGTAGAATGGAGTCACAGACTTAAACTGGCTCTGAAATTAGGTCATGGACTGGAACAGGCACTGGAACAAAGTCATGTACTGAAAAGGCCTCTAGAGTGAAGTCAGAGATTAGAACTGGCTCTAGAATGGAGTCAAGGACTAGAACAAGCTCTGGAGTAAAGGCAAGGACTGGAAATTGCTATGGAAAAGGGTCACATATTGGAATAATCTTTAGAGTGGAGTCAAGGACTGGAACATGCACAAGAATAGACTCTAGAGTGGAGTCAATGACTGGCAATGAAACTGCAAGTTGCCAGAGGAATGGAGTCATGGACTAATGTCATGGACTACAGGCTCTGGAGTAAAGCTGACTGGACAAGCATAGGAACATGGATTTAAGCAGAGACATGGAGTCCCGCACTGTAACTGGCTCTAAAATTGGGCCATGGAAAGGAACAGGGAAGAACTCTGGAGTGGAGTTACAGACTGGAACTGGCTCTAGAATAGAATCAAGGACTGGGAAGGCACAAAAACAGGCTCTAAATTGGAGTCAAGGACTGGAACTGGCACAAGAACAGACTCTAGAGTGGGAGTCAAGGACTGAAACAGCCTCTAGGGTGCAGTCACAGATTGGACCTGGCACTAGACTGTGATCTCAGACTGTAACAGGCACATGGACAGGCTGTGGACTGGTGTCACTGATTGGAACAGACACAAGAACAGACTTTGGAATGGAGTCAAGGGTTGTAACAGGTTCTGGAGTGGAGTCGGGGACTGGAACTGGCTCTGAAATTGGGTCACAAACTGACACAGGCACAGGAACAGGCTCTGAAGAAGAGTCATGAACTGAAACAGACACTGGAGTGGAGTCATAGATTAAACCTGGCTCTATAATAACGTCACGGCTTGGAAGAACAGGCTCTAGAGTGGACTCAAGGCCTGGAACAGGCAAAAGAATAGACACTGGAGTGGAATCAGGGACTGGAACTGGCTCTGTAAGGGGGTCACAAACAGACACAAGAACAAGCTCTTGAGCATAGTCACCAACTGAAACAGCTGCAGGAGGGGAGTCACAGACCGGACCTGCCTCTATAATGAGGTCACAGATTGGAATAGGCAAAAAACAGACTCTGGAGTGGAGTCAGGGACTGGAACTTGCTCTGGAATTGGGTCACAAACCAGAACAGGCACAAGAACAGACTCTGACGTGGAATCAAGGACTGGAACAGGCACAAGATCAGGCTTTGGAGTGGAGTCTGCTCTGAAACAAATTCTGAAATGAGTCATGAACTGGAATAGGAATCAGCTCTGTAGGGGCACAATCCACAATGTGCAACCCAGATACACAGAATGGCAATCCTCATAGTGGGCAGATCAGCTCACAGACACAGAGAAAAGCCTAGTGAATTCATGACAATAGGAATCCACTGTGATCAGGAATAGTGACCAATGAGACAACTAGGCCTGAGAGTACTGAATCTCTGAGTATCATACATCAAGACCCCAGGAATAGGGAGTGCTAAGACAGCTGGCATGGCTGGGCGACACAATATCCTTAAAAATGGCTTGCTGTTGTGATTATCTGCAAGTCCCATGGTCACCCCATAACCATCCCCTGACAGGTAGCAAGGCAGTAGCATGAGGGAAAATCTAAGGCTGGAACATGAAACATGGGAAGAAAGAAAAAACAACATAGGCAAGGCAACCAGGACTATATCAATAATACAGAATAAAACAGCATTCAAGTTTCCAAACGGAAACTCATCAGTATAACTTCTTGTTGGAAGAAATTTGACTATGATTTTCGGTCTTGAACTGTTGTTTTACATCAGGCATTTGCTCCATCACTCACCCCAGCCCAACACCGTGATCTTCCTCATGTAGTTTGTGATGGAGACGTTCTGTCGGATGAGCCATAAGTACATATGAAGAGCTTGAATGAAGAACCAGGTGAATGTGGTCAGCATGGAGTAATGCATCAGCAGTGCTATGAAGACACAAGCATTCTTGTCTCCTGAGTTTGCCACGCTCTCGTTCGACAGAAAAGACACATTCAGGAGAAACAGAGCTGCTAATATGTTGATCAGGATCTTCGTGGCCTGATTGGATTTGGCTTTCCTGTTAAAAGAGAAAAACAACTTGTATTTGCAACCTGAACTTAGTAAACAGCGTTGTTTGTATGTTTTGATGTAATAGACTCTACCGCAGCAGAAAATGCATAAACAGAGCGATGGCCAGAAAAAACACAGAGATCCCGCAGCCAACAGAAGAGATGAGGGTCAGTGAATCCAGATACGGCGCTACAGCATTTGCATCTGGCACCGACTAAGAAATCAAAGAGAAAACAAAATCATCATTTAATACTTTATATACATTATACATTTTACACTGTAATTTATGATGCATTTCAATCAAATTACAGTAACGACTTTACCGGTACATTTTAAAATGCACTGTTCATCGCAAGTGTATCTGTCTGTGGACTACAAGACGAGGGAGTAAGATGAAGGGGCGTAACTTGTAGTAAGTTAGAAGCGTAACTTGCAGTTATCGAGATCCCATTGAACCATTCAAGATGTCACAACAAGATGTCGTTGGCAAGATGTACGAAATACTTACCAGACAACATTTTCATGATGTTTTCATGAGTTTTCTCCAAATTTATCCACAACCAATTAATTCGATATATCACTATATTCATTCACTTAGCAACTCCACCATGCAACTCCACTCGCTGATTTCTTCATTTGTTTCGTCATGACAGTCACTCCCTGTGGTTGCAAATAACAGTACAATGGCGTGCGCGTCAAGTATGAAAGCAACTCGCGGCTGTACGTTAAAAACTATGATGGTTGGGTTAAGGGTTGGGGAAGGTGTGGATGTTAATAACGATGATGGTTGGGTTTAGGGTTGTGGATTAGGTGTAGATGTTAAACACCCTATTATGGGTTTTTGAAAACGATCTTCATGCAGTGTGTAAGTGAAGCTCTATACAGCTCTAAGTGAAGTGAAATATCCAGCTAAGGCTTAAATCTGAAAGTGCACAGTGTTTAAAACTATTGATTCATCTATAAAAGAATCGACTCCTATTGCTTCAAATGAATCGTTTTTATAACGAGTCTTTAGCCGTTTTTGCGTGACATGGATACGAAACTTAAGCCCCGCCCATTTGTGCACGTGCAAACCAAGCGGCAACCTCCCGCTCTCCCTCGGGAAGCCAATACGGAAGTAACTAAAACTTGCAATTCATCGAAAATTCCGCTAGTCCTGGCTGTCCTAGCTCCATAATAGAGCAAATCTCTAATGAGCCCACTGGTGAAATGGCCAACTTTACAGCAGAAAAAAAGGTGTTTACAGCCTGGTACAAAGAACGATTTTGGTTCATATAGCTAATATCACCCTTCATGACAACTGTGAGGGGGGTGAATTTTTGGTCGCCGTCACGTCACCTCAGCTGATTCCGGCTGATTCATCGTGTTTTTGTGTTGTTTTATGTGGCTTTACACAGTCGCCTTTTGGAATTATTTCCTACCATTATCAGATAATATGGCATGCTGTGTGCGCTTAATTGTGCTCACAAACCATTCACGTGGCCTCCGTTTCCCAGGTGAGTGAAATTATATACTTATACCATCTCTATAAATGTAATTGCTTTATTTAGGATAATTTATGATTTATAATGTTCTTCAGAGCTCTAATGCACTCCAGAATCTGACAGATTGACTAGCTGTAGTCTATAAAATCGTCATCTGAAGTGTTGTCATACAGTGTTCTGCCTTGATTTCCTAAATAGCCCTGCATTTACCAACACAGACTATATCTGAAGTGTTTGGATGTAATTCGCACTTTCTTCCTGTTGAAAAACGTCTTAAGAACGATGTTTAGTGGCTTGATGTATTACAACAGTGTTTTCAACAGACTAAACACTTTATTGATATAGTGTACAACCCAGCACATGTGGTCAGAACACAAACGAGTCGCAGGTAATGAAATATTATGTGTTTCTCCCATAAGAAAGCCCTTAGCTAAATGCCAGCATGCTCCGCGGGCACGCTCTCCTACACACGCGCAGCAGTCATGTTTCATTATAGTTCAGCTTTTGCTGCTTTGTGCACTAATAATGAATGTGTGTCACTGTTTTTACTTATGGTTAAGAATAGAGTAATATGCTGGGAGACTGGGGGAGTTAGGTTTAGGGGTGAGGTGTCTGATTAACACTATTGAGAAGTTACTGTGATGTTAGTAACTACTGTGAAGCGTGTTTCGGGGTACTGCGATTGGATCCTATACCAATGTTGGTGACCCAGGGGTTTCACATAGCGTACCAAAATGCTGAGGATCGGGGGATGGTTTTCTGGGAGAAATAACAAATCCTGGGAAAAACAGGAGTGTTAACAGATATGCTCATGCATACACTATGCACTCTGACTACTTCAATATTGATAAGTCGTGGTGGGCATTCTCTCGCTCTGAACGCTGTCGACCAATCGCAACAGACTGGGTCATCGATCCAATCAGCACAGGTTAGCATCGCGCTAATGAGGGATTTGGGAATAAATGAATCGCTGAACGATTCATATTGGAGTCGCTGGGATAATGAGGTAAAAATAAATGCAGATTATAAGACAATGAAAGTATTTTTTTTGACCTTGCATGCATATCAGCCTGTTGTCGGAGACCCCCAAAACCAAAATATGACCCTTTTTAATGTATAATAAATCTTTAATAACTGATGTACAGCGCCATCTTGCCGTCAACATAGTTTTGACATGTCTCCATAACTTCAAGTTATGCCTCAAACGTACTACAAGATATGCCTCTAAGTCCCCTTCATGACACGCCCTTGTCTTGCAGTTCACAGACAGACCCTACTCATTCATCGGAATAAAATTCCTTCAATTCAATGTCTATCTTACAACAAATTCATATATCAAGATGTTGATTTAATGGGGTCTTGAAATCAAACATAGATTATGAAAGAATCATCTCTTCTCACCATCAGCACTGCAAAGAAGGTCAGATGTGAACATGAACACTTTATGGTGTAATTGTCGATTCTTTCTGTCTCACAGCCAAACGTTGTCCACTCAAGATTCCCTTCAATGAAGAAAGAGCCACAGACAATGCTGAATAAGATGAACTAGCTGTGTTGATGGAAACTGATCAATAGAACCTTAAATGAACTTACCATCGCCATCCCAAGATGTGCAGGACACATTACCAACCTGCAAGAAAATGTTGGTCTGGTCATTGTTACAGTAATTATAGATTTGTAACAAAGTACATTTAGCCTCAAAACCTTCCTTACCGAAGTATTCAGTGAGATGGTCATTTCAATATTGTTGGCGAGGCCGGAGATATTGGCTCCCATTGTTATTCCATAAGCCTCATTGTTTAAAACTGTGTTATCCTAAATCAGAAAGCATACAAAAATAGAGTGATGAACATTTAAATAATGATGAATAGATCGATATACATTTGTGCAAATGTAGAGTTTTCGACAAATCTCTTCAGCTTTTCATACGGCAGCACAGACGGACGCAAACCTTTTTCCCCATGTTTGTGTACCGCAAAACTCCGACAAAAGCACTTCCGTTGTTTTCCTGACTTGATTTATCAAAGGCTTCACTGGGGATCTTTACAGACCAGGGAAAGTCTGTCTTCTGGTTAGTCTCAACAACCTGTAAAAAGAGATGCCGTCAGTAAATGTGCTGTACATTTGTATAATTTTGACTCTTTTGTAACAAAAAATAAATAAATAAATATTTTTGGATTATCTGAAAAACAATGCTAAAGTCAGCTACGACCAGTTTAACCAAGTGGGGTTTATTTTTAAACTTATTTCGAGAGGATCACGTGCTTATGATTGAACACAGCTGGTACCACATCAGCTCTGCATATTGCACCAATCAGACGAATCCTGACACACTATAAATTACCAGAGCTTTCTACTCCGGTCATCTTCATCTTGAAGAATCCCCCTTCCACCCCAACTCCTCCCCTTCTTTTATAGGGCAGCAAGGTGGCCCAGTGGTTAGCACTGCTGCCTCACAGCAAGAATGTCGCTGGTTCGGCCTCTCCCCGAGCCAGTCGGCGTTTCTGTGTGGAGTTTGCATGTTCTCCCCATGTTCACGTGGGTTTTCCCCGGGTTCTCTGGTTTCCTCTCACCGTCCAAAAAACATACTACATAAGTAAATTGACTACTTTTTAAATAGCATCTTAAGGCAACTCTAGTCAGATATATCTCAGCACGTTCACAAGCAGGGGGAGTTCTCGAGACTTACCTGAGCTCAAACTCTCCTCTCACGCTTTAAACGGGAGGGAGCCCCGGGCTCGAGGATATTCTGAGCTCAGGGCTCTCTCCCGGGACAGCATGCCAAATACGCTTTATAATCAATCATCAGCTAAGTGTGAACTCTTGAATTATATTTCAGCATGCGGGTTGCTTTGGCAGAAAACAGCATATTTCATTTCAGTCTTGAAGGTTGCCACAATGTATGTGGACGCAGCTGAAAATGCAACCTCTGGAGGACAGTAGCAGCCTCCGTAATTACATGAAGTTCAGAGTTCTAAAAGTACACATGAGGGGCCCTATCATACACCCGGCGCAATAAGGCGCAAGATGCGTTAAGCGGCATTTGTTGCTATTTTCCGACCAGTGCAACCCTAATTTTCATGTTTCGCACCACGTTGTTTAAAAAGCAAATTCATTTGCGACACTTTGTGGACTCATGGGTTTGCCGTCTATAAAGGAGGTGTGTTAAGACGCATTGTTGGTGTGTTGCTATTTAATAGCCTAGGCCGTTGACCAAGTAAAAGCAGGTCCTAAAGTCCAGTGCAGAATGAGTTGGTTATGCGCCTATGTAGATTCAAATGCTTAATACACACAGGATGTACAGCGATACACAAATATCTTTACAGATGAAAACAATTAAAGGATTAAAATCTTACGAAAATTATTATTTACTACATAAGTATAAACAGCACTGCCTCCATGCCTTCACTTCGGGGGGCTTTTTCAGTTCATTCATGACCATCTGCATCAGTATAATGTTATTATTAGCAGCAGTATTATTTATTATCTGCATATTTAGACTTGTTTTAATAAACAAAAGTGTAGATTTTTCCACCTGTGGGGTTTTGGAGACGTCTGCATCATTATATGGGGATAAGAACAGGACGTGTGTTTGGATATAACTCAGTTGTTTGAGCACACTTCATTATTACTGTTCATTTATTCCTCTGCTGGAGATTAGAGCTGAATTTAGAAATAGTTTTGATCAAATGTTTGAGCTTCACAAAGGAAATTAAACATGTGGGCTGATGGATGTCTTCAGTGGAGTGAGTTTCCACCGTTTCCTCACTCCACCAAAGTAAAGGAGTAAAGTAAAGAGTAAAAATAAAGTAAAGAAGCCGAATGGAGGAGGCTCATTCTTTATCCTCGCACTGCAGATGCTTGTTCAGTTTTTAAGCTTACAAAGTCCGCCATGTAAAGAGCAAATGCACCATTGCACGACGCAACTGAATCTTAAAGGGAATGTGAGACGAGACTCTGATTGGTTTAATGAACGTTATGCTCAAAACACACCCAGAACTCATGAAGAGAATAAGCACAACGCTGTCATGTAAACATTATCTGAGCTGCTCACATTTGTAAGCTGGGTTCACAACCAAAGTGAAACAAGTCATTTGCTGGATGTTTTTCATCTCAAGCATTGGACGATTTGTAACATTTGCTTGTGCGGTGATAGTTCGCCACTAATCCTGCATTTGCATTGACTTTGACTGTAATTAACTAAAGCAAATACTTAATCACGCAATTAGTGTGAACCCGGCATGATCATCAGGCATGCTCACTACTTTTAATGTTGGCATTCTGGCAACCTGCGTCTTCGGAGGCGCAGTCTAAAAATATTTAGAATTTGGACTGCAATACCATGATCAACCACTCGGTTGTTAAACCTACATATACTGCACCTTTAATTCTTCCCATGCCTTACGTTTATCAGGTTCTGTTGTGAAGAGTAGCTTATATCGATGTCTTTGCTCTTGGTTTTCTCATCTTGTAATTGTAATTGCATAACACCAATAATGTCCCCCATGGCGATCCCTGCATTGCTTTTATTGCTGCTTTTTATGTCCTCCACCAGAGACTTCAGATTATTTAGGGCTTCTCTGTGAAATAAACTGAATCAGTATTCTGTGAGGGAGCTTTTGACATGATATCCACTGCTAACACACACTTACGATGCTTTTGAGGGATCAATGGTTCCATCTGCACTTATCGTAGGAGAAGTTAGATTTACCATCATCTCCGGTTTTTTGACAGTATTAACTGGTTTAGGAGTTGTAAAAGGTGTTGAACTGGTAGTTGGGATCTGTGTTGTTGGATTTTGGGATGTACAGCTATTTGAATAGTTGGTGGTGGTGGTTGAATTGTCATCAATGCAGGTCACACAGTTCCATGCACTCCCGTTGTAACGCAGAATGTATCTGTTTTCTTTATTCCCTTAAACACAAAATAAATGAAGGATTTTATTAACAATGTTACACTCATTGAAGCAAGATCATATATTAAACTACTCTAATGCAGTGGTTCTCAACTGGTTTGGCCATGGGAGCCACATTTTTACATGGTCATCAAGCCGCGACCCAAATTTTTAGGAACTGTATTTTAATTTTAGCAATCATAATGAATTAATTTGTATTTATTTGTTAACATACACAAGTAGTGACAGATAAATCATAAGAAAATCACCAAGACTTACAAATAATTTTTTTTTTATTGATTTCATTGGACAAAATGTATCAAATTATACAAATATTACAAAGTACAATTGTGCATTTCAAAACAAAAGTCCGGTATACGCATTTCAAAATAAAAGTCTAGTATGAGCATTTCAAAATAAAAGTCCGGTATAAGCAAAATAAGTTAAAAATTAGTGTTTTACAAACACTCCGCGACCCACAAAAAATGACCCACCAGTTGAGAAACACTGCTCTAATGCATGATGTGCTGGTTATTTGCAATCAAACACTGTTTAAAGAAACAAAGACGAGCAAAGGGAAGTATGCTTCAGTTTATGTTACTTTATTTCGTTTTAAATGCAAACAAGGGACATTTGCAGGTTTCCCAAAAATAGAAAGGTGCATGGTGGTTAGCAATGTCGCTTCACAGCAAGAAGGTTGCTGGTTCGAGCCTTGGCTGGGTCAGTTGGCATTTCTGTGTGGAGTCTGCATGTTCTCCCCGTGTTGGTGTGGGTTTCCTCCGGGTGCTCCGGTTTCCCCCACAGTCCAAACACATGCACTATAGGGGAATTGATGGACTAAATTGGCCGTAGTGTATGTGTGAATCAGTGCTTCCCAGTACTGGGTTGTGGCTGGAAGGGTATCCGCTGAGTAAAATGTGCTGAAATAGTTGGCGATTCATTCGGCATTCGGCTTAATCTGTGAAATGACTGAATGAATGATTCTGTTATGATCCCCACAAGCTCTACTAGAAGCACTCCAACAGCCACTTGGACTCCATTTCCCACAACCCACTGCACTGATTACTAGTGACTATTTTAATCACTTTTAATCACATTTGCAGGTTTCCTACCACAAACAAAAATAGAAAGGATTCTGTTATGGGCAGCATGGTGGCTCAGTGGTTAGCACTGTTGCTTCACAGCAAGAAGGTCACTGGTTCGAGCCTCGGCTGGTGTTTCTGTATGGAGTTTGCATGTTCTCCCCGTGTTGGTGTGGGTTTCCTCCAGGTGCTCCGGTTTCCCCCACAGTCCAAACACATGCACTATAGGGGAACTGATGAACTAAATTGGCCGTAGTGTATGTGTGTGTGTGGATTAGTGTTTCCCAGTACTGGGTTGTGGCTGGAAGGGCATCAGCTGAGTAAAACATATGCTGAAATAGTTGGCGATTCATTCATCAGTGGCGACCTTTGAAATAGAGACTAAGCCGAAGGAAAATTAATGATTCTGTTATGATCCCCAAAAGCTCTACTAGAAGTCCATCAGCCACCTGGACTCCATTTCCCACAACCCATTGCACTGATTACTAGTGACTGTTTTAATCACTCTTGCCCCCTATATCCTTAGGGCGTACTCACACTATGCTATCTGAACCATGCCCAGGCCCGTTTCCCGGATCGTTTAAGAAGTGTGAGTGCTCTGAATTGGGCTCATATGTGGTTCAGTTGGCCGGCCCTGGCCCGGTTGGAAGAGGTGTGCCTGAGCGTGATTCACTTGGGCTTTGGTGCGGTACGCTTGTAGTGTGAGTGCAGAGGGCGTCTGAGCCCCAAACTGAAGAGGAGAAGTGACTTTTGGGGACTGTTTGATATGCATTTATGACTGATTCTTACTGTTTAATGAACACAAACTGTGGGAGATTATTGTGGACACAAACCCCTCACTGCACCACAGCTGCAGCTTCAGCAGACCTCCTCATTCCTGCAGCACGAGGACGTCATGAGTGTTTATGAGCGTCAGCAGTGGCTGATCTGTGCGGGGGAATATCTGACTGTGTGTCACTGCATATCAAACCACTGAAACCAGATAATAATAGAAAGAAATGTCCACTGTGCTGAGCGAGACGCTTCTCTGACACTGAACAGCGCATCATCCATGACGGAAGCCTGCTCAGGCCCCGATGTAATGTGAGTGCGGACCATCGGGGGAGATGGGAGGGGGACAAGCGTGCTTCGGCCCGGTTCAAAGCAGCTGCACATAGTGTGAGTACACCCTTAAACGGTACACTATTTGAAAGAGCAGCCACTTCAAGTGATGTCTGAAACCGTAGTGGATGTTCTGAAGTGCACTCAATCAATCCCACAATGCACACTGACAAGTCTACAACCTAAATAAGGGACTAAGCCAAAGAAAAATGCTTGAATTCTCCTCAGCCTTCCAAACTCCCAATACAGTAGTTTAATTCTTTAGATCTTGACTTACCGTTGCAGGTATCAATGTTGTACGGAGCATTAGTACATTTCTCTGCAGGATCAACATCACGGATTTTCAAACAACCTGAAAAGATCATGACAGCATGTAAATCGTTATCAATGTAGTGCATGATTTCAGATAAATAAAGATTTACACTGATCTGCTGGCTTGGTACAGAAGGTAAAAAAGGATCAATATGAATAAGATATTGCAGAAAGTATCGTACCGCACCACAGTTCTGTTCATACAGTAATAAGCCTGTAGCCGGGGTGGAGGTCGGGGTTGGGTGATTCGAAAGACCCCCCGACAAAGGTCCAGAGTTTGTCCCACACCATGCAGAATCTGACTTAAGTGAAGTCAGCTTTCCCTACTGCCCTACTGTATTGTTGTTAAACTGTTGTTAATTTTGACCCATAAAATGGTGTGAATCACCAAAAGCGGCTTATATTAAAATTAACTTTAATACTGATTAGGCTGTTGTTGTTATCTATGAGTTTTCTATTTACAAGAGGCTGGAAAAATGGTGAAGCTCTGCAATATTATTATTCATTCATTCATTCATGTTCTTGTCGGCTTAGTTCCTTTATTAATCTGGGGTCGCCACAGCGGAATGAACCGCCAACTTATCCAGCACGTTTTACGCAGCGGATGCCCTTCCAGCTGAAATCTTTCCCGGGGAAAATCCATACACACTCAATCACACTCATACACTACAGCCAGTTTAGCTTACCCTATAGCGCATATCTTTGGACTTGTGGGGGAAACCGGAGCACCCGGAGGAAACCCATGCGAACACGGGGAGAACATGCAAACTCCACACAGAAATGCCAACTGACCCAGCCGAGGCTCGAACCAGCGACCTTCCTGCTGTAAGGCGACAGCACTACCTACTGCACCACCGTGTCTTGGATTATGTTATTTCAAAATATGTTTAAATTATTTTTATTTCGCCGTGTCATCTCCCTTTATGTTACATCTTTGAGCCTGGTGGAACATATGGGGGCTCGTCCAATGTAAATTGATTTGATTAGATTTTTTGGCTCACGTTAAACTTTATTTGTTTGCGTAATAGGCTGGAGAGACCAGAAGGCGAAGATGTTTGTTGGAGCGTTGGCTTTGGTGTTTTAGCCTTTTTTTAGTTTAGTCTTTTCTTCTTTTTCTCTCCGTCCCATATCTCTCCTGGCTGGCTCCTCTTGTCTCGTCTGATTCCATCTCTGAGGCTCTCCGTGCCCTGCTATCCAAACGAATTAGGAATAATGGATTTGATCAACTGGTCTCTGAACGCAATTGACATCATCTTCTCGACAAAAAATTTGGGCTCGGGGGAGCCCACTTGTCCTGCAGGGACATTTGCAGTTGGATACGTGATGGACGGGTGGGAGAAGTGGCGTGTCGTGTGCCTGGCTGCTCTGTCCCTGGAGGATATTGAAGATATCTACCTATTGGGAACTTTGATAACAGGGTTTCTGCTGATGGGCTTATGTTGGGCCCTGGGGTATCGACGATTGATCAAAGCGGTCAGTGCGGCTCAAAACCCAACCAAGCTGGCTGGCTTGATTGAACAGTGGTGAGCAGAGTCGCTACAAACCAGACTGTAGTCTTAGACCGCAAGTAGGAAAACATCAGGGTGAAACTAGCGGCTTTGCAACAAGATTTGGCCAGACCTGGAGACCAGTGACGGACATTAAATATCTTTGAAATTGGCAGATATTGACCCAAATTTGGAAAACTTTTCTCTTTCGGTTCCCTGTGTTTTCCTGCCAGACGGCCTCAGCTGGAGACAAACAACCTCTCCCGGATTGCAAGATAAGGAGACGCTCTGAATTCGTGCTCCCTGTCAAGGACACCTGTTAGGCTCTACAGGCTTACACACACACACATAGGCCCCGTTTACACTAGTGCATTTTCGTTTTAAAACGCATAAGTTTTGCTACGGTTACGCCATCCGTCCACACTACGCCGGAGTTTTCGAGGTGCGAAAACGGAGCGTTTTGGAAACGCTGGAGACAGCGTTTCCATTCTAAAGCGCTGCTGTTGCGTCTCAGTGTGGATGGAGGGAAACGGATACCTTTGAAAACGGAGGCATGGCTGCTGAGATCCGCTACGTGATTGGGGCATTGGGTCATTGCGTATCCTTCCCTTATTCGTCAAGCGCACATGACTATAATGCCACCGGCAGACGGCAGACCAGCCTTCTCTGTAAACACTGTATTTTCGATAGCCATGGATGTTTTATATTCATTTGTTACTTTAAGTAACAACTCGACCTCGTCGTCTGTCCTCAAAAGGACCTCTCTTGCTTTCTTTACCGTCGCGTTCATCGTTCAACCAGCGTTTGTTGACTAACAATAACCAAACGCCGAGCGAGACACATGCTTCCTGTTTATACTTGAATGTGCATGCCCAGAGTGCGTGAATGGTGCGCGAATGGTCACGTGATATACGTTTCTGGTGGAGGGAGATCTGTTGAGAGACTCTAGTGTGGACGTAGATCGTTTTCATGCTAAAACGCTGTTTTTAAACTAAAACGCACTAGTGTAAACAGGGCCATAGACTATCACTACCTAGCCCCGCATCCTACACCTTCGCGTGCTTTCACCCTGGAGTGGGTAGGCAGGTCCGTGACCAGCGCCCCCTGCCTGCAGGACCAGATGGCTGCCGCCCTCATCGGACTATATCCACATCCCCTGTTGCAATGTTATGTCTATGTGTTTATGTGCTTGATTGCTGGGGCTTTTTTTCTTCCTGATCTCACACTGCCCTAATTCAAGGTTAATGTGAGAGGGAGGTTTTTTTTTTCACATCTCTCTTTGACCTGTCTTCCCCCTAACAAATAAGACTTTCTCCAGAGAAAAAAATATTATCAGACATACTGTGAAAAATTCCTTACTCTGTTAAACATCATTTGGGAAATATTTCGAAAAGAAAAAACAATTCAAAGGGGGGCTAATAATTCTGACTTCAACTGTATATATATATATATATATA
>CAIGQQ010029330.1:163511-196248 GCA_903798035.1 Danio albolineatus
TTGAGTTTTTATGTTGATCAGTGTGTTTTAGGTGTATTACGGCAAGGGAAGCCCTATCATGTGTATCCTGAGGTTGCTAGAAGAGATACAGCTCTGGCTGGAAGTTAACGAGAATTATTTATGTTATTTATGAAATAAACATTGAGTTTTTATGTTGATCAGTGTGTTTTAGGTTTATTATGTGCATCCTGAGGTTGTTAAAAGGGATGACCACTGATTAATCGCTCAATAAAACAATGATATATATAAATATAACACAAACACACTGCTGGTGTTAGGGAAAGACACACCTGTTGAGTTGATGAAATCAGACGGCAGACATTTAGATGTATTTTGGAGAAACCACATCTGTATGCCTGCACCCGTCTCATTCATGCGTACTTCATATTCTCCCCCATTGTTTAATATGTTGAAAGTGTGTGTGACTGTTGTCGACGAAGAATTTGCAAATTTGCAAGAACCTGCAAATGAGAGAATGTGTTAACGTTACATATTTAACAACACTTTTAAACTCGACAATGTATTTTAATTAAAACAGATATAGTTTTTTTTAATGCAGCTGAAACAAAACATAAGAAAATATGAGCAAAATATACAAATCAGAACAAGTAATTGTAGTTAATTTAACTTTAAACAAGAGTGCCTGCATTAATGTAAATGTACGAAGTACGTAATATAATAAATGAATATAAGTCAAGGCTAAATATATATTCCTAAAAGAACTATGACTAACAAAATGACGAAAGCACATGACAAAATGACTGAAAAGAAAAACAGAAACAAAGGTCGTCTAATTCTAGAGATGAATACAGACTACTGTAGTATCCAAATGCAATAGCAGCGTTACCCATGGAAAATGAGTTTGGTTTGACGTGCATCATGCAAAAATTCCCCATCAGTATTTCATACGCCTGAGGACACGTCACATTTAGACCTGAAATAAAGACAAGGCATTGTCTCGGTGAATCTGTGAGACGTCAATAAGGTAAATACACAGTAAACACACGTAAAAAAAAATGCTGGGATGTTGTAACCCAAAAGATGGGTCATCTATGGACAAACTAAATGTTGGGATACGTTATTTAATTCAATTTAAATGACACTTTTTAATCTTCAATCTAACCAGTGTGGAGTTTGCATGTTCTCCCCGTGTTGGTGTGGGTTTCCTCCGGGTGCTCCGGTTTCAGTCCAAACACATGCGCTATAGGGGAATTGATTAACTAAATTGGCCGTATTATATGAGTGTGTGTGTGAATGAGTGTGTATGGGTGTTTCCCAGTACTGGGTTGCAGCTGGAAGGGCATCCGCTGTGTAAAACATATGCAGTTCATTCCACTGTGATGAATAAAGTGACTAAGCGAAGGAAAATGAATGAATTCAACCTTTGGGTTTGTCCATATTTGAACAAACATATTCAACCCAGCATTTGTACAAGTGTGTATATTCACAAGCCAGTTCAGTTTACCTGGACAAGTAGATTCTCTCCAGCTCCAGTCAGATGTATCTGTCACATTGTCCCTGATTATCATTATTTTTGTGGAGGCTGCAGAAACAAACACAACATTGTGAAGCAAGGAACGTTCACAGAATATAAATATATATGAAGAGTTTGGTTGCAAAGCGCGATAAACGCCAATTTTTTGACATTTGGATTATATTATTGTAAATCACTGTTCAGATGTTCCTTATCTATGTGTGAATTGCTGCCATTAATACAATTTAAGAATGAACATTTAAGGCCTACTACAGTCAGTCTGTCCACTGACCACATTTAAGAGGCGGCCCCTGGTGGTTCGGCGGTATGAGTTACGAATAGGGAGTATCGGCTCTTTAATGTTTATTGACAACCGTAGGAGAACGACTGAAAATATGGGAGAAATACGGGAAAACACCTTTACGGGATGATAGCGGAATAGAACTGTAAAATATGGGAGAATCCTGGAGTTGACAGGTATGGCCATAATGCCCATTGGTTAATCCGGCCCTTGCTCTGAGTGATACTAAATAAAGAGCCATTTGGGAATCTTTGAAGACAGCCGAACTTCCAATGACTAAAAGGAACACATGGTGGAGGTCACATGACGAAAACAAACTCACGAGGAAGACAGGATGTGACGCTAATGCAGTAATACTGACCTTAAAAAGTTATAAACAGATCAGAAATAGCTTTTTTACAGACAAACTAAAAGAAATAAGACTTTCCCAAGAAGAAATCAAACGTTAGAGAAAATAGACTGAAAATGTCCTTCCTCTGTTAAACAGCACTTGGGAAATATTTGATAAATAAATAATTTCACAGGAGGGTGAATAATTTTGCCTTCAACTGAATGCATATACAGTACAGGTGAAGTAAGAATTATAAGCCCTCTTGTACGTTTGTACACAATTTCTCTTAACAGAGAGAAGATTTTATTTCAACACATTTCTTATCATAATAGTTTTAATAACTCACTGAAGTCTTTTCTTTTCACCATGATGACAGCACATAATATTAGACTAGATATTCTTTAGGACACTAGTGTTCAGCTTACAGTGACATTTAAAGGCTTCACTAGGGTAATTAGGGTAAAGTTAGGGTAATTAGGCGAGTCATTGTATAACAGTGGTTTGTTCTGGAGACAATCCAACACTAATATTGCTGAAGGGGGCTAATAATATTGACCTTAACATGGGTTTAACACTATTAAGAACTGCTTTTATTCTAGCTGAAATAAAACTAATAAGAATTTCTCCAGAAAAACAAATATTAGAGGAAATACTGAGAGAAACTCCTGAATCTGAGAAACATCAGTGGGGAAATATTTGACAAAGACAAAGTAAATTCACAGGACAAATAATTGTGACTTTAACTGTATTGTACTTGTTTAAAGTCATCTGGTCTTAAAAGGCACCTAGTTTACACCTTTTTTCAGATTTAATACAAGTATTTTGTGTGTCTAGAATGTGTCTGTAAAGTTTCAGCTTAAAACACCAATCTGATTATTGATTATAGCTTTCAGACGTATGTCATTTTGAACTCTGAGCATCTTTTAGCTGTTTTTGTGTACTGGGTCTTTAAGGCTACTCCTCCCCACCCACCGTTCCCACATGTCTGTCAGCGTGCCTCAATCTTTGCCCTCGGCTGCGTCAAGCCTGGTTTATACTCGACGCGTCCGCTAGTTCGCTTGAGCGCGCGCGGCAAATATGACGTCATCGCGGAGTTTGCGGATGTTCGTTTTGGGTGTGTGCGACATGATTTCGGGTGGCGGAGTGCATGGTATTTTTTGAGACTCGAGTGAACAGTGCACGCGGCGCCACGTCTGAGTTGAGTTGAATATGAAACACTTTGAAGAGATTTTGTCTAAAACAGGTACGGCTGTAAAGATATCTTTATGATCAGTGATCATAGAAATAACCAGATGATCAATAATTCTTGGCTATAAATTGCAACAGCCGTGAGAAAGGAGGAAAGTTTCTGTTAAAAGGTTTGGAAAAACCTGAGGGATGAGTTTATTAAAGCCAAAAGAGGCCAATGGAGACACAGATACACAATTACAGAATATGTTTTTCCACCAGTCACAGGTTTAACACTGATGGATATATTACAATTGCATTTAAAACAATTTAATAGTTACAAAACTGTAATGAAGTAACAAATTATTTCTTTGATAACTGGAACATTTGAACCAATCGGTTTACAACATGATGCTGTTTTTCTAGGCTTTATGGTGATAATGGTCAGGAATGTTGGACTATTATTGTCTTTTTAGTATAAGTAGAGGACAGAAACCAGACAGACAGTGATGTGTGAATTGTGGAGCGGCTAAATAAATAAATAAACATCTGTATTATTTAGTAAGTGTACTTTTTGCTTTTATTCTTGCCATAATAAATATATATATATTTGTTAAAGAACCCATGTTCTGCTGTCATTAATATTTTAATACACTTTAAACTTAAAACTTAAAACTGTCCGAGATATGAACAAAAGCAAGTGATGCATCAAAGTTTGATTAAAGAAATCTTGAATGGTTACAAAAATCTTTATAATCATTAAAATAATTTATAAAAACAATAAAAATAACTAGTTTAATAAACATCAATAATGTTAATGATACGACGTAGTTCCTGAAACGTTCTACTTCTCTGTTTATCTGTCTGACTTTACGGTCAGTTTCTTTTGAGCGCCCCCTGTCGTTTTTAAGAATATCATAAAAGCCTCGTCCGTTTCGCGAAGTGCGGCACCAGGCGAAAGTATAAATCCAGCTTCAGACAACAGACAGACGTGAAGGAAGCAGATCTCACGTAACGTCTGTGAGAAATACTACAGTAAGAACGTCACCAATGAGTATCTGATGTGTTTGTTGTAGAGTTGCAACGATGAGTCACACACAATGTCCGGACACACACACACACAGCACATGCGTTGACTTTTGCACTGTTTTTGCACTCAAATGTGTCAGGATACAGGTTAATCTCCACTGTTGTATGGATATCTGTTATGTTAATGTACACAATAAACTTGATTTAATGTCTACAAACCAGGATTGAAGCATCTTCTGTTATAATGGTCCTGACACGCAGCTGTGCTGATGAAGCTGAAGTAAATGGCTGTAGTTCATTAACATGCACTTTTAAGCACGTGTTAAACTTTCTGATGAAAAACATCTGATGATTGATGATCACAGAGCGCTGAACAGATCTTTTATTCCCGGTTGCTTTGCGCACGTCCTGTCTTGTTGATATGATTATACGTGTTACTATGGAGACATGTTAATACGCAGCTGTCAATCAATTCGGTGGGCGGAGAAACCGCACTCCTACGTCAAGTTGCGGTCCGTCTCAAAACGGGAGTGATGTGGATGCTATTTTAATGTCAGGAAATTTAAAAAAAAAGAGACTTATTGTGTTTCTATCACCCCAATATGACTGTGGAAACACTATACTACACACAGCTCTGTCCAAACAGCTTAAAAAAGAGGATTTTCACCATAGATGCCCTTTGAATAACGTACTCAAAATGACAACAACACAGTTAGGTAGTTACACAACATTCATTTTGTTTCAGTTTTTAATTGTTAGTTTTTTTATATATTTATAGGTGGATAATATACTGTAATATAATATATTTTGCAAAAGGATACACTGGAACTTCCCTTAGAATTTGCATAAGCGAAAAACAATGGGTCCCATTCACTCAGCATGTGTGCAAACAAATGTATGCATGGAATGTGTGGACGGACATTTCCTGAGTTAATCATCATTTATTTTATTTTTGGCTTAGTCCCTTTATTAATCCGGGGTCGCCACAGCGAAATGAACCACCAACTCATCCAGCATATGTTTTACGCAGCGGATTTACCCAATTTAGCCTACCCAATTCACCTATACCACATGTCTTTGGACTTGTGGGGGAAACCGGAGCACCCAGAGGAAACCCACACCAACACGGGAAGAACATGCAAACTCCACACAGAAATGCCAACTGACCCAGCCAGGGCTCGAACCAGCAACCTTCTTGCTGTGAGGCGACAGCACTACCTACTGCGCCACCTGAGTTAATCATCATTCATCAAATTAGAGGTTAAAACAACAATCCCCATACTCTATCCTCATATAAAGGATAGTAATTGTGTCTCAGCTTGTGTTTGGAGCGTGTCTTTAGAGAGTGGCTGTGTCTGTGTGTTTAGAGAGCGGACTGTCGATACACTGTAAATAAATATCCATAAATTGGCAGTTTTCTGTATTTTGTGCTTCGTGTTTTTATTTTCCCTCATTTATTTCAGCTTTTGAGTTGCATTATGGGATGTTGATCTTTCTTTCGACAAGCAGGTGTGTTTTCTGCTCATGTGTAAGTCTGCAGTGCTGTATTGTCTGTGTTGGTGTTGTATATTACACTACAAACACCTTGTAATAATAAACTGCAGCAGGTTTTCTGTTATTCTACAGGCTTATTCCTCTAGATATTATTTATTATATTATTTCCTACAACTAAAAAGTCAATAAAAGTCACTTTGTTAAAGTGTAGAGTTGAATTTTCAGCATCGGAAGTGGACAGAGCAGAGATCAACATCCCTTAATATAATTCACAACCCTAAATGAATACAAAACACACAAACTGTTGATTAACAGATTACTTTTACAGTGTTCAGTGTCCAGGGGTTCCCAAACATTTCAGCCTGCTTCCCCCCAAAATAACAATGCCAGTTACTAGCGACCCCCAATATCCTCAGAGGTGGTGGTAAAATTGAAAGCTTAATAAGGTACGGCATCACAGCCTGGTTTGGCACCTTGTTTGTGCAGCTGAGCCTGTTTGTTTCACACCGCTTAGAAAATTATTGGTCAGAACAGATGTCACTGCAGCTTATTTATGAACAGGACACATTAAGAAATGCAAAACAAATCGTTTGTGTCTTATCACATGTTCTGCATAATGAGTATGAGTTGTTACCTTCGGGGAAAAGGTTCAGAGTACACAGCAAAAACAACAGTGTACATTTAACTCAATTTGAGTTTAACTTAACACTCTTTGGGTGTACATATGACTCCCTCCATTTTGGAGTTGAAATAACACTTTTTAAAGTGTGAAATTTGTACATTACTCCCAGAGTTCATTTTAACACAGTAAGAGTTTATTTTTACACCAAACTGGAGTGTGTTACCCTTCAAATTGTTAATATATTACCTTTTTTCTTATATTATCCATTGGTCTGTGTGACAGATGGCAGTGATCAAATATACAGTAATTATAATTTATTAAATGTTCATTAATCTTTTCAGAAATAATGTCAATGCATTCAACTCTTTGCAGTTTTAAAATGCAACAAGACATGTTTCAAGTTTAAGTAAAACATACTGGTTTGATCACTGTCCGAAAGAACCGGTTTGATTAAAAACACTGGACCTCCCTTCCCTAGTGGGAAATACACTGCATATTGGGTTAAACGCTTAACACTGAAAAAAAACTCTTTAAATATACACTCTTTAACACTTGTGGATTAAAATGTACTCTAGTTTTAACACTGAACAACTCACACTGTATATTTAACACTGGAAATTGTTGCTGTGTGACGGTGTAAGGTGTTGGTGTCCATGTCTGACGGTGTTGGTGTCGGTGTTTGACGGTGCCGGGTGTTACACCATATTCTGTGACCGTCGAAATCTGTGCCCCTAGATAGAAAGAATAAAGACTGATCTTCATTTGATGTTGCACAGCAAAAACAATCAGTGTACATTTAACTCAATTTGAGTTTAACTTAACACTCCTTGGGTGTACATATGACTCCCTCCATTTTGGAGTTAAAATAACACTTTCTAAAGTGTGACATTTGTACATTACTCACAGAATTTATTTTAACACAGTAAGAAGTGTGTGTTACCCTTCAAAGTGTTAATATATTATCTTTTTTCCTATATTACCGATGTGTTTCGGTGTGTGTGACAGATAACAGTGATCAAATATGTTGAAAAATAGTTTTAATTTATTAAATGTTCATTAATCGTTTCAGAAATAATTTAAATACATTCGACTTTTAAATTTTAAAATGCAACAAGACATGTTTCAAGTTGAAGTAAAACATACTGGTTTGATCACTGTTTGTCTGAAGGTACTGGTTCGAGTAAAAAAAAATGGACTTTCCATTGCTAGTGGGAAACACACTGCATATTGAATTTAAAGTTTAACACTGAAAAAAATCTTTCACACTCGTGGATTGAAATGTACTCCGGTTTTAACACTGAACAACACCGAAAAAAAATCACACTGTATATTTAACACTGGAATTTTTGCTGTGTACCTTACTGTAGACTAAATAGATATAAAAATGTTTTATCCAGTGAGCGTCTATTAAATAGTGGTGGCTTAGACTGAGAGTGTCTGTTTTGCTTATTTAAGTGTATGCATGAAGGTGGGTATGTAACTCTTGGGGCTGGGGGTATAGATTTATTTGTTTTTCTATGTTTGTGATGACTGCACCCAAGACAAATTTCCCTAACTGGAAAATCGAAGTTTACCAATACCAAATATACAAACCTTATTAGTGCAGTGAAAGCATTATCTAAATAAATTTTACAAAGATATAAATATAAATTAAAACTAAATAGATTGTTGTGTATTTTATGCTGTAATAAAGTTGTGACTGTAATGTGATCACCCCAGGGATTTTTATTTTGCAATTCAATGCAAAATAAAATTAAAAGGCTGATGGATTTTGCCCCTTCAAAATGTCTGTGCACGGCCCAGTGACTAACCTTGTACACTAGTGATGGGAAGTTCGGCACTATTCAAAGATTCGGCTCTTTTGGCTCGGCTCCCTTAAAAGAGCCGGCTCTTACAGCTCCCAAATGGCTCTTTATTTAGTGTCACTTGTTTGGGACAAGGTTTTTCTGCTGGGGTGAACATACGTGGGGTTTAAGGCCTGTTTTAAATGGAAAATGGCTAAAAGTCACTGGCTATCATTTTAGCCGGCTCCTCATCAACACTTATTTGTTTGGCTGGGGTCATTTGTTTTAGAACAGGGATCTCCAAACTTGTTCCTGGAGGGCCGATGTCCTGCAGATTTTAGCTCTAACTCTAATCAAACACACCTGAACCAGCTAATCAAGCTCTCACTGGGAATACTTGAAACATCCATGCAGGTGTTTAGAGACAAGTTAGAGCTAAACCCTGCAGGGACACCAGCCCTCCAGGACCGAGATTGGTGATCCCTGTTTTAGAATAAATGTGCTCATCTTGGTTTGACCTGCAGTTTTCGGCAAGGCAGTGGAACCTGCAGCAGACTTGCTTGGCTCAGGGCCAGTGGACGGCACGCTCAGTTGCTCTCTCTCCTCCAGCTGCACGGATGGGTGGGCAGTTTTTAGTCGTCTGTGCATGTTTGTTGTTGACCCTGCTCTTACAGATATTTTCATCTGACAAGTTCTGCACTAAGGCGCCACGGTGGCATAGTGAGTAGCACGTTCGCCTCACAGTAAGAAGGTCGCTGGTTCGAGCCTCGGCTGGGTCAGTTGGCATTTCTGTGTGGAGTCTGCATGTTCTCCTCGTGTTGGTGTGGGTTTCCTCCGGGTGCTCTGGTTTCCCCCACAAGTCCAACGATATGTGGTATAGGTGAATTGGGTAGGCTAAATTGTCTGAAGTGTATGTGTGTGAATGAGAATGTTTGGATGTTTCTCAGTGATGGGTTGCAGCTGGAAGGGCATCCGCTGTGTAAAACAAATGCTGGATAAGTTGGTGGTTCATTCTGCTGTGGCGACCCCAGATTAATAAAGGGACTAAGCTGAAAAGAAAATGCAAGTTCTGCACTCAGCTTTGCAGTCTCCAACATCATTAAAAAGCAGCCAGATGCTGCTTCTTTTTCGTTTTTTACTTGTTTTTTCACTTTCTCCTCCCCGTCTCTTTCTGTCGCTCTGTGACCCAACCTGGCCTGCACCACTACACTCGCTATCTTTAAAGCACCCTTTCCTTCTTTCACATAATGGTACGATCCTAGTGGGTCCCCCCATGTGATAAGCAAGGCAAGGCAAGTTTATTTCTATAGCACATTTCATACATAATAAATGTACATACATAAAAAAACAGATAAAAACAGATTAAAATGAGTTAAGACAAGTTATAAAAGAATTAAAAATAAAAGAAAGACACAATAGTGCGATCTGTGGGACGTAGCACAGAGCTCATTCAGTAAAGGCACAGCTAAACAGATGTGTTTTCAGTCTTGATGTGAATGTGTCTAATGTTGGAGCACATCTGATCATTTCTGGAAGCTGATTCCAGCAGCGAGGGGCGTAATAGCTGAAAGCAGATTCACCCTGCTTTGACTGAACTCTTGGAATTTCTAGTTTATATAACCCTAATGATCTGAGTGATCTGTTAGGTTTGTATTGAGTCAGCATGTGATTGATTTATAGACCAGTAGTAATACTGGTAATAATAAATCTATTCTGAATGTAACTGGGAGCCAGTGTAGAGACCTGAGGACAGGTGTGATGTGCTCTGATGTCCTGGTTCTGGTCAGAATCCTGGCCGCAGCGTTCTGGATGAGCTGCAACTGTCTGACTGTCTTTTTGGGAAGGCCAGTGAGGAGTCCATTACAGTAATCCACCCTGCTGCTGATAAAAGCATGAACGAGTTTCTCTAAGTCTTCACTGGAAACAAAACATCTAATTCTTGCAATGTTTTTGAGATGATAGTATGCTGATTTAGTTACTGCTTTGACATGACTGTTGAAACTGAGATCTGACTCCAGAGTCACATCAAGATTCTTGACCTTATTTTTTGTTGTTTGACCCTTAGAGCCGAGGTACGCATTCACCTTGAGAACCTCATCTCTGCTCCCAAATGCAGTGACTTCAGTTTTCTCTTTGTTTAACTGAAGAAAGATTTGGCACATCCAATTGTTAAGCCGCATGGTTGTTCCCAAATAAAGCCCCGCCCCTACTTATGGTAGAAGATTCAGCTCTCCCGACGGGAGTCGGCTCTTCGCAAACGACACATCACTATTGTACACACGGGCACTCATTTAGAAGACTCTAAATTCACTAACGGCGCCACCGTGGCATAGTGGCTAGCATGTTCGCCTCACTGCAAGAAGGTTACTGGTTCAACCCTCGGGCTACATGGGTTTCCTCCGGGTGCTCCGGTTTTCCCCACAGTCCAAACACATGTGGTACAGGTGAATTGGGTAAGCTAAATTGTCCGTAGTGTATGTGTGTGAATGAGTATGTATGTATGTTTCCCAGAGATGGGTTGCAGCTGGAAGGGCATCCGCTGCGTAAAACATATGCTGGATAAGTTGGCGGTTCATTCTGCTGTGGCTACCCCAAACTAATAAAGCAACTAAGCCGAAAAGAAAATGAATGAGTGAATAAATTCACTAACAGAGGAACAAGTTTATGAATAAACTCATGGACATACTCACGTGTTTTAGTGAATTAGTCTGAAATGTTTCATGAGAAGTTCAAATGTGCATATATATACTAATAAATGCACACAATTATTGAGAGGGGTCTGGCTGCAGACATGGCGCAGTGCAATCTGAGCTGCACCCAATGCTTTTTAATGGGCTCACCTAACCGCACCCCTCACAGTGATGTCACTCGCTCTATTGAGTGCAGTGTGTCTGACATTGCATCGTGAGAGACACAGCTTGCATCATAAAGGCTGCATCCAGATACTACTGCAATTATTAGTGAATGAGACATGATATTTTTATAAAAGTCCAAAAAAAAAAACTGAATTAATCATCACACTGCCGCTTTAACAATGTAATAGGACAACATTTCAACCTACATGGTCTTCATCAGGTCATTTGTGACCTGATGAAGACCATCTAGGTTAAAACATCCTGCTGATTTATTATATATATATGTTTGACAATTTCAGGTGTGTTTTGCTTGATCACTGATGTTTTCATTCATTAAAATGTATAACAGTTTAAAAAAGCAATGCATCAAGCATTCAGCAAACTACAACAAATAACATTTTAATATCTATGAACCATACTTATCCGTCCAGTAAGGCAGCAGATCATCATCATCACCATCATCATCAGCCGCAGCACTTTCATTTTCAGTCCAGACATAATTCCCACAAACCTGACAGAGACACACGTGTTTAATGTTGTTTTCTACAGGCGCTGAACACAAATCCTACATCAGTTTCTCATTACATTCTTCAGATGAAAATCCACCGACGAGAGAAGAGAGACTTTCATCCGGTCACCTCTGAAGCTTCGGGATTATGATTATAATAAGAGAAAGTTCACTGGTATACATGCAAATCAGGGGCTTATTTAAGGTCTAACTTCATGCCAGTGTTTGTTTCCGGCTGCAGTTTATCTGCTCACATTTGCATAAATAAATGTATACACATACTAGGGCTTGCACAACTACTTGTTTCTGCTAATCGATTTCTTTTCAAAACAATACTGGAGTTACTCGACTACCCGTGGTTCAAGCTACTAGTTAAAAAGACACAAAGAAATCCTCCTCAATACACGTTTTATTAATTCATATCCGAATGCATCGATTTCATAGGCCTTATATAAATTGATAAAACTTTATATTACTTTAAGTTACAGAGTAATATAAAAGTAAAAAGCTGCACGTAACATTGTCATTTAACATCTGCGTCATAAGCGTCCTGTATATGCGAAGCGAACGCGTGTTCATCCTGTAGGTTAATGCTTTAAGAGGTTATTACAGTAACTTCATCATTTAACATGTTTTCAAGAACTAAGTGAAACTAATAACTTAAACCAGTTCAGAAAGACAAAAATAGTTCTCGTCAACAATACAGCTGAACCGCAAAAAACTGAATAGCCTAATTAGTAAATAATGCATAAATAAAAAGCTGAAATTGAAAATGTCTTAATAATATATTGATAACACTAAGGAAAAAATAAGAAAAAAGCTGAAGGCTAATTATTACGTTTTAATTATACATTTAATGTAGGCTATAGAAAGAAAATGTAGCCTCACCCGACACCTAAAATGCGTCTTGAAAACTATATTCACAAAGCCGTATTCATAAAACTAATTAAAAGATTAATAAAATTATTTTTAGCGAGGCTAAATCTCATTCAATCATTTAATATCTGCTGTTTCAACAGTTATCAAAATAGCAAAATGAACGAATATATTCGCCTACTTCAACCGGCATGAAGATTATGCACAGGACCATGTGCGCGCAAGTAATAGGCTGTGATGAAACAAATTTTAAGATTTAAATAAAAAAATAACTGTAATATTTAAGTTTCCAGCAGTGATAACAAGAATGAAAATTATTTTTGTTCAGAAAAGAAACAGTTCAACAAGCGACAATAGCCTATACAGCGAAACGGAAATTAAATAATAAATAAACGTAAGTAAATTATTTAAATAAATAAAGTATATATATTAAAATAATAAATAAAATATGCGTAAACACAGTAAACAAACAAATGACTGCATGATACTTTAACAAGCAGACATAATGAATGAGTAAATGTATTTATTTAAAAGTCATAGAAAAAAACAGCAACGCAACTATGAATTAAAAGCGCATCTTGCAATTTATTAATTTTATATTTACCCTGTTTTCTACAGGAATAAGGAATAGGAAAATATATATTTTTAAGTTTTTGCGTTCCCTCGCAAAGATGTTTTGCGTTCCCTCGCAAAGATGTTTTTCCAAACACTTTCTGTTCACTTCATACATGTCAACCCTCCCATTTTTGCCAGAAAATACTTATTCATGTATTTTAAAATCTTAAAAGCATGCTGAAATTATTACCAAATGTCTGCATTCACTTTCTTTCCATTAAAGCTGTGCGTCGATCATCACCCTTCACATGCAACCTCTGAATCAGTGAATGCATAAGCCAATGACTGGTATAAGCGCTGACTGAAGCGCTCCGTATGATAACCTGATCCCAGATCAGCTTCTGTACACGCCATTTAAAGAGGAGCGAAAGTGCAGGACACTGATATTCGAGTGTGTGTTTAAACAGATAAACAGATAAATACTATGTAAACATGTCCATCCTGCGTGTTTTATTTTAAACACAACTAATTTTCTCTTAAATGAGCACAAACAGTTACTAAAGTAATGGAAAGCTTTCATTATAGATCTGCTCATTCTTACAGTGACACCGCTGTTATCAAACCAAATAAATGAGAGATTCATCTGCTGCTCTTCACTAGTTTGATAACAGAGGTGTCACTTTAAATG
Organism: Danio albolineatus; assembly: GCA_903798035.1. Classification (NCBI taxonomy): domain Eukaryota; kingdom Metazoa; phylum Chordata; class Actinopteri; order Cypriniformes; family Danionidae; genus Danio; species Danio albolineatus. The sequence goes on from CAIGQQ010029330.1 coordinate 177,196, forward strand.
GTGTGTACAGAAGCTGATCGGGGATCAGTTTATCATACGGAGCGCGTATACATCTGATTCAGAGGTTGCATATGAAGGGTGATGACTGACGCACAGCTTTAATGGAAGGAAAGTGAATGCAGACGTTTCATATTAATTTCAGTGAGCTTTCAAGATTTAAAAATATATGAGAAATATGGGAAATACTTAATGATAGCGGGATAGAATGGTAAAATACAGGAGAATCCCGGCAAAAACGGGGTTGACATGAAGTGAACAGAAAGTGTTTGTGGACAAAAAGTTTTGCGAGGGAACGCAAAAACTTAAAAATATATATTTTCCTCCCACCCATTTTTTTCCCCCACCACCACGTCTTTTCTGGGTCTTGGTAGAAACCGATGTTCATTACGTAACTACCATTGGAGAGTCTTCCCTGTGTTGTTAATGTTGAAGTTGATATTGTAATTAATCAATGTTAATCCTCAGTTGTAGTTGGAAGCTTTAACCTTGGATCGTGGTGTTTGTTGAATACGTATGCCGTTTTGATGTCATTTATTTTGATGTCATTTTTGATGTCATTTTTCTAGGTTGGATTACTGTAATGCTCTATTCACTGGTTGCCCAGCCTCCTCTATTAACAAACTTCAGCTAGTACAAAATGCAGCCGCCAGAGTTCTTACCAGGTCTAGAAGATATGATCATATCACCCCAATTTTATCCTCGTTACACTGGCTGCTGTTCAGTTTCGTATTGATTATAAAATATTACTTCTTGCCTATAAAGTTTTAAATAATCTAGCTCCTGTTTATCTAACCAACCTTCTGTCTCGCTACAATCCAACCCGCTCTTTAAGATCTCAAAACTCAGGGCTTCTGGTAGTACCCAGAATAGCAAAGTCAAGTAAAGGGGGTCGAGCCTTCTCATTTATGGCTCCTAAACTCTGGAATAGCCTTCCTGATAATGTCCGGGGCTCAGACACACTCTCACAGTTCAACACTAGATTAAAGACCATATCTTTAGTAAAGCACACACTCAATACAGCACATAGCGGTATGATGCATGAATGTGCTCCACGCATCTCCTTTATATACACTATGAACAGCAGTTATGCTAATTATTCTCTATTTCCACCTGGGGATTCCACCTGTATCCTGAGCAGCTGCTTGGCGGAGTAGCAAGCAAGAGACTGATTCCTGTGACCCTCCAAGGACAGACGAGCCTCGAGTTCTCCAGCCTCCGCCGACTAGACTGCAGCTAGAGCTGCGCACCGATGGATTACTCTTCAGTGTTTGGTCTCTAAGTAGTGAATATTAAACAACACTGAACTGAACTGAACTCAGCTATATACTAGCTAATAATTTACAAGCTAATAACTTAACTGACATTTTCAATTTACTATAACCTTCTATGTGAAGCTGCTTTGACACAATCTACATTGTAAAAGCGCTGTACAAATAAAGGTGAATTAAATTGAATTGAATTTATAAATGCACGCTCGAGTAGTCGATTGTTTCCGAGAGCGCCGACTAGTGGTTGAAGTAGTCGATCGCTCGACTAGTCGACTAGTCTATGCAAGCCCTAACACATACTAAAGCAAACAAACTTGACGTTCATGTAGCTACTGATGTTAGGGACTCTGTTATAATTCTGTTATGCGTTCTTATATGCAACTTATCCTGGACTTTTATTCAGATTATAATTTAATGGTTGACAAAACTGGTTTAAAGAAACACTCCACTTGTTTGTAAATAGGCTCATTTTATAGCTCCCCTAGAGTTTAACAGTTGAGTTTTACCATTTTTTTAAAAATCCGTTCAGCTTATTTCCATCCAACTTTTAGCTTAGCTTAGCATAGATCAATGAATCGGATTAGACCGTTAGCATCTCGCTCAAAAATGACCAAAGAGTTTCAATAAATTTCCTATTTAAAGCTTGACTCTTCTGTAGCTGCACTGATAAATCAATACACTCTAAAGTGGTTTTAACCCAACGTTGGGTCAAATGTTGACTAACACAAAGTTGGGTTAATATTTAACACTTTTAAACGAGTGGTTGGTTTTTGTCCATAACTGAACCAGCTTTGGGTTAAAACAACCCAGCATTTCCTTTAGAGTGTATTGATTGATTGATTCATTTTGTTTTCAGCTTAGTCCCTTTATTAATCTGGGGTTGCCACCGTGGAATGAACCACCAACTTATCCAGCCTATGTTTTATGCAGCGTATGCCTTTCCAGCTGCAACCCATCTCTGGAAAACATCCATACACGCTCATTCACACACATACACTACGGACAATTTAGCTTACTCTATTCCCCTATAGCGCATGTGTTTGGACTGTGGGGGAAACCGGAGCACCCGGAGGAAACCCACACCAACATGGGGAGAAGATGCAAACTCCTCACAGCCAACTGACCCAGCCGAGGCTCGAACCAGCGACCATCTTGCTGTGAAGCGATTTTGCTACCCACTGCGCCACCGTGACGCCCGAGTGTATTGGTTTACAGTGCAGTCTTGTGGTGAGCTGTGGCTGAGAAGAGTGTTATAAAATGTACACATTTTGAGACATTTAGGAGACTTTCTGGTTTATTTTGGAGGAACAATTCAGTATTTCAAATACAATAACTCAAGCTTACTACTCCATAAAAACAAAATAGTTTTTGCAGTAATCTTCTACAACCTCAAATTATAAAAAGTTAGGACAGCATGGAAAACGTAAATAAAAAAATAAAAAATTGTTCATAGTGTATGTGTGAATGAGTGTGTATGGGTGTTTCCCATTAATGAGTTGCAGCTGGAAGGGCATCCGCTGTGTAAAACTTTCAAAATACGACAATACAACTAACATTATTTAATTTGTTTCTCTTGATTTTTAGTTATTTTAATAAACACACATTCCAGTGTTGGTTCCTGCAACACATTTCAAAAAGTTGTAACAGTAAAGCATTTACCACTTTGTAATGTTGCCGTTTCTTTTCACAACACTTAAAGATGTCTAGGGACTGTAGACAGCAAGTGATGAAGTGTTTCAGGTGTAATTTTCTCCCATTCTTCCTGCAAACAAGCCTTAAAGAGCCCCTATTATAGGTTTTTGAGAATGATCTTCATCAGTGTGTGCCACAGCTCTAAGTGAAGTGAAATGTCCAGCTGAGGCTTAAATCTGAAAGTGCTCAGTGTTTAAAACTATTGATTCATCTATAAAAGAGTCGACTCATAGTTACTCAAATGAATCGCCGTGCTTACGAGTCTTTAGCTGTTTCGGCATGACGTGAACACGAAACATAAGCCCCGCCCATTTGTGCGCATGCAGACCTGGGAGATTTGAAACCCCCAACCCCGCCCACAAACAACAGCGGTGAGCAAAGGTTGCCAGATTGGGCGGTTTTGAGTTTGATTGTGCAGGTAAAAACCTTTAGGAGAGGGTATGGACTGGAATCAGTCAGCTACATCTGGCACACAGAGAAGAGCACTGTAGCAGACATGTGCTCAGCTGGATATTACTGGAAGTGTGCAGATGAACCAGAGATGAGACTGTGAAGAGTCAGTGGTGGAGGTTTATCTCTGCAGAAATGCCTCAGCATTATAGCCCAGCCTTGTGCTGTGTTCCTCTGAGGAGCTTCTGAAATCTACACGCTTACACCGGAGGATTCGGAGCACCGGGACATTTCCTGGTCTGCTATCCAACAAGTGAGTGCGTGTGATTAAAACAGTCGCCTCATTGTTTTCTCCAGCTTGTAAATGATGTATTTAATTGTGTTTTGTAACTTGTAGCCGCTTGTAGTGTCTCTGGTTAACTTGTATTCTCATATCGCGTCTAAAAGCAGGTTGTAAACGTGACGCGTGCCACTTTGTTTACGGATTAAACTGCGTTTGTGAGTTCATGTTCCTCTGCTGTTTGTCGTTGCTATGGCTACATCAGCTCTCCTACACACATGCGGCAGTCCTGTTTCATAATGGTTCAGCTTTTGTCGCTGTGTGCATTAATACTGCATGTGTGTCGCTGTTTTTACTTCTGGTTAAGAATAGAGTGATATGCTGGGAGACCGGGGGGTTAGTTTCGGGGGTGAGGTGTCTGAAATACGGGCGACTCCCGGGAAAAACGAGTGTTGGCAGATATGCTCATGCACACACTATGACTACTTCAATATTGATCAGCCGTGGTGGGCATTTTCTCATGCTGAATGATGTCGACCAATTGCAACAGACTGGGTCATTGCTCCAATCAGCGCAGATTAGCATCGCGCTAAGGAGGGGTTTGGAACAAATGAATCGCTGAACGATTCATATAGGAGTCGCTGGGATAATGAGGTAAAAATAAATGCAGATTATAAGACAATGAAAGTGTTTTTGACCATGCATGCAGATCAGCCTGCTGTTGGAGACCCCCAAAACCAATATATGACCCTTTTTAATGTATAATAGGGGCTCTTTAAGGTGGGCAACAGTATGGGGTCTTCGTTGTCAAAATACACCACACATTCTCTATTGGAGACAGGTCGGGACTGCAGGCAGGCCAGGCCAGTACCTGTGTCCTCTTCCTTTGCAACAGGACTATAATGTGTGCTGAATGTGGTTCTGCATTGTCTTGTTGAGATATGCATGAGCATCCCTAGAAGAAAAAGGCAGCATATTGTACTCCATAATCTCTATGTGCTTTTCAGCATTAATGGTGCATCACAGAAGTGTGAGTTACCTTTGCGAAGGGCGCTGACACAACCCCATACCAATGCAGACACCGGCTTTTGAACTTGTGGCTGGTAACAGTCTGGATGATCCTTTTCTTCTTTGGTTGGAGCACACGGCGTCTGTTTCTTCCGAACAAATGCTGCTTCATCTGACCACAGTACATGTTTCCACTGTGTGATGGTGCATTCCAGATGCCTCCGAGTTCAGAGAAGTTGACGCTGCTTCTGGACACTGTTAACATAGGGCTTCCTTTTAGCACAGAACAGTTTTTACTGGCATTTGTGGATTTAACTACATATTGTGGTGCTTGACAAAGGTTTGCCGCTGTAGTCCTGAGCCCATGTGGTGATATGGCATATAGATGAATGAGGATTATTCATGCAGTGCCACCTGAGGGATCGGAGAACACGCTTGCACCCTTGTCCGTTACGCACTGAAACTCTTTCTGATTCTGTGAATCTTTTAATGATGTTCTGCACTGTTGATGGTGAAATATCCACATGTCTTCCTCTCTTTCTCTGAGGAACATTGTTTTTAAACATTTCAATCATTTCCTCGTATTTATTGGCAAACTGGCGATCCTCTGCCCATCTTTGCTCCTAAAGGACTAGACCTTTCTTCAACACAAGCTCATTGTGAAAACATAGCCCTATATACATTCCTGGAGATCACAAATTATGTAGCCAGAAGTACGAATGGCTGCATTTCGTCTTTTAAATGAACGCTATGGGGCAGTATAACGACATTCCTTTTCGTGCTACTAACTGACCTCTAACCTCCGTATGCACGGCTTTCCCGCTGTTACCAGTTTGCCCAGTAGCTCGCCATGTATGTCAGCAGACTTGAGATGCAGAGAGGAGTTTACCACGACAATGGGATTCGAGTCCACGATAAACGGTTCCAGAAAGCAGGTAAGATAAAAACAGAAATCAAAATAAAATAAACAAGTAAATAACTAGGTGAGAATGTGGTAAAATCAAAAGCCGGGGTAAAAAAAACAAACAAAAAAAACAGGTGGGGGCTTTTCTTTTTCTGGATTACTTTTTGAAACTGTCGGTTGGGTTTAGGGAAGTGGTTGGACGGGTCAATCGGGGCTTTAAAAAACACTATTGGTTGGGTGAAGGGAAGGAGAGGTCAGTCAGTCAGTAAGTCAGTCGACAGCGGCCTCTGGTGGGTTTAAATGAAAACAGCAAGTGTGAATGGCTCGCGAAAGAAATTTGAGACCTGAAAAAGCGTACACAGCAGCCTCTGGTGGATTCGCAAAAACAAAGACAGCAAAAAAAAAAAAAAAACTCCTGGGACGTATTTGGCGCTCTCCAGACATGTTTACGGCGGTATGTTTTCAGAATGAGTCTGGGTTGTCTTTCTTTGATGCTGCTTATGTACCAAATCATAATTACAATCACCTGTTGACATCACCTGTTTCAAATCACATGATTATTTAAGCAGTTTACCTGAGGACTAGCCCTAAACTGCTCCTGGCCTGACTTTTTTCTGAATATGCTGTAGGTTTGAATGACAGGAAAGGATTAATATTTACAAAAGAAATGAAGTCGACCAGACAAACCATCAAATATCTTGTATTCATATTGTCTTTCTTTTTTATTTGCATTTTCCATACTGTCCCGACTTTTTCTGATTTGGGGTTGTAGTATCAAACATATGATGACACGACATTGGGGTTTGAGTCTAGTGAAGAACGGTTCCAGAAAGCAAGTAAGACAGAAGGCAAAAATAAAAATAAACAAGTTAATAACAAGATGAGAATGTGGTAAAAATCAAAAAACATGGTAAAAAACACGGCTCTTCTTTTTCTAGATTGCTTTTTAAAACTGTCGGTTGGGTTTAGGGAAGTGGTTGGGCGGGTCAGTCGGTGATTTTGAAAACACTATTGGTTGGGTTTAAGGAAGGAGGAAGGTGGGTCAGTCAGTCAGTCAGTCAGTCAGTTAGAACAGCAGGTGTGAATGGCTGGTGAAAGAAATTTGAGATTTTAAAAAGCGTACACAGCGGCCTCTGGTGGATTCGCAAAAACAAAGACAGCAATAAAACCTCCTGGGACGTATTTGGCGATCTCCAGAAATGTATACGGCGGTATGTTTTCAGAATGAGTCGGGGTTGTCTTTCTTGGATGTTGCTTTTGTAGTAAATCATAAGTACAATCACCTGTTGACATCACCTGTTTCAAATCACCTGATTATTTAAGCAGTTTACCTCAGGACTAGCCCTAAACTTGTCCTGTCCTGACTTTATTCTGAATATGTTGCAGGTCTGAATGACAGGAAAGGATTAATATTTATAAATGAAATGAAATTGACCAGACAAACCATCAAATATCTTGTATTCATATTGTCTGCAATGAAATACGAGCCAAAGTAAGTGCGTCTTTCTATTTATGTTTGCGTTTTCCATACTGTCCAGACTTTTTCTGATTTGGGGTTGTAGTATCAAACAAATGAAGACATGACATTGGGGTTCGAGTCTAGTGAAGAACGGTTCCAGAAAGCGAGTAAGACAGAAGGCAAAAATAAAAATAACCAAGTAAATAACAAGATGAGAATGTGGTAAAATCAAAAACCATGGTAAAAAAACACAGGTGGGGGCTTTTCTTTTTCTGGATTGCTTTTTAAAATGTCGCAGGTTACGTATGTAACCATAGTTCCCTGAGAGGGAATGAGACACTGCGTCTAACCAGAACGCTATGGCGGAAGACGCAGTGTTGAAGTTCCCTAGATGGGGAATGTTGCAGGTTACGTATGTAACCATAGTTCCCCGAGAGGGAACGAGACACTGCGTCTTCCGCCATAGCGTTCTGGTTAGATGCAGTGTTGAATTTCCCTAGATGGGGAACTGTTGGTTGGGTTTAGGGAAGTGGTTGGGTGGGTCAGTCGGTGATTTTGAAAACACTGTCAGTTGGGTTTAGGGAAGGAAGATGGCGGGTCAGTCGATCAGTCAGTAAGTCAGTCGACAGCAGCCTCTGGTGGATTTACATGAGAACAGCAGGTGTGAATGGCTGGTGAAAGAAATTTGAGATTTTAAAAAGCGTACACAGCGGCCTCTGGTGGATTCGCAAAAACAAAAACAGCAATAAAACCTCCTGGGATGTATTTGCCGCTCTCCAGAAATGTATACGGCGGTATGTTTTCAGAATAAGTATGGGTTGTCTTTCTTAGATGCTGCTTTTGTAGTAAATCATAATTACAATCACCTGTTGACATCACCTGTTTCAAATCACATGATTATTTAAGCAGTTTACCTGATGACTAGCCCTAAACTTCTCCTAAACTGCTCCTGGCCCAACCATGTTTACAAATGAAATGAAGTCGACCTGACAAACCATCAAATATCTTTTGTCTGCAATGAAACACAAGTCAAAATAAATTTGGAAATCACGTCTTTCTTTTTTTATTTGCGTTTTCAATACTGTCCCAACTTTATCTGATTTGGGGTTGTAGTATCAGACTAGATCACAGGGCCTGAGTTGCAGACTTTCAAAGAGAGGTTTTCGAAGACAATTAAAGTTCCTAGTGTTAAGCTGGCTCAATCATTGACAGAAAACATATGCAGCGCATTATCAGAGAAACACAAACAACACTGAGCCTCCATCAGAACAAATATTTGCATCTCCAAGGTTATTATTGCTGTCCACATGCGTCTTTGCTTTCAGATATTTGCATGGATATTTGAACTTTGTTTTCAAGGAAACTCAGATGTGCTTATCTGATCAGTGAAAATAAAACACCACTGATACTGACAGGGAATCTATTTCTGAATATGATCCTGAAATTCACCTGAATGTCATCATGATCGACCTTTAGAGACTAATTACAGACTTCATTAGTGTGGAAGACAAGAATACCGCATGTATATTCCTCTAGATCAGTGGTTTTCAAACTGTGGTACACAAGCTTCCTTCTAGTGGTACGCGGAGGAATCTCTGAATAATTAAAGTTAAAAAATGAACACACTTTTAACCCTTTGACGTGTACGATAACACCAGTGTGATCAGAAAATTATTTTTAATAGGCTAAACCTTTTGCTTTGGTAAAGGGACTAAGCTGAGAAGAAAATGAATGAATGAAATGAATGAATTTATTATTGATTGTTAGGAAGTCGAATGATCTTTCTGAGAATTGGATTATCCGATAAGCTCTTGTTTCGCTAATGGCTAACTGTGTGTACTTCACAAGAACAAAGTTTTTAGTGTTAGTTAGTTTATGGAGGAGTTACCACTGTCAGGGTTCTGTCTTGTAAATTCTTGTCTTGGTGGCAGAGTCCAGACACTAGTTCTGTCTTGTCCTGTATGTTGTGCTCGGTTTGAGTTTTCTCAGGTCGAGCACTCATTTTGTCGCTGTGTCTCTGTATGGGTGCCGTCATGAGCGGGCTCAGGCCATGAGGTCAGGTGTGCTTTGGACGTGCGCCTTTGTTTTCATGCTTGTGTTTGTTCTGTCGGCATCGCGCTGTTTCATTCTCAGCGTCTCAGTCCAGTTGGTATCGGTTTCGGTTGGCGATGAAACATGCGCATTGCATGTGTGAGCACACGGTAAGGTGTTTTCATTTTTTTTTTTTTTTTTTTTTTTTTAATCTGTTTATTAAACTTTTACAGATATAACAAAGTAATTTTACAGAGAAATTTAAGCAAATATTATTCCCACCCCTACCCTCTAAACAAGTTGAAATTACATTTATCTAAAAGAGAAAAGAAAGAAAGAAAAGAAAAATTAATAATAATAAAAATAATAATAATAAAAAAATAAATAAATAAATAAATAAATAAAAAAAATAATAATAAAAAAAAATAATAATAATAAATAAATACTAATAATAAATAATAATAAAATAAAATAACTCTGTACAGAATTCACCTATACCTTGATAACCCAATATTGCAAAACTGAATTCTCAGGTATGTATACAAAGTATCTAATTCTCAGAAAAAAAAATTCTAAATGGGTCCCATGTTTCAGAAAAAACTCTAGTATTGCCATTTAGTGTAAACCTGATTTTTTCCAAATGGCTAAAGCTCATTGCATCTCGCAACCAGTTGTCAAAACTCGGGGGAAATTTTTGTTTCCATAATAACAGAATACACCTTCTTGCTAACAGTGTCAAGAATGCAAGGGCGTTTGCAGTACAGCTCGATATCCCTGCTATATTTGAAGAGAGTCCGAAAAGTGCAATAAGAGGGCACGGTTCGATGTGTAACTTTGTCACAGAAGAGAAACACTTGAAAATTGATAGCCAAAAAGAAGTAATTGATGGACAAAGCCAAAACATATGTATTAAGTCTGCCGGTGCTTGATTACAGCGATCGCATTTAGGGTCCAAGTCTTCAGTTATTTTTGCCAATCTCACTTTTGTCCAGTATATTCGATGCACAAATTTTAATTGGATGAGGCAATGTCGTGCACAGATAGAAGAGGTATGAATGCGGGACAAAATCTGGTCCCACGTCTCGTCCTCGAGTGTAATATTAAGGTCTGACTCCCACTGTTGTTTAATAAAGCAAAGAGAGGTGGTAGAAAAAGAGGAGATCAGCCTGTATAAAATAGACAGTATACCTTTTTGATCTAAGGGTACTTCAAAAATTTGGTCAAGTTGAGATTTTGGTGGAAGGTTCGGAAAATCTGGATATGAATTTTTAACAAAGTTCCTAAGTTGCAAGTATCTAAAGAAATGTGTGCTAGGAAGGGAAAATTTTTGTATTAATTGTGAAAAACTGGGAAAAATTTTATCAATATAAATATCACTGACAGTGGATATTCCTGCTCTCTGCCAAATATTAAATGCTTTATCGTTAAGTGATGGGGGAAATGCAGGATTATGGTTAATAGGCAAGACCAAGGGCAGACGTTGAAGACCAAAATGATTTCGAAGTTGGGACCATATTCGTAATGAATGTCGGACTATGCAGTTACCAAAGGAACATCGTGAGATGGCGGTGAGGGGGCCGCAGAGTAATGCGGCCGGAGAGGCTGGTAAACAAGACCCTATTTCTATACCGACCCAAGCCGGAGCCCAGTCACAGAGCCCAAAATGGCTCTGAAACCAGAATAGCGTAGAATGCATGTTTGCAGCCCAGTAGTAATGTAAAAAGTTAGGAAGGGCGAGCCCTCCTTCAAGCTTCGGTTTCTGCAGTATTTCCCTCCGTATTCTGGCTGGTCTTTTATTCCAAATGAAGGAAGAAATATGTTGGTTTAAAATCTTAAAAAATGATTTGGGTATGAAAATAGGAATGCACTGAAATAAATACAGGAATCTGGGTAAAACATTCATCTTCACTGTGTTTACTCGACCGGTCAGTGACAGTGGGAGAACTGACCAGCGTATGAAGTCTTCCTGAATTCGCGAGAGAAGAGTAGTGAAATTAGCTTTGAAAAGTTCTGCATATTTACGAGTGATTGTTATGCCTAAGTATTTAAAACTGTGAGTGGCCACTTTGAACACTGAAGCGCATGGGGGTAATTTAGAAGTAGGAAAGTTTATTGGATATATCTCACTTTTATTTATATTTAATTTATAGCCAGAGAAAAGACTAAAAGATTTTATAATTCTAAGGATTTCTGGTAAAGAAACATCTGGGTTTGACATGTAAAGTAACACATCATCAGCATATAGTGAGATTTTGTGGTCTGTGCCAGCTCTCCCAATGCCCTGTATGGTCTGCTCAGTACGGATGGCAATCGCCAAGGGCTCAATTGCCAATGCAAAAAGCAGTGGCGAGAGCGGGCAGCCCTGTCTTGTACCTCGTTTCAAAGGGAAGTTTGAGGAGGCTACACAGTTCACACAAACTGAGGATATTGGAGAAGAATATAAAAGTTTAATCCAGGCTATAAACTTATTACCAAGGCCAAATTTCTGTAATACATAAAATAAGTAATCCCATTCCACCCGGTCGAAGGCTTTCTCTGCATCAAGCAAAAGAAGAGCCTCTGGTGGATGAGAATCAGAGGTATAAATTATATTTAATAATCTTCTTATGTTGTGAGACAATAATCTATTTTTAATAAAACCTGTTTGATCGTCTTGTATAATTGCAGTTAAAACAGATTCCAATCGCTTAGCAAGCATTTTAGCCAGAATCTTTACATCTACATTTAAAAGACTAATTGGCCGGTAAGATCCACATTCAAGTGGATCTTTGTCTTTTTTCAAAATCAAAGAAATACTGGAATGACGAAGGGTTGAAGGTAGGCAGCCCTTATCAAGGGAGTCTAGAAGCATATTTAAAAAAGGCGTTTTAAGTGTTTGAGAAAACTTTTTAAAGAATTCAACAGTAAATCCGTCGGGTCCAGGACTCTTACCATTTTGCAAACTCTGAATAGCTAGTGTTATCTCTTCTGGAGAAAAAGGCAATTCTAATTCTTCTCTCATGGTGTCTGATATTGTAGGTATGGACAGGTGTTCAAAAAAACTCTCCATAAGGGAACCCGAGGTTGGGGGTTCAGAGTTGTATAGCTTAGCATAATAATCTTTAAAGTAAGCAGATATAGCTACAGGATCAGTGATCAAATCGCCAGCAGGGGAGCGGATCTGAGGGATTAAATTTTGAGCCGATTTTTCTTTTAATTGAAATGCAAGAAGTTTATTTGGCTTTTCCCCATATTCAAAAGACTTATGTTTGGACTTAAGCAGTAACTTCTCAGCTTGGTGAGTTGACAATATATTAAAATCAGACTGCAATTTAAGTCTCTCTTTATAAATTCCAGGATCTGGGGAGATAGCATAGGCCGAATCAAGCTGAAGAATTTTGAAGGACAGTTCTTCTAATTTCTTTCGTCGTTGACTGTTTATATAGGCTGAGGAAGAGATGACTTGTCCTCGCATATAGGCTTTCAGGGCTTCCCAGATTATAGAAGGTGAGGTCTCTGGTATCGTATTTATGTCCAAGAAAGTGTCTAAGTGAGTTTGTAATTTATTACAAAACTCTTTATCAGACAGAAAGAGAGAGTTAAATCTCCAGTTTCCAGAATGTAGCTTCTTATTCTGAAACCTAATAGACAGTGTAAGTGGGGCATGGTCTGATATAACAATACTGTTATATGAACAGTCCTTCACATTAGATAGCCACTTCTTATCTAAAAAAAAAATAATCAATACGGGAATAACTGTGATGGACATGTGAGAAGAAAGAATACTGTCGTGCTGAAGGGTTTAAAAAGCGCCATACGTCAACTTGACCACAAGTGTTTAGAAGCAACTTAAGTGTAGTAGCCATTTTAGAAGACTGAATAGGTTTTGTGGATGAGCGATCTTGAAAGGTATTCAGAGTACAATTAAAATCACCTCCCATAATAAGGCAATGTGTATTCAAGTCAGGAAGTTTAGAAAATATTTTCTGAATAAAGTGTTCATCGTCATTGTTCGGTGCATATATATTAGCTAGTGTAACAGGTGCGCCATATAGAACACCTGAAACAATGACATATCTTCCCCCGGGATCTGTTAGAGTATGTGAAGGGGAAAACTGAATACATTTGTTTAGAATAATTGCTACCCCTCTAGATTTACTATTGAATTTAGAGTGATATACTTGTCCAACCCATTTCCTACACAGTCTGTTATAGCTTAAGTTTTTTAAGTGAGTTTCTTGTAGAAAGCCAATATGAGTATCTAAGTGTTCCAGATGTGACAGAACCTTATTACATTTTATTATACTATTTAACCCTTTAACATTCCAACTGGTAAAACGAATGCATGAGCTTCCTTGCTTAGTATTACTGGTCATCGATTACAACACTGGCATTATATATAGAACGAATTGGCGGAGTGAAAATAAATAAATAAATAAAAGACATGGGATAACGATTGCTGAATTGGCATGTGAAATACTGAACAGAGAGAGAAAAAAGAAAAAAGAGAGGAAAAAAAAAAAAAAAAAAAAAAAAAAAAAAAAAAAAAAAAAAAAAAAAGGAACCCTCCCTTGCATGTTTGAATAAACATTCCCCATTAAACACACGAGAAAAAAACGTCTCTCCGTCGAACATTTCGGAGAGAGCTCCGTAGTACATTTCCAAATAAAAGTAAGGAACATCATGTGAGTTGTTGCATACCATATGAGAATAAACGACTTCTGGGGTGCCAGGTTAATAAGTATTAATAACACAAAAAGTCAATAGTCCGATACCATGCACCCGTTTTGTGGCGAGTCCACATTAGTCTTATAGAAATGTTTTCTATAGAGTGTCACTCACATATTGTCAAAAGCGAAAGATCCTCCGTAGTCGCCTATTTACCCGAGGCCACTGCAGATGTTTCCTTGGACTGTTGAGGTTTAATCGTTGTAGCAAAAAAGGAGAGCGCAGCGCCAGGTGTATCGAAACTATGCGTTTCCCCGTTGAATGAAAAAATAAGTTTGCAGGGATATACCATTCTGAATTTAACCCCCGCGGCGTGCAAATCGCTCTTAACAGACTTAAACTGGTCTCGCCGTTTCTTGAGATCTGCCGAGAAGTCAGGAAAAATCAGAACTTTTGATTCTTTGTAACGCAGTTCTCCATGTTCTCGTGCCAGGCGTAAAATCTCCTCCCTTGTTTGGAAGCGAAGAAAGCGTACAATCATTGGCCTTGGAGGTGCGCCAGGTCGCGGTTTTGTAGCGAGAGACCGATGTGCCCGTTCAATTTCTGGCGCTGAAGATAACTTATCTCCGAAAAGTTCTGTGAAAAACGTTGCCAAGAAATGAGAGGGCTTGGACGTTTCCACATTCTCCGGGATGCCCAAAATGCGAAGATTGTTACGCCGCGAGCGGTTTTCTAAGTCGTCCGCTTTAGATTTCAAATCCTCGTTGTCCTTTTCTAGTGACTGGCATTTATGCTCCAATGCATCGAGCCTTTCGTCCACGCTGTTCAGCGATGTTTCGATGTCTGCGATCTTGGTACTGTGACAAGAAATGGTGGCCTGAAGGGTAGCTGTAGAGGCGCGTATTTCTGCAAGGAATTCAGTTCTCAACTCAGTAATCTCTTCACGTATTGTAGAAATGAGCAACTCTTTTAAAACAGCTGGCGTCAACTCCGAGGAGAGCGCAGCCATTTTGGCGTCGTCGTCCGTTTCAGCAGGACCAGGAGAAACACGCTTAGTTTTAGGCATAGTGACGATGAAAACAGGTTTTAGCTGGATTCGAAAGGATCTTTACCGTTGTGGACGTCGCTTTATCTCTTTAAAGGCCCAAAATGTCCCTTTTAGCTGTTTGAATTAGATCAAATTTACGGAGCGGCTCCCGTACACGTCTCACTCTCCCACCTGCATACCGGAAGTTTCTGGTGTTTTCATTTTTCGTGTGCTCGTGTCTTGCATCTGTTTGTGTTGTCCAAGCATGTGGCTCTGTGTTTACATTTTGGCCACATGCCTTAGTTGTGTGCTTTGTGAACACAGTTAATGAGTTCTCCCAATAGCACTGTATTCTTGTCCTGTTTTACGTGAGCACATGGCTTGTGGTGTTTGTGCTCTCCCGTCTATTGTCTAGTCCCACCCTCCTTGATAACCCATTATTAGTCTATCATGTTCACCTGTTTGTTTGTTAATTATTTCTGCTTATATTCTGCTCATGTCTGCTGTCCTGTGCCAGTTTGTCTTCGTTTATACCCCTGTCCTGTCGTGTTCTCTAGTTCTCATCCCAACCAGCCTGCCCAGTCTAGTTTGTTTGTGTATTTATTTGGCTTGTTAATGTTTTCCCCCTCGGGCTAGTTTGTTTTGCATTTTGTTTTATTTCTATTATTAACAAACCCATAAGGTTACTGCATTTGAGTCCTCGCTCCTTTTCCACACCACAAACCATGACAACCACATTTGTGATTATGCTTTGGAACAGTTAAGAAGTTTAGTTAAGCTTCATGTAGAAAATAATAATTTTTATAATATTTTAAACCTTAAATTCTTTTTCGTATGTAAAGATATTTGGTAACACTTTATTTTGATGGTCATTTGAGTATTAGTAGACTGTCTGCTTAATATCTGCTGATACTGACATTCAACAGACATTTAACTGACTATAAGATACTTAGCAAGTACATGTCAACTTACACTAACCCCAACCCCAACAGTCTTATAATCTAACTTTATCTTAACTTAAATTCAACAAACGGACCATCAAAATAAAGTGTGAGCAGATATTTGCGTATTGCTGTACACCCGCCGTGTTTTAAGCAATGTGTAAGCTAGGCGCACAACTAACGCGCTCTGTGCTGGACTTTAGACCTGCTATCAGCTGGTCTTTCAGATATGACACTATTGTGTTGAGCCTACAAAAGCATACCAGTCAACCCTCCTGTTTTTCCCCGGCATTCTCCTGTATAATACAGTTCTATCCCAATATCATCTCTATCTCTCTGTCTGCCTGTCACAGCTGATTCAGTGGAGGAACTAGAAAATCTAACATGTAAAAACAGACAAAAATTCTGACAAATATTGCGCCGTTAAGAGCAAAACTAGTTTAAACTTAGGTCTACCTTGGCAATTGACCATGAAATGGCTTGCCGTGCGTTAAAGGATTTTAATGCACTTCGCGGAGGCGACCACACTCCGCTACGTGTCGTGTAGTCCTTCACCACCACGTCGTGCATTAAAATCCTTTAACGCAGTGTTTCTCAACTGGTGGGTCGCGACCCAAAAGTGGGTCGCAGTAACATTTTCAGTGGGTCGCGGAGTGTGTGGTCAAAAAACAATAAAAGTTTAATTTTTAACTTGTTTTGCATATACCGGACTTTTATTTTGAAATGCACGCACGACAACCGATCCCTTTGGAATCGACGTGGAAAGCGTCACATTGCTGAGCAACACGGAGAGTCAGCTGGTGGAGCTGTCATGTGATAAGACGCTGAAACAGAAACTCAGTGAAGTAATTTTTATAATGCATGTGAAGCTGCTTTGACACAATTTACATTGTAAAAGCGCTATACAAATAAAGATGAATTGAATTGAAAGTAAGCCTCTCCCAGTTTTCACGATCTGAGAGTGCGATCAAACCCACGCTATCTCTCGGCAATTCGTAAATTTTTATTTAGTGGCTAATTCATTTGAATTCGTACAGTCTAATTCGTACAACTCAGCGCGATTTGCTCATCAACCAATGATGGTTGTGTTTAGGGGTGGGGTTAGGTGCCACACCTCCTTTTTTAAATCGTTCATTTTCGTACAACTAAACTCGTACAAATTCGTACGAATTAGTCACTAAACTGCCAAAACGTAAATACTTACGTTTTCTCGTGAGATCAGGCTGACCAAACTCATCCCATTCAGAAGTACGTATCTGTATGAAAGTGGCTTCTCTTCCTTGGTGCAGCTTGAGTCAAAGCAAAGGAACAGGTTGTACATAGAGCGCGATCTTCGGGTAGCACTGTCTACCATCACTCCTGACTGTGAAACTCTTATCACACCAGTAAAGCACATCCTCAGTTATCTCATTATCTTCCCACATTACTGTTAAGTGAAACAGATGTTTATAACTGCTGTCATATTAGATGTAGAAATGGTTATGGGTGTTTTAATCATTTTACAATGTGCTGGTTTGTTCTGTTCAACAGGATCAGTGTTCATGTTCTATTAACAGTTCAGTTTTGTTTATGGTAACAACCTTTCCTCACCCTGACCGCTGTTTACAGTGTTTGTCATTTTTACTTTGTAATATTTCTATAATTTGACACATTTTGTTAAATGTCAGCAATAAAATATTGTTTATTTATGATTATGATTTTCTCATGATTTTTCATTCACTACTTGTGTATGTTATAGAGATGCGCAGATGGGCTTTTATTTCATCCGCAACTGCATCCCAAAACTCATCATCCGTCCGCCATCCATCCGCATCAACATTTTTGACCAATTTTTAAAACCGCACCCGCCCGCAATCTGCTGATTGGGCTCTTTTTATTTGAACGGCTTATTCCTTTTTATTATTAAATGAATGTTTCTTTATTGATTATTAGAGAACAGAGAATGACTTTAATGTAGACATGTAGTTAATCCGAACGTGCAAGCCAAATCCAGCATTAACTGAGGACGCTTTGAAGTGACGCTCAACGATATGAGCACGTGTCTTTTCACTTGATTTGATTCCTCGGTCCTCGAGTCTTTTCCTCGCATCACCGGAGGGGTGGAGCTGAGACACGAGAAAAGAAAGCAAGGAAAGGAAACGAGGATGCACAAATAAGAAATGAGAAGCGCCCTATAAAGCTCTCAGAATATCAGCAGTGAACTCCGTCTCCGATCGGCGCACAGGCACAAAAATAAATAAATAGTCTAAATTAAAAGCACTGTACTGTACAATGTTTTGGTACAACCGCCCGCCACCCGCCCGAATATAATTAAAATATTATTTTGCGTCACGTCATCCGCCCAATCTGCGGTTTATCCGCAGAGTCCACGGCTGTAACCGCCAACCGCGCATCTCTAGTATGTTAACAAATAAATACAAATTAATTATAATTCCTAAAATTATATTACAGTTCCTAAAAATTTGGGTCGCAGCTTGATGACCATGTAAAAATGTGGGTCCAATGGCCAAACCAGTTGAGAACCACTGGTTTAACGCACGGCAAGCCGTTGATGATCCCTTACATAAACACTTGTTCGATGTCCTAGAACACATTTTTACCCGCAGTTTTCCCCAATCTGTTTGTAAAATAAAAAAGCTGTTTGCACGATTTGATTAATATTCTCTTATCCAAATACTTTATAAAAATATTTAGGTAACCCTTTATTTTGATGGTCCATTTGAGTATCAGTAGACTGTCTGCTTAATATCTGTTGATACACTGTTGCCTGTGTTTTGGCTAATGATGCGGCTGCTCGTCAGGTCTGGATGATGTCGAACACAAGTGTCAAATCCAGCTCCTGGAGGGCCGCAGCTCTGCACCGTTTAGGTCCAACCCTGCTTCAACACACACCTGTAGGATTCAAACCAGACTGGAAGACTTAATTAGGGTTCAAGCTAAACTGCGGCCTTCCAGAAACTGAGCTTGACACCTGTGATGTAGAATGTGACTTGAAGTACGTGTAAATGATGGGGTGTGGCCTGTGAGTCTGAGTTGTGTTCTGACTGGGCTGTTTTTCACTGGGGTTTTACACACTTGTCTTTTACATGAGAACAAGGAAACTGTGGTGTCTGAGGCTCATGGTGTGTCTATTTCCTTATACTGATCTCTGATTATTAGACTATGCCTAGCCATGGCCAAAGAATTGAATGAATGAAGGAATGAATGAATGAATGATTGAATGAATGAATGAATGAATGCTTTTTGATAAGTAATTTCTTTCTTATTTCTTGCAAATATGTGTATCTAAAAATAATAAGGAAAGAAATGAATGAATAAATGAATGAATGAATGAATGAATGAATGAATGAATGAATGATTTTTAATAACTAATTTAGTCATTTTTCACAAATATGTATATTTAAAA
>CAIGQQ010029332.1:0-15109 GCA_903798035.1 Danio albolineatus
GGTCATGTTGCATACAAAGTACAAATACGTTCTACTAGCGATTGTAAATTGTTATATTCTCAGCCATGAAGTATTTATTATATATTTAATAGTTTGTTTAATAATAGATATTTTCTCACAGATTATATACACAATACACCTGCATGGTCTGGGATGTCAGCCACGTCTACACTACCGTTACACTTTATTATTCCTCCAAATTTGACTATTAACTTTAAATTGAAATAAATCTAAACAAAGATTTAAAAATTAAATTTAAATTAAACTTGCATTGCATTCAATTTCATTTCATATTTAATAATGCAATCCTGTTATAAATTACTTGATTTTATTTTTTACTCAAACTATCATACAAAAAACATACAGAAACTCACACTTTTATATATTAGCATTAAAGATGTTTAAGGATTAGATATCTGGAATAGGAAGAACACAAAAACAATTAAAAAAATATTTTTGTTTTTTTGCAGAGTATTACCTCTATTTATTTTTCAGTGAGCGTGAAAAATCTGAAGCAAGGATTCAGCATCATTTTAAAGAAGACTGGCAATCGCTAGTGATATTGTTGCAATAAATAATAATAATTTAAAAAAATCAAATGTTGTCTGGGTTTTTGTTTGTCAGGTGTGGCTTAATGGTCCTTGGAACTTTAGAAAGGAGCATTTGTTTGTCTAAAATTCTGCAGCTGTCTGGTGGTCAATACCACAGCATTCTTACCAAAGCATTTATAATTTAGTTATTTTCAGAATAAAACTTTATATTCAGTCAATACAACAAAAAGCATAGCTCTATATGAAAACGTATAACTAGACTACAGTTAATCGTTACACTATCCAACTATGTGTGTTTTAATTTGTATTTTTAATTTTATTTTATAGTGTATCAATTGTTTGTATATTTAAACTCACTTTCTGATACATTAAATTAGCTTAATTATAAATTTAAATATATAAATTAAAAATTAAAAGTATTTTTATGAATAGGACATTTAATAATAATAATTTAATAAGAGTTGACTTCAAATCTATTATTTGTCTTTCCTTACAAACTGCCGATTTGACTCTAAAATAACTCCATTCTCGCTTAAACTCTTAAAACTTGATTTTGTGGCATAGTTTGAGTATTTTCCTAATTTTACGGATTTCCCGTCCGCCATTAACAGCCCTCATTGGTTTCATGCGCAGCACATGCGAGTTGCTATGGTAACTATAAACGTTTAGGAGAAGCGCATTTATGGCCCGTTTCCACTGAGTGGTACAGTACGGGTCGGTACGGGTCACCTTTATCAGGCTTGCGTTTCCACTGCAAAAGGGTACTCTTTTGGTGGGCGTGGTGTATGACAGAAAGTTTGTCGACGTCATTTTTGCTCGAGGAAATGTCTACAGTAAAGCTTTATGGGTCGTTCACAAATCATACGGGAAACACTTTTCACGAAACAGATGCTTTATTATACACATAAACACTGGTGTAAAAATGTCATTACTGACTGAACATGATCTGATTATAACTGCAGATCAATGATGCGAAATAGCCTACTGTCCACGATTATATCAAATAAATAAATAAATGCAGCATATATGAACACATACAGCCCCACACAGTCTCCGATGTTACCAAATTACAGAAAAACTAGACACAGCTGACATTTATGCCTCATTTAGGTTCAAAAACAATACGAAATAGAGCCCCGTCTGTGCAAACCTCTCATCTGTATGTTTTATCATCACCAGTACACGTAGCCTCTCCGTCATTATTTTTCTTGTTAGAGAATAACTCCGTCATTCCCAGTTTATAATAGTCCAGGTTAAGAACTTTGTTATTTCAAACATTGACACGCATGCGATCACAAGAGACAAGCGAAACCTCTCGCGCTCTCGCTTATGGGCTCGTAACCCATAAGAATCTGCTTTTCTTCTCGGCTTTGTGGCAGTTCAAAACGACGACAAAGTATGTTTGAGCTCGGGTCGACCGTGGCTCGTTATTATATGCTGATATTATTTCGGAGCATTGTCTCTCGGCTGTGTATTAAACATGGCGTGTCCTTTGTTTTCATTCTGCTTGTTGCGTGAGCAAATGACGTATCTCTGTAAGCCAATGGCATTCAGCTGCGCGTCTAGCTCCGCCTTACGGCTCGCTTTGGTACGCTTGGGACCCTTTGCAAAGGGTGACTAAAAAGTGGTACGGTACGGTTCGGTTCGGTACGCTTTTAGACAGTGGAAACGGCCTTAAAAGCGTACTGAACCATACCGTACCACTTAGTGGAAACGGGCCATTATTTCGAACTGTGATCAAAACTGAGCGTTTCATCGAAATATACCACACCCTCCAGCCAATCAGAATCAAGAATTTCAACAGACCATGAAATAAATAAGTATGTACCATTCACCGTGATATCAGCCATCTCGCAAACAACGTCCTACAGAAAAAAATAAAGTGCTGGTAAGGACAAGTTTTTGAAATAAAGCACCTCTCAGCTTCTGCTGTGGTCATAGGCGTAGTTACAAGAATCTTTAGGAGAGTTACAGTCTCTAAAAAGGCTTCTTCAAGATTGTTCTCCATGAACAGCTGGAGTAGGTCCAAAGCACCACAACAAGCTCTGAACTCATCCCTGGAGTAGATGAGACTAAGCTCTGTCTTCAGCTTACTTCCATCGAGCACTGGATAGGCGTTCAGAGTCCTGCTAAGTGCATCTGCTGTATACTGCTCAAACCTGTCTGCATGCAGCAATGTGGCACTGACGAGCTGGTCTGTGAAGGAGAACCTCTCGAGCGTGTGTGTGTGAGTATGGTATCACAGACCTAAACAATCAAGACAAAATGATGTAATTATGACAAAGTGTCACTTTCAACTGGTTGAGTATTAAAGGCTGACCAGTTGTAGTGTTTAAGTTCATACTGTCTCAAAACTTCATAAACACATTCATTCTTAGTAAACATGTCAAGCTCTACACCAGGGGTCACCAACGCTGTTCCTGGAGAGCTACCTTCCTGCAGAATTCAGCTCCAACCCTGATCAAACACACCTGAACCAATTAGTTGAGACCCGAAGCAGCACTTGATAATTACAGACAGGTGTGTTTGGTCAGGGTTGCTAATAAAATCTGCAGGAAAGTAGCTCTCAAAGAACAGGGTTGGTGACCCCTGCTCTACACTGTAAAAATGCAGGGTTCCACACAATTCATTCATGTTGTCCCAACACAAATCATTTAAGTTAACTTAACACTTTTAACAAATTTATGTGGATTGAACATAAAAAAATTTAGTTTTCCCAACAAAATCTCAAAAATTGTTTTGTTTCAGCTCATTTTAAATAAGTCATTTCAACAAGCAAAGTAAAATAGTTTTTTGAGTGTACAAGAGGGAACAGAAGAATAACAAAACCTTTTTGACAATAGTTTAAAGATCTAGTCACCTAGTCAAAAAAAATGCTTTTACCATTTATCATAGTTTTATACAGCCCAATATTCCCAGCTTATAATCAACAAAACTTAGCTTCGAAATTCTTATCAATGAGACACTTAGGCCCAATCCCACATTTAAAACAGAGGAGTAAGAACATTTCCTAGAATACACCTGCCACAACGGCAGAATAGCTGAACCTGGAAGTAAGGAGATCCACAAATGAGTGTTTTTGTCATTATTACTAATTTTTATGACAAACATATGTTTTAATGTATTCATAACCATAATTCTACAAAAATATTGGGATTGGGCCTTAAAGACTGCTTGAAAAGACACCTGGTCATTGTATCATCTAAACTAGCCAGTGTGCTTGCAACAAATTAAACTGCATTGTTTCATTTACCATCTTTGGGGAAATGTTTCTGGTGACTACAATATTGTTACTCCTCAAATTATTATTATTATTATTATTATTATTATTATTATCATCATCATATCTTAAAATCAAAAACACAAGGTTATTTACAAGTTCCCATAGAAGGTAAATAAGCAATGCAGTTTAGCTTGTTTGTAATGACACATTTTAATTGAAATAGACTTCTGCTACAATCTGTTTATGGACCTCTGGACTGAGGGACCGCCGCCTCTTCGATTGAACACCACCTTCACCACATTGGTCAACCAGGGAATGGAGAGAATTTCTGTAAAGGAATAATAAAGTGTATGAATAATAATATAAATACCAACAACAACAAACACAAAACAAGAAATACAGCAACTACCTGATCTTCTGCATGTCCTGCTGGAATTGCTGGATGCTCCCCCTGATGTGGACTGAATCGATGTCCTTCTTCTGGAGTTTGGCATGGAAGATGTCCACATGTGACATGGTGTTGTGGAAAAGTTGCAAAGAAAATTAAAATCCTGATTCTCCAGCAGCATGGCAAAGGCTCCTGCCTCTCTGACAGTAACAGGGTCAAAGTCACCCGAGTGCCTAATAGTTTCAAAACAGCGGATGAGATCCTCTCTGTGCTCAAACACTGTATTGATGGCACGGCTGTGGAAATTCCATCTAACATTGCTTGATGTTGGTAATCTATGGGCCACTACTTTATCAAGGACGTCTGTGCGCTTGGGTGATCTTGGAAAAAAAGCTGGCCAATCCTCCAAGGTCAGAAAAAAACAAATTCTCACTTTGGATATGTTAGAAGAGGCCTGTTGCATTCTCAGATTAAGTTGATGTGCACAGCAGTGGATATAATGGGCATTTGGGTGCACATCTTGGATTTTTTTCTGAACACCTGCAGTGGCATCCCTCATCACGCTGGCTCCATCATACACTTGGGAGATGAGTTTATTATTTTAATCCTCAGAAAGGATGACAGAAAGACGTTCTTTAAGTACAGTGGAGATGGAATCAGCTGTAGCTGAACACAGAGGAATAAACTCCAAAAAATCTCTCCAGACGTTGTTTTTTTTGAGTCAATGTACCGCAGCACAAGCACAGGTTGGCACTGTGTAGAAATGTCGGCGGTCTTATGGCCTGGATTGAGAGAAATTCGCTGCTTTGTGCTTCTTGAATTATGTGTTCCCTCACAACAGACAACATACAGTCCAACAGCTCGTTCTTCACGGTCTTTGAAGTTCCCTTAAACACAGTGGCATTGTTGAGGTGCTCCTTTAAAACTCTGTCAAGGGAAGCAACAACATCGAGCAGGCCAAGGAAGATCCCGGGGTTATCCGAGCTCTCGCTCTCATCATGGCCACACAAAGCCAGCTCAAACGCACTACAAAATTTCACACAGCCTATTATTCTAGACAGGATGTGTCTTTTTTTCATGTCCTCTTCATTGTGCCTTCTAATGCCAATCCTGTAGCCCTCATCTAGCTGTTGAGCAATGCTAAGTTTCCCAAAAAAAAAACGAAGCCTCATGGCATTGTCAAGATGGTTTCGGCCACTCTCATGAAGCTTGCACTTTTTAGAAAGATGTTTTAAATCGTGAACCCCTGTTGTTGTCCACAATGTTTCTGTGCTAGGACTTTGAAACAGCAAACACAGAAAACAATAAAAGGCATGACTTACATCACAACCAGCCAGCCAACTCCGTTTGCCATAACAGGTGCTGGAAAACCTTAGAGTGTACGCATGCCTGCGATCACTTGACTGCTAGTGAACTTGCAAGGAGGGTCGATCTGGCCCAAGCTCCTTGATTCTTTTTTATTTCATCCAAACGCCTTGTAAATGAATATCTTTGCAAAGATAAAAGGGAATTTTCCTTCCTCTCGAGAAATTGCACTTGCTTCCACATTGATTAATAGTCGTCAGTTAACTGACAAGCTGCTGCTAGGTGAAATGAGAATGGTCCAATCACATAAGGCCAATCATATAAACACAAATATGATTCGCTCCAACAATAAAAATGGGAGGGTTCGGGGCACAGAGCGCTGCACCCCAAGGACAATTTAAAACAGGCCAATAAGAGCTTAGCCTCATATCACAAGCATTACAAACATTTGTTTACCTACATAGACACTCATTAGTCCGGCGCCCCGAACACATATAAAAAAATATTGTTCATACATTTTTTTTACATTTTTAATAAATGTTAGTATGACAAACCGTAGAATGTTATAATTAAATCAATGTATTTGTTAGTATTTGTGATAATAAATATTAACATACTAAAGAGGGGTTAAATTGAAGGGGGGCGGCGCCCCAGCGCCCTCTATTGACCAGCCGCCACTGCTAACTTCCCTGACTCCTTATCTCTCCTTTGTGCTTCATACACAAACTCATCTTACAGGAGCCATGTTTAGTCAAGATATGATCATCATCATATTACTTAAACGTTAGTTTTGCCGCCATCACTGCAATAAAGGCTGTTACACCAGTTTCACAGTGTATGAGTAGTGTGTATTCTTTTTCAGTGTGTGCTTTAAACAACCTGGATTCACACCAGGAGCAGAAGCAGCAGTGCGTGAGACGCACAAGAATAGTTCTCTACACACATGCGTCAGTTTGTGTTCAATTAAACTGTTACTTTACTTACTAAATTGCTCCATTTATTGATGCAAGTGCCTCTGTAAATGGGGTCTAGCAACACCCCTGGTGAGTCTCCTGCTCCTGCTGCTTATGTGAGTCTCCCTTTTCTGCCTGTTGTGTGTTCATTAACTACAATTTAAATAAATGCCACGAAGAAGACATCTACCTAACAATCTATGCCCACCTCCACTGCATACCTCTTAGAAGAACATCTATTTACCAGCCATCTATCCATTCATTAATCTATCCATCCATCCCTAACCAGATCATCAGTTTGCAGTGATTGCTGATGTGTGATTCTCATTTCTCCACATGCTCCAGTCTAATCTGCAAAAGACAAAAACAAGACTAACAGAGCTCTACTTGCTGACTGATCTCCAGCAATAGGTGTGTAATTCTCTAGTTTCTCCACTCCACTCTGTAAGAGACAAAGACAACATCAATAGAGCTCTACCTGCTTGTTCAATACTATTACTACTATATCTATCTATCTATCTATCTATCTATCTATCTATCTATCTATCTATCTATCTGAAGGTGATACCCAACCATTACTTAGTCTGTAAAAAATAAAGTAAATAATTTTAAATGTTTTTTGAAGTTAATTTTATATTTATTTAACTAACAAATGTAAGGCAGTACCTAATTCTTCCTGCTTGCTGAGCTCCAGGTCTTCCAGTATATCTCCACGGATGCTCTTGTGAGTCTCCATCTTCTGCCTGTTCTCTCCATTACCTGAAAAAGAAAAACCTGACACAGACAAGGCCTAATGAACCATCTATACCAACCACCACTCCTGCATCTTGGAAGGACGTCCATCGATTCACCGCCCATCAGATAAAAATAAAAAAAAAAGATTCCTGACCATCCAGTCACTGCTGAGGTGTGTGATTCTCTTTTTCTCCATGTGGTCCATTCCAATCTGTAAAATACAATGGAAAGATGTCAAGTCATTAATTTACTTTCATCAACCATTGTCTCCAGTCTGGTTCTGTTCTAACACTAACAAATAATATTTCACAGCCATATAGATAAGACACAGAATAGATAAATGTGCTACGAGAATTATTATTAGATAGTAATATCCAAATGAACGAAACATACAAACATCATTAGTATCTTTCAGTACCAACCTGACAACATTACAAATGATTCTACGATTATAAATACAAACTATATATATATATACACCTGTTGTTCCTGATACATCCAGTAGAGGGAGGCAGCACAGCATTATTATGACCCTTCAGAACTTTCCTATACGCCAAAATCATCATACCAAACCAAACACGACATGATAGAAAGACAGGGGCCAGCCAGCACTTCTCTACTATGAGAGGTGTCAGGTCTGTCTTTGCATGAACAATTGACTGAAACTATTACATCTCTCACAAAATGAAATAAAAAAAGACTCAAATGTTTAGTGTAAAAATAAACAGAGACAAACTGCCTGAAATGTTTTATTTCATTAAAATGTCATGGGCAAACTTTTTTTTAACTAAACTGAATTAGTATTGAGCAAAAAAAAAAAAAAGTTACCAAAGGGCCTTATGTATCAATAAGATACATAATAAATTAATAAAAACATGTATGTGGTATAAAAATGTATCTCGATAGAACGATTAATAAACATCTCAGTTCCAGAAAATGTGAATAGGGACATTTTTTAATCCAGATATTATTTTCTATATCTTGTCTGAAATATATTCAGTAGGCCCACACAGAATCTGCTCGTGCAGAAATCTGCAGATGAATATTTACTCAGTTTTTAAAGTTTTTAGTTATGATAATCTTAAAATCATTCAGCATTAATCCACAGATTTTTTACTAAATTCTCAGCAGAAATAGCAAAAAATGCCCGCAGATTCTGTCAGGCCCTATTATTCAGGTCTGTACTTATAAACATACATTTTGTGTGATGCCTCTTGTTTTTATCAAAATCATTTAATTATTAATAATAAAAATATGAATAAACAAAGAATATTTTTCAGATTATTCTTATAACTTTTGACCTTAACTGTGAGTATGATTTGATTGTTAATTTGATAAAACTTAACATACCTGTAAACCCTCCCGTTTTTGCCGTATTAATTCTACCGTATTTTATCATTCTATCTATCTTCCGTGTATGTATTTTCCCGTATTTCTCCTGCATTTGTAATGTTTCTATGAAAAGTGAAAGTAGCAGCTACAGATCTCAAATGTGATATAATTTCAGGAACTATTATGTTTTCACATTATTTTGGATTGACAGCACGTTAAAACGAATATAAAAACGGCCGAATTCACGTCCTTTCTAGTAAAGCTTTATGCGTCTATCACCACCCTTATGCAGCCTCTGAAT
Organism: Danio albolineatus; assembly: GCA_903798035.1. Lineage (NCBI taxonomy): Eukaryota > Metazoa > Chordata > Actinopteri > Cypriniformes > Danionidae > Danio > Danio albolineatus. The sequence continues at coordinate 8,789 of CAIGQQ010029332.1, forward strand.
CAGGCAATTCAATAACGGTGCTGACGGATGGACGCGCTTCGTACTGATAAAGACGGCTTTTTGAAGATAAATGAAAGCGGATACTCTGAGATTCGAGTGTGTGAACAGACAAATACACTTAATAATATTTAAGCATGTTTGATTTTAAACAAAACTAATGTTTTTCATTGCATTGTTAAAGTCACACCTATAAAAAAAATAGTGGATCATACGGAGAATTATTTGCTGCTCTTCACTAAATAACTATAGTAACTTTAATGTTTAATCAACACTTAAATGCAGTGAATACAAAATTTATCTTTTAAAGCTGACAGTCCATAAATTTACGACTATCAAGCGTATACCATAAAGTCAACTTTACGCCAGCCCTTGACTTTAGCCCATAGAATTTTTATTATTTGAAACTTTTAATAAAGATAATTTCAAAAATAGTTGGTGCCATGTGTGGCACCCCTATGCGCCGCATATACTGCATACCCCCTTTTTGCGCCACTGCTCGGCATAAAGGTGCTCTGGTGACAGATGCTAGGGGCCATGGTCTTTAGCCTCCTTGTTAGAGGAACTGCCATGCAGAAGGTCGCCGGATTGATCCCAGCTCGGAGCGGGTTGGGTGTTGAAGGGCCAGCGGGGTTACACAGGCCTGGGGAACCTCACTGTTCAAAAAACCATCACTCAACAGCTCATTGGATGAAAAATACAGACCAGTCTCTCTCCTATTTATTGTCAAGGGCTGTTTTCAACTAAATTTCCAAATTTGTAACTCACATTAAACTGCCTGAAGGATATCGGCTTGGAAAAAACCTCAACTGCTTACTGATCTGCTTACATCACCTTCCCTGCAACTCCACACATTCAACACAATTTCTCAATCCAGCTGGGATCATCCACCATTACCCCATGTTGTTCAGTAAGAAATCTTAGGGTGATTCTGGATGATCAGTTGTCCTTCAAAGAGGACATTGCCTATGCAGCTCCATCATGCAGATCTGCACTTTTCAACATCAGAAAAAATCAGACTCTTCTTAACAGATCCTGCTGCACAACTTTTAGTGCAAACTCTTGTCATTTCAAGGCTGGACTCCTGCAGTGCTCCTCTAGCTGGACTCCCATCCAGCACCCTTTATCCTCTACAGATGCTCCAGAACGCTGCAGCTCATCTGGTCTTCAATGAGAGCCCGCGTAACTCCTCTCTTTAACCCTCTGCATTGGTTACCACTCAAGGCTCGTATCAAGTTCAAATCACTTAAAATCCAATTCACAAAATCAAAAGACAATTTGCGAATTAACAAAACTTGGATGTGTGATTTTAAATAGTTCCAGAGACTTCAGGAGATCACCAAATTTGTCCCTCTGGGCCAGTGGCTTTCTTTGAATACTACATGTGTTTACTGCAACCAAGTTAATCAATGGTTTTTAACCCTTATAGCAGATGAATCCTTCTGTATGTGTCTGAAATGTTTGATGTCTGGTACTAAACAAAAGCTAGTGATGTTTGCAATACATTGGTGTAAAAGAAAAACTAGTATCAGAAACAGTATTTGTTTTGTAACATTTGATGTAAGATAGTAACGAACTTACAAGATATTTTACCACATGAAATTACCAATCAGTCTGTTAATGACTTACCCTGAGCATAATGGTACAGGGCGTGGGCCCGCTCTCCATGGCAACTGCACATAGGAAGATCACTTAAAAACCTACTGCAACAGTAAAACTTAGCTTTTTGCATTAGCTCGCTCATGCTCTCTGCCCCTCTCGCGTTGCTCTCGGACACAGCACCACCACGCAATTGGGTCGCAAAGAACTTTCCATGCAACCTCCTAAAGTTTAGGAACCGCCAAAAATGCATAAAAACTTCTGCAAACCGACTCTCAGCAGAGTCTGTCACCCCGGTAACCCAGGACAACTTCCACTCACAAGCGAGTGAATCCCAGGGACGTCATAGAGTGAAGGAACTATGACATCAATTTGTATGCAAAAACCCGAAAGCGAGTTAGCATTTTAGCAGTTCCGGTTTCCTTGTCCAAAAGTCAATGGGTTTTTTGAATGGGATTTCAGATAAATCGCTTAAATAAGGTTTGTGGCAAACACAAACTCAACGTACTTTCACGCTTTATTCTACGACATAAAACACATCAGTTACACCACATTTTTGATTTTTTAATTCGGTTATGCTTCTTTTAAAAGATGGTTGCTATCAAGTTGCTAAACGGGACTACAGGCGGTGTCGGAGACATTATACGTCATCGAGCTGCACTGGTCTGGAGCGCAGCCCGCTTGCGGTGGACAGTAGGATTTGACTGTTATGTAAGTATTTACATGAATAGTATTTTTTAGTTTGTACTAGTATTTTTCTAAATGGGAATTCATATTGTGTGTAGATAATGCCTTCAATTGTAAAGACTGCCAGAACAGATAATTGTGTTGATCATTTATTTTAATTAAACAATATTATGAAGATAACTTACTGCTGACCACTGCAGCCTGTCTCTTTTCTGCTCTCAAGTAATGCAAACGTGTGAATAAATGTGTAAAAAATACATACATGTGAGCTGTTATTTTAACGTGATCAAGGGATTTTTCATCGTTTTTTCTTCATCTGAACACATTTAACTCTGTCATAATACACTCCTCTTTAACATGTACAGCATATGTGACTATGGGCTGCTTTTCGGTGTACTTCGTGACAAAAAATAAATATTAAATGTTGTTCTGTGTCCATGATGGAGCAGGTATTTGATAGACTTGTTCCTCACGCCTCATTCTGTCGTGTATTACTAAGGTAAGCGGGCGGTATGCACGCGAGCGATACACTTATTTAAATGTCTTATCATGATACTATATAGGCACATTTATACATACAGTTTTAAATCTTTTACAACAACCGTAAAGCAAAACATGTATTTCCCACATAAAAACTTTCCAAAAGACACGTATGTCTATGTGTTTTTGCGTATTTATTTGTTTAAAATATATAGTGTGGATTATAATATAATAAACCCAGAGATTAAACCTTTATCATGGATCATATAAAAAAAAAATAAGCTAGAAGAGTTGTCTGTAGTAGGGTGGTGCTGACGTCACATGCGAGCGCCCCGAAAGCTGTAGTCCACTTATAGCCTCATGTTAGCTTTTCAGTTCTTGCGTTTACATTTACGACCCAAAAGTGCTAAAAGTTGTATTTTCATGTGAGGATTATCCGGCTGGACAAAACGTGTAAGTGTAATGAACAGTGTTTGAACATTGAGCTTATTTTTTGCACACTTCGAAAAGCCTATGGGAAAATTCTATGGGGATTTTATCGAGGGAACCAGTTTTATGCTAGCAGCCGATTGGCCTACAAGGTGACGTCATAGTTCCTCCACTCTATTGAAGCAGAGTCACCAACCAATCAGGAAATTGATCTTAAGCAGTTAAAGAGAAGCCAAATCTCTGCTTTTGTGGTTTCTCAGGTGTGATTCTAAGATCTAGTAATAAGAGCTCAATTTAATTTGGGACGGTTGTCAACTCATTTTGCACAAGCACCAGAATTGAGAATCACTGCTCTGAGGTACTCAAAATAACAAACTATCATACTCAAAATAAATTGCCTTCCTAAAGTTACTTCTCTACTTCAGTATATCCCTGTAAATATTTCTTTACAATATTTAAAACAAATATTATATAATTTAGTCACTTAATTTATCTGGAACAATAAGCACCCTAGGTTGCAAAGGATTATATTGCAACAGCCAGTTGATAAAAAAGGGTTGGGGCTTCCTGAGCATTTATGTCATGATCACCAGCGATCTCCTCAGTCAGAGATCACTGGTTCACACATACTTCCGTGAACTACAGATCAGCCATGTTAAGGACTACATTTCCAGCCATGCAGCACACACAGACTCCTGTTCCACATCACGACTGATTGCGCACAAACACCACCGGAGGACTGTCTGAGAATAATTACACACACTACAAAAGCAGCACACACATGCTCAGTCATTGCTGAGTATTGCGATCTGTTAAGTAACTTTACAACGCGTTTTCTTTGTTCCTGTTTATCTGTGTTTTTGATCTTAGCCTTGCTTTCTGTTTATCCTTGCCTGCCGCCAGCCTTTTGACCCGCTTGTTTGAGTCAACATAAAAGAGAGATGAGCCAACAAAATAGCCTGAATGCTAATTATTTATTATAAAATGTAACTCATAGCACAATCAATCAAAGCAACCAACAAATGTCTAGGGATTATAATGAAGATAAAGAACTTTAGAAGGATATATTCACAACAACACTTTAACTACATGATACAAGTAATGCAAAACAAATCAATGAGATGGCAGATCTTGAAATGAGAACTCCTGAGTAGCCACAGCGTCCTGGGGTAGCTAGCACAACAACTTTTATATCCCCACTGATGAGTAATGCAGGCCAATCAGGATTTAGCACATACTCCAATCTGGAGTCTTGGGATCATCACAGTGTATTAATATTGTAAAACTTAATACCTGTCGCTCTGCCTAAATCATAAAATATTCATCAAGTTTGTATTCTACTCAAAAAAGTAAATGTAGTAAATTAGAAAGAATCTTGAAGCTAAAAGTAAATAAATTTTACAAATAAAAGCTGCAACACAGGACAATTGAATGGACTTTCTAAACTTGAGGGCCTGGTATACTGCAAACTAACCTGCTGGAGTTCCACCTTCTTTGATGTGCGGTGTCTTCCCAGTGATTTGTTTCTCATTCAGGGAGTCAGACAGAGAACATCATCCAAAACAACACTAGCTACATGAATACACTGGAGTGTTCATGTGTTCATTAAGGTTTGCTGATCGGTTGAAACTCTTTCCACACTGAGTGCATGTGAATGGTTTCTCTCCAGTGTGGGTCTTCATGTGTTTATTAAGGTCTGAGGAGTTGCTGAAACTCATCCCATACCGAAGCTGCGGTCAAACAAGAGTTTGAGCATGCAAAATTCTGTTGTACGGAGCTGGGAAAAGGGGCTGGATAAAAAAAAAAGATGATTAGAAATTTTTCCATATTTTACATTTTTGTCCAGAGAAGTCATGTTTTGATCTTCGATTGGTCTCACACAGTCAAGTGATGCTATTTCGCAGGTCAGAGTTCACCAAGCTTGAACTTTGCAATGCAGTGAACTGCGAAACTTGACGCACAAACTTGTGTTTCCGGTCTGACGCATTCGCGTACGTATGAATGGATGTCTATGGGGAGAGAAGTCCAGCGTGACCATGGCTTATGTCGAGTTCAGACTGCATGATTTTCAAAGTAGTCGTGTCACAGATGTTTTCACACTGCATGACTATCTTGGCTAGTGTTTTGTCTCTGCTTTGTTTACACTGCAAGATGGATCGACGACAGGGAGTTTCACACTGCACGACTTCAAAATAGGAAGAATCGCAGACACCTTTGTCCAAACTACATATGACACCCAAAAACGCGTAGTATATCTTTTGTTATTAACTACATAACAAGAAAGAAGCCTTTAATGGGGTAGAAACGTAATGTACATATTTGCTCACCTGGCTTTGAAGGGAATTAGCAATTTCTCCTCAACTTTTTTATTTTTTGACCGGGTTGGGTTGTGATATTGCTCACATGACTCGTCAAACAGACACGAGGGCTCATGCCAAATTTACACAAATTTTCCCTCCATTTCTTGGGTCCGAATAAACTGAAAATGAGCACTTTTAACTTCTCCCTCTGGCCAGCAGGTACCCACACTAGTGAATGCTGCTCTCTCATTGGCTGTAGGCGATCGCCGATGCTATTTTCAGTCAAAACACAAATCACACGACATGATTTGAATCGCCGACAGCTCCTGTTATTCAGCACGCCAAATATCTCCCGGGCATCGGTGACTTATCTGCAATTTTCTCAGATCGCGTCTTTGATAGTTCATATTGTGTGATTATTACTCACGTGAACGAGCACCGATTTGCCTGATTTCAGGCATTTGTCAGCGATTTCTCAAAACCTGTCGGCGAGTCAAAATCGGGGCTAAAATCATGCAGTCTGAACTCGCCATTAAGTGCAAGTGAATGGTTTCTCTCCAGTGTGGCTCATCATGTGTAGATTAAGGGATGATGATTTGATGAAACTCTTTCCACACTGAGTGCATGCGAATGGTTTCTCTCCAGTGTGGATCCTTATGTGTTGATTAAGGTTTGATGAGCAGTTAAAACTCTTCCCACACTGAGTGCATGTGTATGGTTTCTCTCCAGTGTGGATCCTCATGTGTTGATTAAGGGTTGATGAGCAGTTAAAACTCTTCCCACACTGAGTGCATGCGAATGGTTTCTCTCCAGTGTGGATCATCATGTG
>CAIGQQ010029333.1:12472-22585 GCA_903798035.1 Danio albolineatus
ACACCTTGGCAACCACATAGCAACATTCTAAGAAGTGTTCCAAACACGTTGGCAACCACATAGAAACCTTTAAATCAGTGTTCCAAACCCCAGAGCAACCACATAGCAACATTCTAAACAGTGTTTTAAACACCCCAGCAACTGCATAGCAACACTAAAAGAAGTGTTCCAAACACCTCGGAAACCTCATATCAACATTCAAAAATGTGTCTCAAACCCCATAGCAACCACATAGCAACATTCTAAAAAGTGTTCCAAACACCTCAGCAACCTTTTAGCAACATTCCAAGTGTTGCAAACACCACAACAATCACAAAGCAACATAAGAAGTGTTCCAAACACCTTAGCAACAACATAGCTACATTCTAAATGGTGTTTCAACCCCCTCAGCAACCACATAACAACATTCAAAGCAGTGTTCCAAACACCATAGCAACCACAGAGCATCATTCTAAAGTGTTCCAAACACCCCAGCAATCACATTGCAACATTCTAAAAAGGTTCCAAACACCTCAGCAACCACAAAGAAACATTTAAATCAATGTTTCAAACCCCATAGCAACCACATAGCAACATTCTAAACAGTGTTTCAAACGCCTTAGAAACCTCATAGCAACATTCTAAACAGTGTTTCAAACACCACAACAATCACTAACATCATTAACATTATAAGAAGTGTTCCAAACACCTTAGCAACAACATTCTAAACGGTGTTTCAACCTCCTCAGCAACTACATAGCAACAATTAAAACAGTGTTCCAAACACCATAGCAACCACAGAGCATCATTCTAAAGTGTTCCAAACACCCCAGCAACCACATAGCAACATTCTAAAAAGTGTTCAAAACACCTCAGCAACCACATAGCAACATTCTAAACTATGCTTCAAATCCCTTAGCAACCACATAGAAACATTCAGTTCAGTGTTCCAAACCCCTCAGCAACCCCATACCTGTAGCAACATTCTAAACAGTGTTTCAAACACCTCGGCAACCACATAACAACATTCTAAACAGTTTTTCAAACACCTCGGCAACCGCAGAGCAACATTCTAAGAATTGTTCCAAACACCTTAGCAACCACATGGCAACATTTGAAAAAGTTCCAAAGACGTTAGCAACCATTAAATCTTATGCAGTAGCAGCAGTATGAGTGTATGATCTACTGTCTGCAGGAGTTTAACCCTGAAGAGTTCTACCATCTGCTGGAAGCAGCTGAAGATCACGCTAAAGAAGGTCACCTGATGAAGACGGACATCCCGCGCTACATCATCAGTCAGCTGGGTCTGACACGAGACCCTCTGGAGGGTGAGAGACCACACGCACACACACACACACACGCACATCACTGCTTTCATCACAGAGGTGCCGTCAGGTGAACACTGACCGACTGTGACGTCTGTGTTTCAGAGATGGTCAGTCGAGAGCATTATGACAGCGAGGGGCCCGTCACACCAGAAACAGACGATTCTGCAGAGGTCTGAACACACACACAAACACACACACACTTGTACAGCTATCTTTATGGGGACTTCCCATAGACATAATGATGTTTGTACTGTACAGACTGTATATTGTGTCCTCTTCTCCAACTCTACTCCTAAACCAGTAAACAATCTGCCCTATTATATTATCAAAACACTTCATTCTGTCTGATTTATAAGCCGTCATGAGGAACACAACAGGTCCCCACAAGGTCAAAATATACTGATAATGCTACACTTGCGGGGACATTTGGGAATACATGCACACTCACTCACTCAGCATCAGGATATCTGAAAATGATGATATGTCAGAGAAATGATGGTTCAAGAGTATAACGATGATGTGCAAGAGAGTGTGATGGGATGTTGATGGAATTTTTTCTTTTCCAGGGAAAAATGAAACCCATGAAGCCACCAGGAGAGGCAGATTTCCAGACTATCAAACTCATCAGCAATGGAGCCTACGGGTAAACTAACACACACTGTACAGACTGTATATTGTGTCCAATTCCAAACACTCCAGCACCCCAGTTTATTTACATCTGTAGAGTTGTGTGTATATACTGTATAGAGCAGTGTTTCTCAACTGGTGGGTTGCGACCCAAAAGTGGGTCGCAGGAACATTTTCAGTGGGTTGCAGAGTGTGTGGTCAAAAAAACAACTAAAGTTTAATTTTCAACTTGTTTTGCGTATACCGGACTTTTATTTTGAAATGCACGCAACAACCGATCCCTTTTGAATCGACGTGGAAAGCATCACGTTGCCGAGCAACATAGAGAGTCAGCTCGTGGAGCTGTCATGTGTTAAGACGCTGAAAAGGAAATTCAGTGAAGTAAGCCTCTCCGTTTTCGCGATCTGAGAGTGCGATCAAACCCATCCCATTCAGAACTACGTATTTGTATGAAAGTGGCTTCTCTTCCTTGGTGCAGCTTGACTCCAAGCAAAGGAACAGGTTGTACATAGAGCACGATCTTCGGGTAGCACTGTCTACCATCACTCCTGACTTTGAAACTCTTATCACATCAGTAAAGCACATCCTCAGTTATCTCATTATATTCCCAAATTACTGTTAAGTGAAACAGATGTTTATAATTGCTGTCATATTAGATGTAAAAATGGTTATGGATGTTTTAATCATTTTACAATTTGCTGGTTTGTTCTGTTCAACAGGATCAGTGTTAATGTTCTATTAACAGTTCAGTTTTGTTTATGGTAACAACCTTTCCTCACCCTAACCACTGTTTACAGTGTTTGTCGTTTTTACTTTGTAATATTTCTATAATTTGATACATTTTGTTGAATGTCAGCAATAAAATATTGTTTATTTGTAAGTCTTGCTGATTTTCTCATGAGTTTTCTGTCACTACTTGTGTACGTTAACAAATAAATACAAATTAATTATAATTCCTAAAATTATATTACAGTTCCTAAAAATTTGGGTCGCGGCTTGATGACCATGTAAAAATGTGGGTCCCGTGGCCAAACCAGTTGAGAACCACTGGTCTAGATGACAGAGGTTGCTTTGTGTTTTTCAGTGAGGTGTATCTGGTCCGTCATCTGGAGACCCGACAGCGCTTCGCGATGAAGAAAATCAACAAGCAGAACCTGATTCTGAGAAACCAGATCCAGCAGGCGTTTGTGGAGCGAGACATCCTGACCTTTGCTGAGAATCCTTTCGTGGTCAGCATGTTCTGCTCCTTTGAGACTAGAAGACACCTGTGTATGGTCATGGAGTATGTGGAGGGTGAGATGCAGCATTCTAAAAACTATTCCAATCCCTTCAGCATTTGCATAACACCATTCTAAACAGTGTTCCAAACAGTTCAGCAACTGCATACTGTGACAGCATTCTAAAAAGCAACCACATAGGAACATTCTAAAAACTGTTCTAATCACCATAGCAACTGCACAGCGATATTCAAAAGTGTTCCAAGCACCAAGCACCAGGGCCTGTGTCCTGCATATTGTAGCTCCAACCCTAATCAAACACACCTGAACTAGCTAATCAAGGTCTTACTAGCTACAGTATACTTGAAACATCCAGGCAGGTGTGTTGAGGCAAGTTGAAGCTAAACCACGCAGGGACATTAGCCCTCCAGGACAGAGATTGGTGATCCCTGTTCTAAAGTGTTCCAAACACCTCAGCAACTGTATAGCAACATTAAAAGTAGTGTTCCAAACACCTTAGAAACATTTTAGCAGCATTCCAAATGTTGCAAACACCACAACAATCGCAAAGCAACATTATAAGAAGTGTTCTAAACACCTTAGCAACAACATAGCAACATTCTAAACGGTGTTTCAACCCCCTCAGCAACCACATAGCAACATTCAAAACAGTGTTCCAAACACCATAGCAACCACTGAGCATCATTCTAAAGCTGGGGTGTCCAAAGTTTTTTGGCCGAGGGCCAGATGTAAAAAACAACACGTTGTCCCAACTCTGTTAATGTGAACTGTGATGTTGTGCTTAAGATTTCAGAATTGATGCCAAATCAGGAGTGAGTCGTCAGTTAGATTGGTTCTCAATTAACTTTTGTTTAGCTTCATCAGTAAAAATGTTTGCTCATAAATATAGGAGGAGCCAAACAGACTCATCATCCTTTTTGAATGGCTGTTCATCAAGGGAAATTTGGATGAATTAAAACTCTTGTAAAACTTTCCTCTTGCAAGACATTTCCAACTCACTGTTGATTTTCCTTTCACCTCATAACAGGCATAACTGCCTAATTGAAGGCATGTGATAGCGACACCCGGTGGTTATTTATTGAATTACGTTTATTTTTGTACAGCGGGCCAGATTCTATTAATGTTTATAAAAATCCGTAGTTTGGACACCCCTGTTCTAAAGTGTTCCAAACCCCTCAGCAACCACATAGCAACGTTCTAAACTGTGTTCCAAGCACCTCAGCAACTTTATAGCAACATTCTAAGTGTTGCAAACAACATTATAAGAAGTGTTCCAAACACCTTAGCAACAACATAGCAACATTTTAAAGTGTTTAATCCTCTCATCGACCACATACCAACATTCAAAACAGTGTTCCAAACACCATAGCAACCACTGAGCATCATTCTAAAGTGTTCCAAACCCCTGAGCAACCGCATAGCAACATTCTAAAGTGTGTTCCAAACACCTCAGCAACCTTATAGCAACATTCTAAGTGTTGCAACCACCACAACAATTGCAAAGCAACATTATAAGAAGTGTTCCAAACACCTTAGTAACAACATAGCAACATTTTAGTGTTTCAATCCCCTCATCGACCACATAGCAACCACAGAGCATCATTCTAAACAGTGTTCCAAAAACCCCAACAATTGCATAGCAACATTCTAAACAGTGTTCCAAACACCACAGCAACCACATAGCAACATTCTAAAAATTTTTAACCCCCCTAGCAACAACATAAAAAACATTCTAAACAGTGTTCCAAACCCCTCAGCAACCACATAGCAACATTCTAAGCTGTATTCCAAACACATCAGCAACCTTTTAGCAACATTGTAAGTGTTGCAAACACCACAACAATCGCAAAGCAACATTATAAGAAGTGTTCCAAGCACATTAGCAACAACATTGCAACATTTTAAACAGTATTTCAACCCCCTCAGCAACCACATAGCAACATCCAAAACAGTGTTTCAAACATCATAGCAACCACAGAGCATCATTCTAAAGTGTCCCAAACCCCCTTAGCAACCACATAACAACATTCTAAACTGTGTTCCAAACACCTCAGCAACTGCATAGGAACATTTTAAGTGTTGCAAACACCACAACAATCGCAGAGCAACATTATAAGAAGTGTTCCAAAAACCTTAGCAAATACATAGCAACATTTTAGTGTTTCAATCCCCTCATCGACCACATAGCAACATTTAAAACAGTGTTTCAAACACCATAGCAACCACAGAGCATCATTCTAAAGTGTTCCAAACACCCCAGCAACCACATAGCAACATTCTAAACAGTGTTCCAAACACCTCAGCAACCACATAGTAACATTCTAAAAAGGGTTCCAAACACCTCAGTAACTGTATAGCAAAATTATAAATTACAGTAGTTTCCATCACCTTAGCAACCACATAGCAACATTATAGAATTACAGTATTACTGCAAACTGTATCAATATTCAAAAAAGTGTTCCAAACAACTCAGCAACCACATAGCAACATTCAAAACAGTGTTTCAAACACCTGAGCAACCACATAGCAACATTCTAAACTGTTTTAACCCCCGTAGCAACCACATAGAAACATTTAAATCAGTGTTCCGAACCCCTGAACAACCACATAGCAACATTCTAAGCTGTGTTCCAAACACCTCAGCAACCTTATAGCAACATTCTAAGTGTTGCAAACACCACAACAATTGCAAAGCAACATTCTAAAAAGTGTTCAAAACACCTCAGCAACAACATAGCAACATTCAAAACAGTGTTTCAAACACCTCAGCAACCACATAGCAACATTCTAAACAGTGTTAATATCATATCAACATTCTAAAAAGGGTTCCAAACACCTCAGTAACTGTATAGCAACATTATAAATTACAGTAGTTTCCAACACCTTAGCAACCACATAGCAACATTCTAAACTATGTTTAACCCCCTTAGCAACCACAAAGAAACATTTAAATAAGTGTTCCAAACCCCTCAGCATCCACATAGCAACATTCTAAGCTGTGTTCCAAACACCTCAGCAACCTTATAGCAACATTCTAAGTGTTGCAAACACCACAACAATTGCAAAGCAACATTATAAGAAGTGTTCCAAACACCTTAGCAACAACATAGCAACATCCAAAACAGTGTTTCAAACACCTCAGCAACCACAGAGCATCATTCTAAACAGTGTTCCAAACACCCCAGCAATCACATAGCAACATTCTAGAAAGTGTTCCAAACACCTCAGCAACCATATAGCAACATTTTAAACAGTGTTTCAAACACATCAGCAACCTTATAGCAACATTCTAAGTATTGCAAATACCACAGCAATTGCAAAGCAACTTTATAAGAAGTGTTCCAAACACCATAGCAACCACAGAGCATCATTCTAAAGAGTGTTCCAAACACCCCAGCAACCCCATATCAACATTCTAAAGTGTTCCAAACACCCCAGCAACCACATAGCAACATTATAAAAACTGAAAGCTTTAGCAAATGCATAACAATATTCTAAAAAGTGTTTCAGTAACTATATAGCAACATTCTAAAGTGTTCCAAACATCTCAGCAACCACATAGAAACATTCTAAAACCTTTTTCAAATAAGTCAGCTACTGCATAGCAACATCCCATCTGTTTTGAATGTTGCTATATGGTTGCTGAGGGGATTGAAACACCGTTTAGAATGTTACTATGTGGTTGCTAAGGTATTTGGAACACTTATTAAAAAAACGCTCTAAAAAGTATTCCAAACATCTCAGCAACTGCATAGCAACATTTTAAAACGGTTTCAAACACCTAAGCAACCACATAGCAACATTCTAAAGTGTTCCAAGCACCTCAGCAACCATGTAGCGACATTCTAAGAACTACAGACATTGTTTTTGTACAGCTAATGTGAATGAACTGAGATGTTCATGAGATGTATCTGTGTTTTTTCTTCAGGAGGTGACTGTGCCACACTGCTCAAAAATATCGGAGCGTTGCCTGTGGAAATGGCCCGTATGTACTTTGCAGAAACCGTCCTGGCTCTCGAGTACATCCACAACTACGGCATCGTGCATCGAGATCTCAAACCTGACAAGTAAGACGCCACCTAGTGGACGGGGACATCAGAATATACATGTTGAAGACCCAATCATTCGCCCTGCTACGAAAGAAATAGTTTTCGAATATTTTCCAAGTGATGTTTACCAGGGAGAGGATTTTTTTTTCAATAATTATTTTAACATAGTAGTTTTAATAATTAATTTACCATGAACATGAATAAAAGTTCACATGAAGGCGACTGATTTTGTCTTGTACTGTATCTGAAGAAATTTTAAAGGATAATGGCAGCAAGAATGTAATTTTCTAAATCACCATGTATAATCAATTAAACGATTGCTGGGATTGGTTTTCCATCTGCTGGATGATGATGATGATGATGATGATGATGATGATGATGATGACAGCACTTCCTGTGTGAGATTAGTGAGAATGGTTTCATTTGGCCAGACTGTGTTATGTAATTAAACACACGTCAGACGAGCCGTCTCAAATCCTCTCTCTCTCTATCTCATCAGTCTGCTCATCACATCAATGGGTCACATTAAACTCACCGATTTTGGTTTGTCCAAAATGGGCCTCATGAGTCTCACCACGAACCTGTACGAGGGACACATCGAGAAGGACACCAGGGAGTTCCTGGATAAACAGGTATGAGGAAAACACATACACAAGTGTCACTGTCTGAGGAAGCCTGTAAGCCACATGCTAATAACAATTACAGACACCTTAGCAACTGCATTTAAAGATGATACACATGATTTCAAAAACCAGAATCGTTTGTTTTGAAATGTTCCTAAATCTGAATACTAGCTTGCTAAAAAGTATTCCAACAAGTTAGCAACTAGCTAAGGCTATGTTGAAAACTTTCTCAAATATCCTTCCGTTATGATTATTGACATTAATGGTGTGAAATCAAGCATGTTTTAATGAAATAGTTTGTAACCTCGTGCTATGCAGTAACCTTTACGCAAAATAGCCATGTTTTGTTTATAGAAGCCATGTTTTGGCACATTAGCTTCCATTTTATAACCACAGTTTTGCTACAACTATCATGGCTTGTATTTCATTTACAATTAACTACAAACTATCGTTAGTGTTGCAAAACTATGATCAGTTTGTGGTTGCCATGGTCAACTATGGTAATAACACACTGACCATGGTTTTAAAATGCCGGACGTAGTTTTACCATTGTATTTGTAGTAAAAATGTGATTTTAAAATGGGATAAAAAGCTTGGCTACTTTCCGCTCAATGTATAGCAAGACATTCTGAAACCATGTATCAAGCAAAATACTGAAAGTGCCCCACCAGTCACATAGCAACAAGGTCACAGCTTTTAAGCACCCTAGCAACTGCGTGAGAACGTTCTAAGAAGTGTTCCAAACACGTTGGCAACCACATAGAAACATTTAAATCAGTGTTCCAAACCCCTCAGCAACCACATAGCAACATTCTAAACAGTGTTTTAAACACCTCGGCAACCACATAGCAACATTCTAAGAAGTGTTCCAAACACGTTGGCAACCACATAGAAACATTTAAATCAGTTTTCTAAACCCCTGAGCAACCACATAGCAACATTGTAAACAATGTTTCAAACACCTCAGCAACTGCATAGCAACATTAAAAGAAATATTCCAAACTCCTCAGCAACCTCATATCAACATTCAAAAATGTGTTCCAAACATCATAGCAACCACATAGCAACATTCTAAACAGTGTTCCAAACACCTCAGCAACCTTATAGCAACATTCCAAGTGTTGCGAACACCACAACAGTCGCAAAGCAACATTATAAGTGTTCCAAACACCTTAGCAACAACATAGCAACATTTGAAACAGTGTTTCAAAAACCATAGCAAACACTGAGCATCATTCTGAACAGTGTTCCAAACACCCCAGCAATCATATAGCAACATTCTAAAAAGTATTTAAAACACTGTAGCAACCACATAGCAACATTCAAAACAGTGTTTTAAACACCTCAGCAACTGCATAGCAACATTCTAAACATTGTTTCACCTGTATAGCAAGTTGTTCTGAAATCACGCATCAAGCAAAATACTGAAAACCATTTTAAACACCTCAGCAACCTCTAGCAACACGCAGAAAAGGGCCCAACAGTCACATAGCAACAAGGTTGCAGGTGTTTTAAGCACCCTAGCAACTGTGTGATAACGTATTAAAAACTATTCCTATGAAATCCGTATTGACATGATTATTTTCGCATGACTAGTCTTCTTGTAACAAAGTCACATTTGTATTTCATGACGCAAGTATCATTTCAGTCCTCTTAAGTGTTTTGACGTTTGCCCTCAGGTTTGTGGTACACCGGAGTACATCGCCCCGGAGGTGATCCTGCGGCAGGGCTACGGGAAGCCGGTGGACTGGTGGGCGATGGGCATCATCCTCTATGAGTTCCTGGTGGGCTGCGTGCCGTTCTTCGGAGACACTCCAGAGGAGCTGTTCGGTCAGGTGATCTCAGGTATAGCTATCAAATATTCCACACGGTTACATTTTATAAAATGACTGTAATGAAAACGAAAGTTTATACACCTTCATGCTGAAATACACATATATTTGAATTGGACATCTATACTATATCAAGTGTGTGTGTTTTGTAGATGATATTGTGTGGCCCGAGGAGGATGACGCTCTTCCTCCTGACGCACAGCACCTGATCTCATCTTTACTTCAGACCAGTCCACTGCTCAGACTGGGCACAGGTGACCACACACACAAACACACACCTGCAAACACAACACGCTGAAAACGGTTCCAAATACTGTTCAACACCACATAACAACATTCTAAACAGTGTTCCAAACACCTCAGCAACCACATAGCAACATTCAAAACAGCGTTCCAAACACCTCAGCAACCACATAGCAACTTTCTAAACAGTGTTC
>CAIGQQ010029333.1:37585-53036 GCA_903798035.1 Danio albolineatus
TATATATATTATATATAAATATATATATTTTATTGTCTGCAGAACAAACCATTATTAATGATTTGCCTAATTACCATAACTTGCAAATTAACCTAGTTAAGCCTTTAAATGTCACATTAAGCTGAATACTGATATATATATATATATATACTTGTTTGTGCAGGCCATGGCTAATAAGTCACTCCATTAAACTGCACTTTCTTTAGTTATTCCATCCCATCCCATTATTAAGGTTCAAATTGGGATCATTTTGACACTTACAACTGTGTGTTTCTTCAGGTTGGAGCTGTAGTTCATGTATGAGTTGTAATGTCAGTCTGATGTACAGCACGCCTCGCATTATCAAGATTATTATTCTTGCTCACATCTTGAAGTGAAAACTTAGATTGAACTTGAGGCCATGGGCAACCTAGTCCGATAAACTCACTGCACAGACAGCGTGACTCTCCTTCTTGGAACCGCAGATGGCCGTGGCGTGACCGCAGTATAAACTCGCACGTCTTCCTCGACTGCAGCCATCATTCCAACATAGGCGCGCGCGCTCGAACCGAAAGCGGGAGTCAGGTTTGACCAAGCAAATTGGTTATTTTCCCGATCATGAACCACTTAATTATCATGCAACCTAAAATTAAGATGGCTACCAGTTTGTTACCTGGTTAGCATTGTTAGCATGGCATTGACAATAGTCAACGTGTGACCAAAACGTTTATCTTTTTATTCCTGGTAAATTGCTTATCACTTCACCTCGCTTGTGTCCTATAGATTTCTGAGAGTGTGCAGAGTTATTCCACGTGCTTTATTCCCAAATACTCAAACACACACACATACCTGTCAACCCTCCTGTTGTTTTCTGTGATTTTCCCGTAATTTACCATTCTATCCCGCTATCATCTCGTAAAGGTATTTTCCCGTATTTCTCCAGTATTTTCAGTCTTTCTCTGAAGGGTGTCAATAAACACTAAAGAGCCGATCCTCCCTATACGCAACCCATACCGCCGAACCACCAGGGGCCGCCCCTTGCTCTTAAATGTGAGTCAGTTCTGTGCTTTCGGTTTATTTAGGCATGAAACACTTTGAAATCAATATAAAAGCGGCGGGATTCACTTTCCTTTTCATTACAGGTGCCGTCGCTCCTCCTATGCAATCCTCAAAACAGTCATAAAGCGGTGCGTGACTGTCAGCTGACGCGCTCCATAGTGATAAAGATTAATGAGATTTGATAACTGGATCCTTCTTTATAATAGCTAATTTTAATAAGCTGAACTGTTTGCTAATGCATACTATTAAACTTTATTTTTGTAAATAATAATATTAATAAATATTACTGACCGTTCAACTGTTTATTTACAATGAAACCGCTCCAGAAGAACATAATTAATATGTTGAGGGCAGGGGTGGGTTATCCCTTATTATGGTGAGCTTATCCCAAAAACTCACATTAATCTTGGGTGATCTTTCTGTTTCTCAGACAAGCTTCTGCGTCCTGCTGAAGGTCCATCAGCTCCACTGCACATGCCGGAGCCCTTCAGTGCACGAGTAGGAAGTGACCTCGTCTTACGAAGAGCACGACATCATCAGATACCGAGCGACAACGAGAAACGGACCGCCACTCGCTCCGGCACGAAGGTCATAAAGTCGGCCTCCGCCACAGCGCTGTCTGTCATCATACCTGCAGGTGAGACTTGAGATGCCATTTTATAATTGCTACAAATATCAACAAACAATAACATTACAGGACTTTGGCATTAAATTAAATTGATTAATAGTTACCCCGTAAAGTGGACACCTTAAAATAAAATGTAACTCTTGTTTTTGGCCTATAAGCTTTCATAATATTGACGTGTTTCTTTATTTTGTCTCTAGTTGAGCAGCATGGTACGTCTCCATTGGCCAGTCCCATGTCGCCTCGCTCTGTCTCGTCCAATCCTTCGTCTCGTGACTCGTCTCCGAGTCGTGATTATTCGCCCACAATCAATGTCCTGCGCTCACCCATTACCATCCATCGCTCTGGGAAGAAGTACGGCTTCACGCTGCGTGCCATCAGAGTCTACATGGGCGACAGTCACGTGTATAGCGTACATCACATGGTCTGGGTACGAACACTTTCTGAGACATTAGTTGCGTCCCAAATGACACACTAATATTTGGGACGTACATGTTGTCAAATTTTGTGTTGCACGTGATTGACATCGCTCTTCTCCAATCACAGCATGTAGAATGTGGTGGGCCGGCCCAGGAGGCGGGGCTTTGTGCTGGAGACCTCATCACCCATGTAAATGGAGAGCCTGTGCACGGATTGGTGCACACAGAGGTGGTGGAGCTCATTCTGAAGGTACCGTGTTTACAAACGTAGAGTAGCTCCTCCCCTTTTGGAAAAAACAGCCAATAGCGTTTATTATCACAGAGAATGGCTGAGCTCAAGCGCATCAAATGAAAAGCAAACGAGAAGCGTCTTGAAGGGGGCGGGGCATGTCAGATACTAGAGAGCATTTGATTGGTCGGATTTGATGAGAAATTGAAGCATGAGGTGATGATTTTCGATCAATTTCGTGACAAACTGCAAGCTTTTAAATGTTTATATCAGTTTTATATTTTCTAAACGTGAATTTTGTGACTGTTTCAGAGCACACTAGTTAATAGATATCCTTAAAACTAACAGACTGAAAGTAAAAATAGGTATAGTGGAATTATTGAAACTGAAACTGAAGAGGAGAGTGTTTCCTACAGGTGGTTTGTCAGGCCCACTCACCTGTGTGGAGCACACACAGAATTGCACAATGCTTTTCAAGTAGCATGGGGTGCTTATAAGATACCTGGTGCATTCATTCCTTCATTTTCTTTTCGGCTTAGTCCCTTTATTAATCCGGGATCGCCACGGCGGAATGAACCGCCAACTTATCCAGCATTTGTTTTACACAGTGTATGCCCTTCCAGCCGTAACCCATTTCTGGGAAATGCCTGGTGCATATGGAGAGGAAAAGAGTGTGTGACCTACAGGTGGTACAGGTATTGCAGTGCTGTCAGTTAACACACCTTGCTTTGAATTTTCAGAGTGGCAGCAAAGTAACAGTGACGACCACTCCATTCGAAAACACGTCCATTAAGATTGGTCCGGCCAGGAAGCTGAGCTACAAAGCCAAGATGGCCAGACGCAACAAGAAATCAGCAGCCAAAGATGGACAAGAGAGGTCAGAAACTGAGAATGCCTTTACATAAAATATTATATATAAGTCTAATTTATATAATTGTTGTACCAGGGTTTTTATAGTTTAAATAAGTTTTTATTTCTGTGTTATTTTTACATTTGCTGTACATTTCAGTTTGGTTTTAGTTGATTTTATTATTGGTTTTGTTAGTTTGAGTTTAGTGAAATCATTTCTTTTTAGTTTTGATATAATTCTTTATCAGGGTTAAGAGAACACAAAGTTTAGTGTTTGTAGTGTTTGTAAAGCTGACTCTTTCATTCATTCATTCATTTTCTTTTCGGCTTAGTCCTTTTATTAATCCAGGGGTCGCCACAGCGGAATGAACCGCCAACTTATCCAGCATTTGTTTTACGCAGCGGATGCCCTTCCAGCCACAACCCATCTCTGGGAAACATCCATACATTCTCATTCACACACATACACTATGGACAATTTAGCTTACTCAATTCACCTGTACCGCATGTCTTTGGACTGTGGGGGAAACCGGAGCACCCGGAGGAAACCCATGCAACCACAGGGAGAACATGCAAACTCCACACAGAAATGCCAACTGGCCCAGCCGGGGATCGAACCAGCGACCTTCTTGCTGTGAGGCGAACGTGCTAACCACTCGGCCACCGTGGCGCCTCCAGCTGACTCTTGCGCAAACCAAATAAAAATATAATAAAATAATTGTATGAACAATCACTGAACCTAAAACCATACATGGAACTATGCAACAAAAAATGCAACTAAAACTAAGCTAAAACTAAAACCAGCAAAAGTAAAAATGCTGAAGAATTCAGACAAACATCTGCATATTAAAAATCATATAAGGTGTTAAAAAATGTCTAGCTTATATTTTTTGGTCAATAAGACAAGTTTTAGGTTTATATACAGCAGTGTTTCCCAACTCTGTTCCCGAAGGCACACCAACAGTACACATTGGCTGCGTCCGAAACCGTCTACCACTCATTAGGTACTGCATTTGAATTTAAACGTACTACTCGGCCGTTAGAAAAGTACGTTCTATACAGTATGAATGTGAGAAGTATGAATGGGATTCGGACATACTACGTCCGCCATTTTGTCACAGTCACATGACCTACCTGCGTCAGTTGCGTCGCTTCACTCCCATTCATGAATTCTCTCGCGGGGCATCATGGGATAGCGCAGCGTGCATGGGATGCGCACTTCAGAATCTCGCCGGAAGTAGTAAGTCATCCGGGTACTTCTCGCGTACTGATTTTCGAATTCTATGAATTCGGACATACTACTCGGCTCGCATACTGTTTTTAGCGTACTGTATAGTATGGAAGTATGCGGTTTTGGACGCAGCCATTGTCAACCTCTTCCTAATCAAACACACCTGAATCGATTCATCAGAACATTAGAAGAGACTCCAAAATCTGAAATGAATGGTTCAAATAAGGGAGACCTCCAAAAGATGTACTGTTGGTGTGCCTCCAGGAACAGGGTTGGGAAACACTGATGTAGAGAATATGATTTTGATTAAAAAACCTGTCCTTGATGTGTTTGGCTGTAAAACCGCATCTACATGTACTTATAGATCAGATTTTCCATCATAGAATGAGTGCTTGTTAATAAAAGGATTGTTGTTTTTGCTAATAAATATTTCATTTCAGTTAGCTGTTTTTGTGATTATTTTTATTATTATTAATGTGAAAATTTTATTCCAGTTAGCAAATACAAGGTGGGCCATTTATATAGATACACCTTAATAAAATGGGAATGGTTTCCTGAATAGTTTCCTGAAAAGTGGATTGGTCGTCGTGGGCCAGTTGAATGGCCCCAGAGGTCTCCTGATCTGACCCCCTTACGTCCCATTCACACGGGCGTCAGCGTCAACGCTTCCCATTCACTTTGAATGGGTGACGTCAGGTGTTGCCGAACTGCATTGTGGATCCGTTGGTGCCGCTTCAGTGGCGTTGCTTGTTGCAGAAGTTGGGACTTTCTCAACTTTTCAAGCACCGACGGAAGCGTCAGCCAATCATATCGCTGTATGCAAATACACCAGCCCAGACAGTAGCTGATTGTTGACTAAATTCATCGGCTGACACTGCTATGACGATCACGTCAGCCCCAAGCGGCAACCTCCCGCTCTCCCTCGGGAAGCCAATACGGAAGTAACTAAAACTTGCAATTCATCGAAAATTCCGCTAGTCCTGGCTGTCCTGGCTCCATAATAGAGCAAATCTCCAATGAGCCCGCTGGTGAAATGGCCAACTTTACAGCAGAAAAAAAGGTGTTTACAGCCTGGTACAAAGAACGATTTTGGTTCATATAGCTTATATTACCCTTCATGACAACTGTGAGGGGGGTGAATTTATTTATAACTCATCCGTTTCCTTTATATTAAGCTGAATTAAGTTTGCATAATTAAGGGCGTGGTCACTTGAGTGACAGCTAGTCGCGCTGGTCGCCGTCACGTCACCTCAGCTGATTCCGCCTGATTCATCTTTTGTGTTGTTTTATGTGGCTTTACACAGTCAGTCGCCTTTTGGAATTATTTCCTACCATTATCAGATAATATGGCATGCTGTGTGCGCTTAATTGTGCTCACAAACCATTCACGTGGCCTCCGTTTCCCAGGTGAGGGAAATTATATACTTATACACCATCTCTATAAGTGTAATTGCTTTATTTAGGATAATTTATGATTTATAATGTTCTTCTGAACTCTAATGCACTCCAGAATCTGACAGATTGATCAGCTGTAGGCTATAAAATCGCCATTTGAAGCGTTGTCATACAGTGTTCTGCCTGGATTTGCTAAATCGCCCTGCATTTACTAACACAGACTATATCTGAAGTATTTGGATGTAATTCACACTTTCTTCCTGTTAAAACACGTCTTAAGAACGATGTTAAGTGGCTTGATGTATTACAACAGTGTTTTCAACAGACTAAACACTTTATTGATATAGTGTAGAACCAAGCACGTGTGGTCAGAACACAAACGAGTCGCAGGTAATGAAATATTATGTGTTTCTCCCATAAGAAAGCTCTTAGCTAAATGCCAGCATGCGTCCCGTAGCTCCGCTCACGCTCCGCCTCTTTGCCCTTGTTTGGTATGCCTCGGTTGGTGCGATGACGCGCGAACAAAATGGCGACGGTTGGCCACGCCTACTAGTGGCTTCTTTTGGGTTCATCAGAAACCTATGGGTGACGTCACGGATACTACGTCCATATTTTTTACAGTCTATGGTCAGCCCCAACGCTGAAGCCTCGTGTGAATGGGGCGTTAAGACTTTTATCTGAAGGCATTTGTCTATGTAATTTATTAAGGTGTATTAATATAAATGGCGCACTTTGTAGTTTAAATCTTAGTGTTCGTTTATTTAAATAACCTTGTATTGTATTTTCTCTCTCTCTCTCTCTCTCTCTGTCTGTCCGCAGTAAGAAACGCAGCTCTCTCTTTCGTAAGATCACTAAGCAGTCAAACCTTCTTCACACCAGTCGTAGTCTGTCTTCTCTGAATCGCTCGCTGTCATCTGGAGACAGTCTGCCTGGATCTCCCACACACAACCTGTCTGCCCGCTCTCCGACACAGACGTATCGATCTCCGCCAGACTCCACCTACCTCGGTCAGAGCTCCTCCCACTCCCACACACTCTATGCCAGGGATCACCAAACTTGTTCCTGGAGGGCCGGTGTCCTGCAGATTTTAGCTCCAACCCTAATCAAACACACCTGAACAAGCTAATCAAGCTCTCACTAGGTATACTTGAAACATCCAGGCAGGTGTTTTGAGTTGGAGCTAAACCCTGCAGGACACCGGACCTCCAGGACCGAGATTGGTGATCCCTGCTCTATGTATTATAAATGTTAGTTTATGTATTATATGTTGGTGACTTGTGTGTACATGAATATACACCATGATATCCTGAAAAGTATGCGTCTCATTTAGAATTCAAAGTTTCTCAATGTTTTGGAGAACATCTGGAAGCATGCTTTGACATGCAATGTAATGCTTGACACACAAGAGTATGATTTGGGCCTTTGTAAATGTGAAAATGTGGTAAAAAATGAAAACTTTTGCCTTTTCATACTCAATTTTTATCAAAACTTGACGCCTCACAGTATGACCTTGAGTGATATTTGACCTACTGAAGATGACATTTAAATTAAATAGGATGCTTCATTCCTTTCCATCTGACTTGCGCTGAACTTAATTAGCCTTTGATATTTGGCTTCAGTCTGTATTTTAGTGATCCTTGTGTGCCCTTTTCGTTTTTCTTTAAGGTTCTGACTTGCTCTATTTTTGTCCTCTCAGGCACGTCATCTCAGAGCAGCTCTCCCGCATCCAGCACACCAAACTCGCCTGCTACATCTCAGCACATGCGGCCAAGCTCTCTTTATGGCCTCTCCCCCAAACTCCACCGCCAGTACCGTTCTGCACGCTGCAAATCCGCCGGGAATATTCCTCTGTCCCCACTGGCTCACACACCATCCCCGACCTCATCCTCTCCACCACCCATAGCAGGACACATCGTCGGCAGCTCCAACACCACCCAGGCCTTCCCTGCCAAGCTTCACGCCTCCCCTCCGATAACACGCCCCCGGCCTAAGAGTGCAGAACCACCTCGTTCACCTCTGCTCCAAAGGGTGCAGTCCGCAGAAAAACTCGGCCCACCTTCTCCGCCGTCCTCATCATCTTCTGATCGGAAGGGAGGGCTTGGCATTAGAAAGCATGGTTTGGATGTTGTGCATGCCGAATACCGCCGGGAGTCGTTCCACTGCGAGCATGCCCTCCAGAGCTTGATGGAAATAGAGGGAGAAAACACTCCCAGTGCCCTGCCCTCTCCACCTGATCAAACGCCAACACACATGCCCATCCAGCACACGCTGAGTCCAGCAAGGCAACTCGGGAGGCAAGACTCAATAATGGATAGAGAGTTCGAAGGGAAATCGAAGCAGGCTGACTCAAGCGAAGCAGTTTTGAAGACTGCATCAAAAACTGAACCAGTAGCAATCGTCGTAGATCTTAAATCAACCCCGTTGGGTGAAACAACCCAGAAGGATAAAGTAGCCTCGAGGTTTGAGTCTTCCCAAGTTTCAGTTGCCTCAATAGGGAAGGATGTACCCAAGGATGTGGGAAAGATTGAATCTTCTAGTACTTTGGTAACTGGCCCCAAGATCCCAGATCGGACGCCAATTGTCCAGAGCTCTGGAGTACAGGAACTCAAACCTCATAGTCTTCAAACCGAGAGTCCTAAAGGGCTGGAGAATGGCAAAGACATTGGAAAGACCCCAGTGAAAGAGAAACCCCAATTGACAAAGACTTCCGAGGCGAGCAAGATGGGTAAAGGACCTTTAAATGTTGAGGGGACTGGATCTGTTGGTACACCTAAAATCTCAGAAGCAGTTCCAAGTCAGTCTAAAACCATTCAAGAACGAGCTCAAACTCCGTCAACTCGAGTCCCTCAAGAGGAAAGATGTCGCCTTGAAGCAGTCGAAGACTCTCCAGCCTCTCCATCTCCAACGGCTAGGTCACTTTGCACAAGCAAATCACGCGCCATTTCTCCTGGTGACAGGTCCAGCTTTGTGACCCAGCTCACCAGTGTGGCTAAAACTGTGCTTGGGCCGATGAAGTTGGGCTCTCAGGATGGGGGGAAGGCCAAGGACAGCTCCAAGACAAACGAGGACAAACGAGCCGCCACATTGGGAAAGTCCGAGTCCTCATCTGGGGGTCGCCGAGGGTTGACAGGAACTTGGCCTGGCCCCGGGTCATCATCAAAGCCTGAAAAGGCATCAAAAAGCTCTTCCAAGCATTCATAACATTCTCACTGAAATAGACTATTGGGAACTTTGAATGGGATGCATTGCCAGTAGTTGTCCAAATGCAGACCGTCCAAAAGACTCTACAGCCATCAAACCAAGATATCTACGACAAAAAAATCAAGAAAAGGTGCTTCTAAATGATCGTTGTCAAACATGTTTGTTTGTGCATATGCCATAAATATATATGCACCCTCATATGTGGATGTAGACACAAAAAACAAACAGTATAGCTGCGTCCGAAATCGCATACTTCCCTACTATATACTATGTGAAAAATAGTATGCAAGCCGAGTAGCATGTCTGAGTTCATAGTATTGGAAAAACAATAGGTGTACCTGGATGACCTACTACTTTAAGTGAGATTATGAAGCGAACACTTTACGTTCCCATGAGACTGTGCGAGTCAATGAAGCAATGCAACTGATAGGTCATGTGATAATGATAAGACGGAGGATGTAGTACGTCCGGATTCCATTCATACTACTCACATTCATACTATATCGAACACACTTTTCTAACGGTTGTGAAGTGAACTCAAATTCAAATGAAGGACCTACTCGAGTAGTATGCAATTCCGGATGCAGCTTCTGTCTCTAGATGCATGTTATATGTATATTGTTAATAGAAGAGTCAAAAAATAAGATGAAACACGAAACAAAGACCTAATGCTAGTGAACACTGCACATCCAATCATTCCTGCCCGCTCCGTAGAGGGCACGACCTGTCAGCCATCACCATATCAATCGATCGATTTGTCAGATTTAGATGCGAGAAGTAGTTCAACTGTTTACCTAGTGACCGATACGATCCAAACGATCTCATTCCAGTACCTCAGCTATACTGTTAAACTGCCAACAGTAGCGCGATACTAGAAACGACGGAATGTTTGGGAGGTGTTTAACTAGCGGAAATGGGAAGTGATTGTTGCACAAGGACAGAACCATGTGTATATATGCTCGTTTATCCTGTCTTAATTACATTTGCACTGGAAACGCCCAGCAAAAGTCAACATGAAGTGTACATTTTTTTACTTTTTCAATGTGGGCACGCCGCACCACCTTGGCCGCCGTGCAAAACGTTTAACCAAAAGACCTTAATCAGGGTAGCAAGCGCCGTATTTAATTTCTACCTGAAATTAGAAAAAGGTTGTGCGAGGACTGCACTATTTAACCTGCATATACAATTCAACCCTGACTTGTGTCTGCCGTAGCTCGATTTCTAAAAGCGTGAGCATTATGGAAGTAAAACCGTGTAGCAAACTTGTTGACTTTTAAACGTCTGGGAACGAAGTACGGAGAGTTAATATAGTTTAAAAACTTGAGATCAAAGGAAAAACCTCAAGAATTGTCATTGTTTTGAAATTATATTGAGATTATTAGATGAACTCTATGAAGATAATAGGTCACTATGATGATGTCATCCTGTTAGATTATATTATAGGCCAGTAAAATGCACTGTGGGTTATACACTTGAATTCTTACTAATCTGACGAAGCCTGAATTATTCTTTATGCAGAAGAGTTTGTGAGGTGCGAGGTGGTTCGTGTGTAGATGTGTTTCAGTTGAATCCATTCAGGGCTTTTAATTCACTTTTTAGCTACATGGTGGTCTTAACGTCCAGCTTTTATAGGAATTTATTACGCGGTAAGTTGACATGTAAACGTCTGTGTGGTTCGCGAGAGATGAAACGATGTTGTCTGTGGACTTAATCGAATCTGTTTACACTTTAATTCACACAGTTAGTCTCACGTTTGTGTGAACGTCCTTCGGGGACTCTTTGGGTAGTAAATCTAGCGATGTTTTAGGAGTGTTTGTTGGTGCCACGTTAGCGCAATGATTATCTTCCAAATTAATTGATCCTTTAATGTTGGAGTTTATACTTTACCCAAATATTAACCTTTAGAGGTGAAAACTGATCACATAAAAGTGGTTTAAAATTGTTTTTCAGACAATACCATTTGGACGTTTACCATGGTACTTCTCTAAATATACATGACAATGGTAGGTATTTGTTACTATACTCTATATATCACCATCACTTTACTATTGCCATAGTACTTGAAGTTTTTTAACAATATTTGGGTAGGGCGTACATTCCTTTATGACATGTTTTCAGATCGATTTGTGCTGTAATGTGTGTGTAGGGTAGATTGTGTCCGTTTTGCGTCGGTGTGTTTAGATTCTGTAGGCATAGCGTTTGCCTGAGACGGTTACTCGCGCAATGAGTACAAGCAATTGAATGCACTTTATTGATTTTATTGATCTCTCTTTGTGTTTGTTTAATTATTTGTAACTTGATTTGATTATTGCAATGGGAAGTTGTACGTGGCCCTTTGTAACGAAGCTGCTTTGCATAAATCTTCCTCAAACTGTTGGATTTTTTTGTACATTGACTTCTTATATCATTGTTTATTTACAGTTTTTTTTTATGATTTCTCACCTCAGGCAATGTTATAAACTAATGCAATTTAAAAATAATAATAAAGTGCAGTAATAATAAAGAAGCTGATGACATGTTTTGCTTTGCGTGTGTTTGTTTGTTCAAATGAGAAAGGGTTTGGAAGGTAACAACACGGACAACAAGCACATCATTTTTTTAAAGTTCAAAGCTGTATTATACATATGTTTTGGCTCGAATTTACCAACCAGGACAAATTAATGTTAAACTACACGCATCGGCCACACAAATTTCTAATCAGACAATCACATGGCAACAACTCAATGCATTTAGGAATGTGGACATGGTCAAGACGATCTGCTGCAGTTCAAACCGAGCATCAAAATGGGGAAGAAAGGTGATTTAAGTGACTTTGAATGTGGCATGGTTGTTGGTGCCAGACGGGCTGGTCTGAGTATTTCAGAAACTGCTGATCTACTGGGATTTTCACGCACAACCATCTCTAGGGTTTACAGAGAATGGTCTGAAAAGATTAATAAAGAAGAAAATTTTATTAAGAAAAATATCCAGTGAGCGGCAGTTCTGTGGGCGCAAATGCCTTGTTGATGCCAGAGGTCTGAGGAGAATGGCCGGACTGGTTCCAGCTGATAGAAAGACAACAGTAACTCAAATAACCACTCATTACAGGTCTGTGGAACAGCATCTCTGAACGCACAACATGTCCAACCTTGAGGCGGATGGGCTACAGCAGCAGAAGACCACACCGGGTGCCGCTCCTGTAAGCTAAGAACAGGAAATTGAGGCTACAATTCACCAAAACTGAACAATAGAAGATTGGAGAAACGTTGTTTGGTCTGATGTGTCTCGATTTCTGCTGTGACATTCGGATGGTCAGAATTTGGCGTCAACATCATGAAAGGATGGATCCATCCCGCCTTGTATCAGCCGTTCAGGCTGGTGGTGGTGGTGGTGTAATGGTGTGAGGGATTTTTATTGGACCATCAAGGAATATTTCCAGTGCCTTGTTGAATCTACGCCACGAAGGATTAAGACAGTTCTGAAGGCAAAAGGGAGTCCAACCTGATACTAGTAAGGTGTACCTAATAAAGTGGCTGGTAAATGTATGTCTATAAATTTAGAAGTAGTTTGAATAAGAGTTCAGATAAATATTTATAAAAATATATATTTATAGTAAGTACTACAGTGTTTTTGAGTATAATAAAATGCATTATACTCTATCACAGTAGGTATTAGTATTAACTATAGAACTAATAAACTATAATAAATACTGTAGTATAGTGTTTGCTTTAGTAAACTGGTGTAATATAAGATTATACACAATATAGTTGTAGAAAACTTTGTCAGATTTGTTCATATTACCACACAGCGTCTATAGAATTACCATAACTGATTAATTCAACTATTTTTACTATGGTATTTTCCAAAAACATTATATTATTTACTAAAATTGACTAAGATATTAGTATTTTCATGTGGGCATTACATATTCTTACCATTTTCCGTTACCTCAAACGCGAAATAAAAACCCAATGGTCATCAACAGTCAATTTGCGACGTTCCTGGTACAGCCCTTTCTGCGTAGTTACTCAACTGACCAATCAGAGAACGTGAGAGAACCACACAGCCAATCAGAAGAGAGATACGAGTTATGTTGCCGCGTGAAGGAGGGGGAAAATTGACGAATAATCAGTCAGGCAGTGAAACCAAGTGGCGTCGTGATATGTTTGTATTTTGGAAAGTTTACAGCTGAACTCCTCCGATATAACCATGTCGTGACAGTTGAACCGTCCTTTTAGGTAAGTATTTTAGGAGTTAATTAAAGTATTATCACGTCGTGTCTTGCTTGTTTGTTGACATGTACTACAAAAGTTGTATGAACGTGATTTCCGCGTAACGTCAAGCTAAACATTTAACGTTTAAAGTCCCTATCACCGCTGAAATGTAGTGTATAATCTCTACATTTGGACACGGTGCCTCATTTGTTTATTAAATACGTTTTAATACCACAGTATGATAGTGTGCTACGTTGTAATGCTATGTAAATAACATATTACACGTACCGTGGAGAATCTCAGTACACATTTAAAAGGTAGATAAATATATATTTAGTTCATGACCAACTAATACTCGTTGACAATAATACAATGTAAAATCTGTAAATATTGATAAGTTTGTGATAAGTTTGTTGATTAATGTTTGTTTAAGACATTAGGGTCACACAGAATCTGTTGTTTTTGCTATTTATGCTAAAAAAACATTGTAATTTTTATTATTAATGCTGAATTATTTCCACAGTATAGGAACTTAAAACCTATTACTGAAATGCAAGCAATAATACCTTTTACTTTTATTTACAGTGCACAATGCTAGTCCTACAGTAAGTTGCTCATATAATCTATGTAATGTTTATTTATATAGTGCATTTAATGTGTGTGGCCATACACCCAAAGCGCTTTACAATAATCACAATATGAAGACTAAAAGACAGAGAATATTACTCTACAATCTGTAATGTACATAAATCATCAAAATGTTAGCGCATTGTTCAATAATTATACTGAAATAATGTAAAAACTTGGGCGCCACGGTGGCGTAGTGAGTAGCACGTTCGCCTCACAGCAAGACGGTCGCTGGTTCGATCCCCGGCTGGGCCAGTTGGCATTTCTGTGTGGAGTTTGCATGTTCTCCCCGTGGTTGCGTGGGTTTCCTCCGGGTGCTCCGGTTTCCCCCACTGTCCAAAGACATGCGGTACAGGTGAATTGGGTAAGCTAAATTGTCCATAGTGTATGAGTGTGAATGAGAATGTATGGATGTGTTTCCCAGAGATGGGTTGTGGCTGGAAGGGCATCCGCTGCGTAAAACAAATGCTGGATAAGTTGGTGGTTCGTTCCGCTGTGGCGACCCCGGATTAATAAAGGGACTAAGCCGAAAAGAAAATGAATGAATGAATGAATGTAAAAACTTGATATACTTACACACATTTACATAAGTAAACAAATATACTGGACGACGGGCTCAAAAATCAGTGGAAATTAGTTTCCTTTATGTTTATTTTATTTTTTTTGTGGGCCTACACGTTATCAAGTGTCCTTACGGTCATATGTGTGTCACATGATTCTCAGTGTTTCACTGAGAAAGTGCTTTACTGAGCTGTGTGTTTCCTCTGGTGGTTTATTCATTATTAACCTTTACATCACTGTCCCACAGCTGGAGCTTTCACCCGGAGCTGAACCTTTTGCATCCCTCCTCTGATTGGACGTTGGGATTTAACATCTCTGGATGTCATGGTAACAGTTTTCCTCCTGCGATGGATGTGAGTGATGCGAGCGATGAGTTTAATGAAGAGATGGAGTCCGCAGATGACCTCTCGTCGTTCGAGGTGGTGAATATGTCAAACCTGGGCCTGCTGGACTTCAGCGCAGACGTCCAGGGGTCAAAGGAGAAGACTAAACTCAAAACCAAACTCATGTCAGCATGGCATAACGTCAGATATAGAGGTACTTGTTCATGTTGGGTTTTTATTTTTTCTCATTTTATACTTCTCTTTTCATTATATTTTTCTATTTTTGTATTTTTTTATATATTTTTTTCATTTTGGAAATTGTGTAGAAAAACACTTCATATTTTGGTGGCAACTATGATAATGTTTTCTGTAATTATTTAATGAAGAACATTTTTAAAAGAGGATAATTTGGTCTAAAATATATTTTTTTTGTGATATTTTATGTTTTCATTGTCAGTTTGTACTAGGAAAGCAATAAAATAGTTTTGCTTTAAAATAAGATCATTTAGCTTACCCCATTAACAGATTATTTAGCTTGTTTTAAGTAAAAAAAACTCACTTAAATTTAACATTATTTCAGAAAAATACCTTATTTTTTTTCTTGTCTTCAAAAAGATAAAGATATTTAGACTAGAAATGAGACAAAAAATCTAAATAAGACAGGCATTTTTTGCAATGTTAAGTCCCAGGATTTTAAAAATGGACTCTACCAAACACACACACACACACACACACACACACACACACACACACACACACA
>CAIGQQ010029333.1:53046-79678 GCA_903798035.1 Danio albolineatus
CACACACACACACACACACACACACACACACACACACACACACACACTTTCACACACTCACATCTGTGTTTTATCTGTGTTTCCTTCAGGCTGGTCTCTGAAGAGTAAACCGCGGCTCAGTAAGAGCAGTCCTGTGTGTCTGCTGGGTCAGTCCTATCAGCTGAACTCCACCGGTGAGCAGAACAACACACGGTTCTATTTTTATGACATGTTTGTTTACAATGATCAGGATGAATGTACTGTGTGCTTTTAAAAATACATTAAATTCAAAGCACAATAAAAGACAGTGAGACTAGGCATGGGCCGGTATAAGATTCTGACTGTATGATAACCTTCGATAAAAATATCACGGTTTCACGGTATAACGGTATTGTGTTTACTGCTCTAAAATATATTCTTTAAATGTCTGGCTAAAAAAAAAAAAACTTTTCCCCCATAAACAAAATATATTTTATTTTGAAAAAATCTTAATTAAAAATCTTGAAAAAACTTGTGTCAGCTTTTTTGATTGAATACATTTTGCATCTTTGGAGCTTTGGTGTTGCCGCCTTTTTGGATATAAATAACAAATCTTACACATAACTTAGGAACGGTATAGTAGAAAAACATTTTCGGTTTGAAAACCTTGACTTTTCCAAACCGCGGTATACCTTGAAACTGTTATCGTCCCATGCCTTGTGACTTAGGTTATATAGTCCAAAAATGGACTACAAAAATCACATTCGTTAACAGGTCTAATAAATACATCTATTACTAAGCCCTCATAATCAACAAAGATTATTCCTATCATTTTAAAGTAACAAATACTGTACATCTCTCTCTATATTTAGGCTAAAACTTTGCTTTATTTGTTTATGATTGTTTGTACTTTCGTTTTATTCATTCATTTGTTTTCTTTTCGGTTAGTCTCTTTATTATCAGGGGTCACCACAGCGGAATGAACTGCCAACTTATCCAGCTTATGTTATACGCAGCGGATGCCCTTCCGGTTGCAACCCGTCACTGGGAAAACTTTCATTTTAGTTGTCTTTTTTATATCTTTTGTTTTAGTTTCCAAAATAAATCCTCATTGTATTTAACAAATTTACAATAATACAGCTTGTTAACAAGTTTATAATGATTTATGAAGGAATTGTAATGCTTTGTTTTGTTATTTCGTCTTCATTTACAAGTAGCAGGGTATTTACAGTATATTTACACATCGTTCACATCCGTTCCTTTGTGCCCCCTGATGGCAGTGCTGCAAACTGCTGTTACACGTAAAACACATTTCACCATTCTCTTTGTCCCGCAGCTGCATCACAGGCAGCGGTAGTGGTCATTCTGAACTATCACTCACTCCCTCTACAATACACTACCTGACTAAAGTCTTGTCGTCGATCCCAGTTGTAAGAGAAATAAATAATAACTTCTAGTTGATCATTTGGATAAATGGCAGAGGGTAGATTCTTCCGATGAATCATCTGGTTAACTCTGTCCTAATCATCACAGAAGACCTACTGGAACCCACACAGACTCAAGATTCTCTCAGAAATCAGTCAAGTTTGGTGAAGGAAAAATCATGGTTTGGGGTTACATTCAGTATGGGGGCGTGCGAGAGATGTGGATGGCAACATCAACAGTCTGAGGTATCAAGACATCTGTGCTGACCATTACATTACAAACCACAGGAGAGAGCAAATTCTCCAGCAGGATAGCGCTCCTTCTCATACTTCAGCCTCCACATCAAAGCTCCTGAAAGCAAAGGTGGTCAAGGTGCTTCAGGATTGGCCAGCCCAGTCACCAGACATAAACATTATTGAGCATGCCTGGGGTAAGATGGAGGAGGAGGCATTGAAGATGAACCCAAAGGGTCTTGATGAACTCTGGGAGTCCTGCAAGAACGCTTTCTTCGCCATTCCAGATGACTTTATTAATAAGTTATTTGAGTCACCGCAGAGATGTATGAGTGCAGTCCTCCAAGCTCATGGGAGTCATACACAATATTAATTCTGTTTCCACTGCAGCATGACTTTATATTCTACACAGTACATTATTTCCGTTCAGTGACGAGACTTTTGTCTAAGCAGAGTCAGACCGCACTGCCCTAATGAAATAATTCAAAATGAAGTCATGATCATATTTTATTTTGGTAAAATAGGTGTAATCTAGAGGCCTTTGCCCTTCATATAAGCAACTTCAGATAACAAATAATCAACTAGAAGTCAAATTAGTATTAGTTGTTTCTAAAATTTGAATAGGCAACAAGACTTTTGTCAGGTAGTGTAATGACAAATAAAATGCCTACAGAATATCATCATACCCCTTTGAATTAATTACTTGATTTGACATACAGCCTGAAATCAAATCACATTCCAAATAACCTTTCCAGCCTTTGAAATGCTTTTTGTTGCCATCTCCTAACCTGTGCCTTTCTACAACTTTAGCCTGAAGATCGTTTTTTTTAGAAAAAGCTAATTTTCAAAGCATTTTCAATTCGATTCATCTTTATTTATATAGCGCTTTTACAATGTAGATTGTGTCAAAGCAGCTTCACATAGAAGATTATAGTAAATTGAAAGTGTCAGTCCAGTTATTAATGCTTGAGTTTAGTTCAGTTCAGTGTGGTTTAATATTCACTACTGATTTTCACAGGGTATGATGACTTTCTATTGGCGCTGTAAGTTAGAACAAATTTGTATTGACCTTATTGTGCAATGTGGAAGTGCGCTTGTTTTTGCAATTTTTGTTTTAGTACTTTGGCTTTGGTCGCCCATGCGTGACCTGACTAGCAATAATAAACAGTCAAACTGCTTGCTGTACAGACAAGCATGTTCAAAACTATACATAAAAAGTAGAAAAACTCCATAAGAAAATTTCAGTTTGCAACATCAAGCAGCCTAAACAGCTGTTTTTAATGTCTAAAAATCAATGGAAGTCAGGGAGACTGAAAGTCTCAAGCCAAAAAGATTCCAATGGCTCCTCATACATAGAGAGTAAGATTAATAGAAAAAGAATAATATAAAGAAATAGAGGGGAAAATATGAATATATAAAAATAATTCTGCTTCTGTTAATTGTGTGTGTGTGTGTGTTTGGCGTCAGGGGTGCGGGAGAGTTTTCGACGAGTGTTCTCCTCTCTGCTGTGGATGAGCTATAGGAGAGGATTTCCGCCGCTGGACGGCTCCACGCTCTCGTCTGATGCAGGATGGGGCTGCATGCTTCGCAGCGCACAGATGCTGCTCGCTCAGGGGCTGCTGCTGCACATCATGCCCACCGGTACGCGCACACACACACACATGCAATATGGAATATCGCATAAAACATTTGTGAATAAAGCCGACGAGTCCAAGAGAACGAAATCGTGACTTATAAACTGGAACCAAATATCAAAAGAACTATGAAGGTTGCCATTTCGTCTTAGAACATACAGATGAAATGCAATGTGCGCAGTCATGTCAATCATCTCCACTCGCACTTCTTGGAAGATTTGTGTTTTCTGCTGATGTTTTCCATTAAAGGTGCGCTAGGTGCCAGAATGCTAGCATTAGCATAATAGCTTAGAAAATTTGGTAACACTTTATTTCAAAGGCTAATTTGAGTATTAGTAGACTGTCTACTATTTAATATCTGTTGAAACTGACATTCAACAGACATTTAACTGACTATAAGAAACTTTGCAAGTACATGTCATCTTACACTACCCCTAACCCCAACCTAACCGTCTACTTATAATCTAATGAGAATTAGTTGTGATGGAACTTAAATTCAACAAACGGACCATCAAAATAAAGTGTGACCGAAAATTTTCATCCCCCCTACACACTACACACTAATACAGTGGTTCTCAACTGGTTTGGCCATGGGACCCACATTTTTACATGGTCATCAAGCCGCAACCCAAATTTTTAGGAACCATATTTAAATTTTAGGAATTATAATAAATTTATTTGTATTTATTTGTTAACATACACAAGTAGTGACAGAGAAATCATAAGAAAATCACCAAGACTTACAAATAAACTATATTTCATTGGACAAAATGTATCAAATTATACAAATATTACAAAGTACAATTGCACTTTTCAAAAAAAGTCCGATATACGCATTTCAAAATAAAAGTCCGGTATAAGCAAAATAAGTTAAAAAAATAATGTTTTACACACACTCCACGACCCACTAAAAATGTTCCCGCGACCCACTTTTGGGTCGCGACCTACCAGTTGAGAAACACTGCACTAATACATACATAAACACAAACATACGAATAAGCATATAAACAAATACACCCAAACACTCAATAAAGACAAATAATTCCACATATACACTAATACATACACAAACAAACACACACATAAACTTAGAGAAACAAGTGAAAGTGAAAGGCCTCTGCCTGGAAGGGTACATCTTTATTTTCGTTTGTATCTCCTCCTTGTGGCTATTAAAGGAATTGCAACTGTTGTCATCTGAAACATCTGCGGTTGGATTAAATAACTGCAAGCAGATGATTATTTCATAATTGCGACAGGCCAGAGTAATCTTTTTAACTACTTAAAAACAACATGCAGTTGAAGTCGTCTGTATTTTGTCTCTTCAGGCTGGACTTGGCCTGCGACACATCATCAGACCAAAGATGACCTGGAGGTGCTGGACGCTCACGGTTCCCTCAGACACTCAGGAAAGCCTCGCAGATGCAGTTTAGGCTCCACGTTAAACTGTGAGAGTCCTGAGGAGAGGTCGCACCGGAGGATCGTCTCCTGGTTTGGCGATCTGCCGTCTGCTCCGTTCGGCCTGCACCGGCTGGTGGAGCTGGGCAGGGCTTCTGGGAAACGGGCGGGCGACTGGTATGGACCAGCTGTCGCCGCACATATACTGCAGTGAGTGAACAGCCGACTGTTTTTAAGTACCACAGAACATGTGATGAAATAAAAAAGAAATGTGTGGCTTGTGTAAGATTCTGACGGTACGATAACCGATAATATGATGATTTCACGGTATTGTGATGTTTTTTTAAATGTCTGGTTTAAAAAAACAACACTTTTCCCACCATTTGAACACACTATATTTTATTTTAAAGACATTTAAAGTTGCAGTATATAAGTTTGACACCCAGTGGTTGAACTATGAATTGCACTCCTGGTTCAAAACACACGCAAGCGCAAGTTGCCAGATTGAGGGCATCAACAGGAGCGTGCCTGACTATCAATCCTATAGGGCTGATTTAAATCTTGTTATGACCAAAAGCAATGGCACGCGATAGATGGAATTTTCTCCATATTAAATGGAGTTTTTTTTTTTAACCAACACCTGAAATGCATATTTTAGAAACGGCTTCTATTTCTCACAGCTGAACAACAGAAAACTGACAATGATCAACTTAGGTAAATCTCATGTGCTTTATTCAGTGTTAAATGCTAACAATGTGAGTTTGAATGGCATTTTACATCACATTTATTGGCATATACTGAAAGCAGCTGCAGATAGTTCACCTCAGATCTGGAGAATAAAATAAACCGTTTGAAATTGAACTTCCGTGATTTAGCATCTACATTTAATAACGTTAAAGGGTAAGAGGTTTAATATGTTTTTATTAGATTATAAACCTTACCACTTCGTTGAAGTGCAGTGAGTGCACTATTCTGTGCTTCTGAATGGCTGTATTCAAATTTCTGTCACGTTTTGTCTAGTGCAAACAGCCAGATTGCTTATCACTGCAAATGTCATCATATAGTGTGTTGTTAGGACACGCGATTACAATGTAACCTGCTCACCTAATGTTTACGTTCATAATATTATTAATATTTGCTAATTAATAACCAATTCGTGTGGAAATCTGAATCTGCAGCTCATTTTAGTGCTGCTACTGTCCCACCGGAGGTCAGGTTTCGGTCAAGGATGCATACTTTGACAACCTTCTGAATAAATGAAATTTGCTGTTTTCCACCAAGGCAACCTGGGGAGCTGAAATATAATTGGCTAAAGTGGCAGTGGGCGGGTTAAATTACCAAAACAAAGACAGACGTTCCAGCACGTAACGCACATTTTCAAAACAGAATATCTGACATCATCATTGTTTTTCGGATAAACAAGAATTATTCAGCCTGACATGTTCCAAAACACATTAAAGTAAATCATCGACTTTTCCAAATGTCCTTTCGTTGGATATAAAGTAAGCAACTGCACTGTTCAGGTCTCGAGCATCCTTGTATGTTGGGGATTTTGTTATTCAGTTGTTTGCTGAATTGTGATCTGACCAGTAGCTCTTTTAGGCCCCGTTTACACAAGTGCGTTTTCGTTTTAAAACGCATAAGTTTTGTTACGGTTACGCCATCCGTCCACACTACGCCGGAGTTTTCAGCCCCGAAAATGAAGCGTTTTGGAAACGCTGGAGAGGCCGTTTTCATTCAAAAATGCTGCTGCTCCATTTCAGTGTGGATGGGGGAAACGGAGACGTCTGAAAACGGAGGCGTGGCTGCTGAGATTCGCTACTCGATTGGGGCTTTTGGGTCATTGCGCATCCTTCCCTTATTCGTCAAGCCCCTATCACATGACTATAATGCCACCGGAAGACGGCAGACCAGCCTTCACTGTAAACAACAACATGGACACAGAAATGGGAGCGTTGTTTGCACTATTGTCCGTTTTAGGCGCCATTGTGCAGTTAAACTTTGCCTTTTTTACTACAACAGCTGCATATATTCACAAGAGGCAAGCTACTGTTCCAGCACTCGCTAATCACTCGCGTTTCAAGCGGCGTAAACCCTATTTAGGCCCCGTTTACACTAGTGCGTTTTCGTTTTAAAACTCATAAGTTTTGCTATGGTTACGCCATCCGTCCACACTACGCCGGAGTTTTCGAGGTGCGAAAACGGAGCGTTTTAGAAACGCTGGAGAGGCCGTTTTCATTCTAAAACGCCGCTGCAGCGTCTCAGTGTGGACGGATATCTTTGAAAACAGAGGCGTGGCTGCTGAGATCCGCTACGTGATTGGGGCTTTGGGTCATTGCGTATCCTTTCCTTATTCGTTAAGCGCACGTGGCTATAACGTCACCGGCAGACGGCAGACCAGCCTTCACTGTAAACACTGTATTTTCGATAGCCATGGATGTTTTATATTCATTTGTTACTTTAAGTAACAACTCGACCTCGTCGTCTGTCCACAAAAAGACCTCTCTTACTTTCTTTGCCATCACGTTCATCGTTCAACCAGCGTTTGTTGACTAACCAAATGCCGAGCGAGACACTATCGTCCTGTTTATACTTGAATGGGCATGCTCAAGAGTGCGCGAATGGTGTGCAAATGGTCACGTGATATACGTTTCTGGTGGCGTAGTGAAGACGGAGATCTGTTAAGGCGCTGGGTGAAACGTTAGTGTGGACGCGGATCGTTTTCATGCTAAAACGCCGTTTTAAAACTAAAACGCACTACTGTAAACGGGGCCTTAGAATGCCGAACGAGACACATGCTTCCTGTTTATACTTGAGCGCGCATGCCCAGAGTGCGCGAATGGTCACGTGATACACGTTTTTGGTGGAGTAGTGTGGATGGAGATATGTTCAGAAAGGCTGGGTGAAACGCTAGTGTGGACGCAGATCGTTTTCATGCTAAAACGCACTAGTGTAAACGGGGCCTTAGTTGTCCTTTTCTGCTGGAGATATTGTTGCCCTAAACTAAAAAACACAAAATATAAATTGACTTTTACAAACCGCGGTAAACCTTGTAACTGGTTATCATCCCATGCCTAGTGTGGCTTGAATGAAATGAGAAAAGCAGCAAATGAAACCAATACAGTAGGGTATACACAGCTAGTGTTTCTTCCCCTATCAATAAACAACCAGTGAAAGGTTAATGTGACTATTTCCAATTTCACAAGGTTTCTTTTACAGCATTGATGGTGTAATGTAATTAAAATACAATCAGTTAAATAGACTTCAGCATTTATTTAGTTGTTCAAGCGTAAAACAAGATGTAAAGCCATATAAACGCAAGCACGGTCAGTAGCAGCAGCCTAGCGCAGAAACTCCATTAAAAACACTGGGATACAATAAATTTCAGCTTTTTTAAAGACATGATGCAGGACAATGGGATTTATTGCAATGCTTCTTGCGCAAGATCACTAATTTTTAAAGAAAACAGACCTTAAACGTGGCAATTTTGTAACGACATACTGCTCACCAGAAGCGCTTGAACTGCGTCACTGAAAATTCATTCATTCCCTTTGTTTTCGGCTTAGTCCCTTTATTAATCAGGGGTAGCCACAGCGGAATGAACCGCCAACTTATCTAACATATGTTTCATGTTCCCTTCCAGCTGCAACCCAACTCTGGCAAACACCCACACACATGCTACGGCCTATTTAGCTTAATCAATACTGCATGTGTTTGAACTGTGGGGGAACCCACGCGAACATGGGGAGAACATGCAAACTCCACACAGAAATGCTCAAACCAGCGACCTTCTTGCTGTGAGGCGATCGTGCTACCCACTGCGCTAGCGTAAAAGTCTAAATAATTCAATTTAAATTCAACCCCTCCCTTCCACAACACAAACAAACAAAAATAGACACATACACATAAACAAATCCACACGAGCAAGCAAACACCATTGGACACGCACACAAACACAATAGAAGATACTTGCATGTTTCCCAAACGTTATAATATAAATAAATAAATAATATTGTAATTTTATTGTTATATTATTGAATTATATAAAGAATAAGTTGCTAATACTTGATGGTTGTTTGTGTGTGTGTGTGTGTGTGTGTGTTCAGGAAGGCGGTGTCGGCGTCAGAGTTGTCCGATCTGGTGGTGTATGTGGCTCAGGACTGCACAGGTCAGTCCAATGTGAACAGAAACCCTATCTGTGGATCATTTAGCTGCATTCTGTTATTTACCGCAGTAAATCTCTGTGTGTAGTGTACACCGGAGACGTCTTAAACCTGTGCAGGACGTCCCGTACAGATCAGTCATGGAGGAGCACGTCTGGCTGGAAGTCACTGGTTCTGCTGGTTCCGCTGCGTTTGGGCTCAGATGGGTTGAATCCCGTTTACACTGGGTGTGTGAAGGTCAGTTCAAACACACACAAGCACACACACACACACATAGCTGATATGAAGATGTGATGATTTGTGTGTCTGCAGAGGCTGCTGGAGCTGCGCTGCTGTTTGGGAATCATTGGAGGAAAGCCCAAACACTCACTCTACTTTGTGGGATTCCAGAGTGAGTCAAGAGAGTGTGTGTGTGTGTGTGTGTGTGTGTGTGTGTGTGTGTGTGTGTGTGCGCGCACTTGTTTATTTGTGTTTGTGGATGTATGTGTGACTGTTTGTTAGAGTGTTGGATGATAGAGCTTGTTTGTGTGTATGTTGTGTGTATTAGTGAGTGTTTGTGTGCGTTGGGAAGGTGTGTGCACAGGTGTTTTGTGTTACTCATATCTGTGTTTATGTGTGTGTGTTTTTTACTCATTCTATCTGATTTATTTGTGTGTGTGTGTGTGTGTGTGTGTCACTTCTCTGCGTGTGGTTTTCTCCGTGTGTGTGTGTGTGTGTGTGTGCATGTGACCTAACATCTCTGGGCGTGTGTGTGTGTTACTCATTCTATCTGTTTGTGATTTATTTGTGTGTGTGTGTCACTTCTTTGTGTGTGGTTTTCTTCTTGTTTGTTGCTGTGTGTGTGAGACTTAACATTTGTGGACGTGTGTGTGTGTGTGTGTGTGTGTGTGTGTGTGTGTGTGTGTGTGTGTTTCACTCATTCTCTTTGTGTGTGATTTTTGTTTTTTGTGTGTTTGAGTTTGTGTCACTTAACTTCTGTGTGTGGTTTTAGATGTGTAATTTGTGTCACTTAACATCTGTGTGTGTGTGTATGTGTGTGTTTGTGTGTGGTGTTTTACACATTCTCAGTAGAATTTTCTGTGTTTGTGGTTTTTGTGTGTTTTTTTGTGCATGCGTGTTTATCATTACATCTGTGTGTGCACATGCATGTGTGTGTGTGTGTGTGTGTGAATACCTCATTGTGTGTTTTTGTGTGTGTGTGCGTGTGTGATGCAGATGATCAGCTGATCTATTTGGATCCTCATTACTGTCAGTCTGCTGTGGACGTCCAGCAGGATCACTTCCCTTTAGAGGTGAGCGAACGCTTCAAGTGCCGACAGCTAGTTCTCTGCAACTCTCACATGGTCGTCCACTGAAGCTAAGCAGGGCTGTGCCCGGTCAGTACCTGGATGGGAGACCACATGGGAAAGCTAGGTTGCTGCTGGAAGTGGTGTTAGTGAGGCCAACAGGGGCGCTCAACCTGCGGTCTTTGTGGGTCGTTAGGCACCAGTATAGTGACGGGGACTCTATACTGCTCAGTGAGTGAGTCTTTAGGGTGAGATGTTAAACCGAGGTCCTGACTCTGTGGTTGTTAAAATCCCAGCATGTCCTTGGAAAGAGTAGGGGTTTACCCCGGCATTCTGGCTAAATTTGCCCACTGGCCTCTGTCCAACCATCCCCATATCATAATTGGCTTCATCACTCTGTCTCCTCTCCACCAATCAGCTGGTGTGTGGTATGCGGTCTGGCATAATATGGCTGCCGTTGCGTCATCCAGGTGGATGCTGCACACTGGTGGTGGATGAGGAGATTCCCTTTGAAAGGGAGGTAAAGCCCTTTGACTGTGCAGAAAAATGCTATATAAATAAATGGAATTATTATTATTATTATTAAGTGCCTGAAAATTACCTTGGTCTCATTGAAGAGAAGGATTAAATTTCACTTTATAATCTTTGATAAATAAATCAAAATCTGAAAGTAAAATGCTGCTTTTTACGTATTTGACTTTTTAAAAAATAAATCACAGAAAACACTTAAAATATATGAATGAAAACTGGATAAATGTAAAATAGGCCTGCACAATATTGGAAAAATGTGAAATTGTGATCTTTTACTTTTCTGCGATAAATACTTTGATATGAATACAGCTTCAGAAGACGGGTTGAATAGCTCTGTTTGACAGTTTTCTGGGGAGTCTGACAGTATTCAGGTACAGAAATTCAGTAATCAAACTGCAAAAAATGCTTTTCTTTCTTTGTTTTGTCTTGTTTCTAGATCAAATCTGCCAAAAATCTTAGACCAAGTAAAAGTATAGTTTAGTTTTCACCAAGCGGCAACCTCCCGCTCTCCCTCGTGAAGCTAATACGAAATAACTGAATTTGCAATTCACCGAAGTTCCGCTAGTCCTGGCTCCATAATAGAGCACATTTCTATTGAGCCCACTGTTAAAATGGCCAACTTTACAGCAGAGAAAGGGTGTTTACAGCCTGGTACAAAGAACCATTTTTTTCATATAGCTAATATTACCTTTCATGATAACTGAGGGGGTGAATTTTTTAATAACTCATTCGTTTCGTTTATATTAAGGCAAGGCAAGGCAAGGCAAGGCAAGTTTATTTATATAGCACATTTCATACACAGTGGCAATTCAAAGTGCTTTACATAAACAGGAATAAAATTTAAGTATAAGAAAATAAAAACAAATAATAAAAAACAGATAAAAACAGATTAAAATGAGTTAAGACAAGTTATAAAAGAATGAAAAGAAAAGAAAGACACAATAGTGCGATCTGTCGGACGTAGCACAGTGCTCATTCAGTAAAGGCACAGCTAAACAGATGTGTTTTCAGTCTTGATTTGAATGTGCCTAATGTTGGAGCACATCTGATCATTTCTGGAAGCTGATTCCAGCAGCGAGGGGCGTAATAGCTAAAAGCAGATTCACCCTGCTTTGACTGAACTCTTGGAATTTCTAGTTTATGTGATCCTAAAGATCTGAGTGATCTGTTAGGCTTGTATTCAGTGAGCATATCTGTAATGTATTGGGGTCCTAGGCCATTTAGTGATTTATAGACAAGTAATAATACTTTAAACTCTATTCTGAATGTAACTGGGAGCCAGTGTAGAGACCTGAGGACAGGTGTGATGTGCTCCGATTTCCTGGTTCTGGTCAGAATCCTGGCCGCAGCGTTCTGGATGAGCTGCAATCGTCTGACTGTCTTTTTGGGAAGGCCAGTGAGGAGTCCATTACAGTAATCCACCCTGCTGCTGATAAAAGCATGAACAAGTTTCTCTAAGTCTTCACTGGAAACAAAGCATCTAATTCTTGCAATGTTTTTGAGATGATAGTATGCTGATTTAGTTACTGCTTTGACATGACTGTTGAAACTGAGATCTGACTCCAGAGTCACACCAAGATTCTTGACCTTATTTTTTGTTGTATGACCCTTAGAGCCGAGGTACGCATTCACCTTGAGAACCTCATCTCTGTTCCCGAATGTAATGACTTCAGTTTTCTCTTTATTTAACTGAAGGAAGTTTTGGCACATCCAATTGTTAATTTCATCAATGCATTGGCAGAGGGTGTCAATGGGGCTGTAGTCATTAGGCAGTAAGGCTATGTAGATCTGAGTGTCATCAGCATAGCTGTGGTAGGAGATTTGGTT
Organism: Danio albolineatus; assembly: GCA_903798035.1. NCBI lineage: Eukaryota > Metazoa > Chordata > Actinopteri > Cypriniformes > Danionidae > Danio > Danio albolineatus. The sequence continues at coordinate 65,499 of CAIGQQ010029333.1, forward strand.
CTTTTTCATTATTTGGCTCAGAGGGAGCATATAAAGGTTGAACAGGAGAGGTGCCAGAATTGAGCCTTGTGGGACTCCACATGTCATGGGTGTCCACCTCGACCTATGGTCACCTATACTGACATAGTAACCTCTCCCTTCAAGGTACGATCCAAACCATTTGAGGACCGTCCCAGACAGCCCAACCCAGTTCTCCAGCCTATCCAGAAGTATGCTGTGATCGACAGTGTCGAATGCAGCACTGAGATCCAGCAATACCAGCACTGTTAGTTTGCCTGAATCTGTATTTAGGCGGATATCATTGATTATCTTTATAAGGGCGCTCTCTGTACTGTAATGTGCTCTGAAACCAGATTGAAAATGGTCTAAACACCCCTTCAAGCTTAAGAACCTGTTAACCTGGTTAAAAACAACTTTTTCAATGATTTTGCCAATGAAAGAGAGATTTGAGATTGGCCTGTAGTTGCTCAGTAGGGTGTTATCCAGGTTGCTCTTTTTCAAGAGGGGTTTAACTACTGCAGTTTTAAGTGAGTTTGGAAAAATCCCTGAGAGAAGTGAAGCATTCACCACTTTCAGAAGATCCATTTCTAGACAGTTAAACACCGTTTTAAAGAATGATGTGGGCAGCGTGTCAAGATCGCAGGTTGATGTTCTCATAATTTGCACAATCTCTTCTAAGATTTTACCATCAATTTCCATGAAATCAGACATAATGTCTGATTTCTGAAGTTGAGGTTGAGCTTGTCTGACGTGGACACAACTTGGCTGATTGGATGAGCTGATTGCCTTTCTGATATTATTGATCTTATCAGTAAAGAAATGAGCAAACTCATTACATTTGCTTTCAGAGAGTAGTTCACTAGGAATCCTACTGGGGGGGTTTGTGAGTCTCTCTACCGTTGCAAAGAGGGTGCGGGTGTGATCTATATTGCTGTTTATAAGGCTTGAAAAGAAAGTCTGCCTAGCAGTGTTTAGTTCCACATTAAAAGCATGGAGACTGTCTTTATAGATATTGTAATGGACTACTAGTTTCGTCTTCCTCCACATACGCTCAGCTTTTCTGCATTGTCTTTTCATCATCTTTACCGATGTTGACCTTGTCCAAGGCCCTTTCTGTCTGCCAGTTCTCTTCCTGACTTTAACAGGAGCAATGTCATCTATGACATTCTTAACTTTAGAGTTAAACAAATCAAGGAGAGAATCGACAGAGTCTGCAGATATGCTTGGTTTTAGTGATATGGCCTTCATAAACTGCTCACTAGTGTTCTCATTTATGCATCTCTTTCTGACAGAGACAGATCTGTCTTCAATGGCTGGAGTGATCAATACATCAAAGAAGATACAGAAATGATCAGATAGTGCCACATCCTTAACAACAGTCGATGAAATGTGTAGACCCTTAGTTATAAGTAGATCAAGAGTGTGTCCACGATTGTGTGTGGGTCCTTGAACATGCTGAGTCAGATCAAACGTGTTAAAAACAGTCATAAGTTCTTTTGTAGCATTGACTTCTGGATTATCAATGTGAATATTAAAATCCCCAGCAATAGTAAAACAGTCAAATTCAGAGGTTACTATTGATAACAGCTCTGTAAAATCATCAATAAAAGCTGGAGAATATTTTGGAGGTCTGTAGATAATGATCAGTAAAATGCGTGGAGCACCCTTTAGTGCTATACTCAGATATTCAAAGGACAAATAATCACCAAATGACATTTGTTTACACTCATAAACATCTTTAAACAGGGCAGCGATGCCTCCACCTCTCCTATTAGCTCTGCAAACACTCAAATAATCAAAGTTTAAAGGAGCTGCTTCATTCAGGACTGCTGCGCTACAACTGTCATCAAGCCAAGTTTCATTTAAAAGCATAAAATCAAGGCAATTTGTGCTGATAAAATCATTGAGTAAAAGTGACTTATTGTTAAGTGATCGGATGTTTAAAAGTGCTAACTTAACAGTTTTAGCTGTTTTCCCTACAGTAGTCTCAGATCTACATTTAATCGACACCAGATTTGAATGATTTGCTACACGGCTTGAAGAGGCCTTTGGTTTTCTGTCTCGTAATAAAACACATATCTGCATAGAGAAAGCTACAGGCACACAGGGTTTCTGCTTGTTCTGTAAACATCTGATAAAGATACTGTTATCTAAGCAGGCACCCAACATACATCACCGACAGCTGTTGTGTTCACCAGCTGAAGATGGGGTGCTGTTTGAGCCCTGGTGGTGTGATCGTAGGGTTCTTCCGGAGGGTGGTTGTGGAGCACGCCGCTTTTTGGGTGATAACTGGGGGCTTGCGGCAAAGGAGTGTGAAAATTTAGTTCCAGCAAACACCAGTTCCTCCATCTTTTTAGAAAAGTCCAAGTGAGGCGAGGAAGGTGACAGTGAGAGCGTGTCTGGTGACAGGGGTGGCAGAGGTTGTGGGTCTGGAGATTCTGGAAATATATTTTCCTGGCTGTTTTCCTGAAGATCCTTGTTGAACACTGAGATTTGCTGCTGTTCAGATGGATCACTGTCAGTCTGTGTTGGGCTCAGTGTGCAGGGCGCAGGCGGCAGTGTTTCTATCAACAGTGGTTGTTTTGGCTGCATGGCGTTTTCACTGTCCTTGTGTAATGCATCAGCCCCAAGTCCACTCAGGAGCTGATTTAAAGTCCTGTGGTCATCCTGACATTTGCTAGGTGTGTGTGTGTCATTTGGGTTGAGTTCAGAAGCACACACAGCTGATGGATGATGAAGGGAGAAATAGATATTGTCCTTTAACACCTTTGAACCAAGTTTGTTTGGATGAAGGCCGTCTGATGTAAATAGCTGTCTTTGGTTCCAGAAGAGATTGAAGTTGTCAATGTAATTCAGTCCTTTCCTGTTGCATGTTTTCTGCAGCCATACATTTAGGCCAAGAAGTCGTGAAAACATATTTGTCCCTCTTGCAGGGAGTGGTCCACTGATGAACGGCTGAATTTTCAATCTTTCGACTGTTTCCAAGAGCTCACAGAAATCTTTCTTGAGCAGTTCTGACTGCTCTTTCCGAATATCATTCTTCCCCACATGGATGATAATCCGTTTTGCAGTCTTGTGCTTCTTCAGAATTTCTTTAAGTTCTTTGTTTACATCAGAAACTGTTGCATGAGGGAAGCAGTAAGTCATTGTAGCTCTGCTCCTGAAATTCCTGATTATTGAATCTCCTACCACTAGTGTTCTTATCTCAGGTGCGATCGGTGCAGAATGCCGCTGTCTGGTCGGCCTTGATCCTCTGCTCCGTGAAGAATTAGCTGCTGAGTCATGCGATCTCTGTCTGACTGCATTTGGGGATTCTTCACCCATATTACTTAAAACTTCATATCTGTTCTGAAGCTGTATTTGAGTCCGAGCTGTATTTGGGGTAGAGGACGCTAATGCAGCAGCGTATGATCTGACCCCGCGAGTACCCTTTGGTCTCGCACCTTGTTTATTCCATCGGTTATCAGTCTCATTTTCAACAGTTTCACTCTGTTTTTCTGGGCTTAAAACAGTAGCTGGAGTAGATTAAGTTATATTAAGTCTGCTTAATTAAGGGCGTGGCCACTTGAGTGACAGCTAGGTCTGGCTGGTCGCCGTCATGTCACCTCAGCTGATTCCGGCTGATTAGCTGCTGAGCTCGGCATATTCATTGTATTTATGTGGCTTTACACAGTCAGTTGTCTTTTGGGATTATTTCCTACAATTATCAGATGATATGGCATGCTGAGTGCCCTTAATTGTGCTCACAAACCATTCACGTTTCCCAGATGAGTGAACTTATATACTTATATACCATCTCTGTAAATGAATTTGTTTAATTTAGGATCATTTATCATTTATAATGTTCTTCAGAACTCTAATGCTCTCCAGAATCTGTCAGATTGATTAGCTGTAGGCTCTAGAACCGTCATCTGAAGCGTTTTCATGCAGTGTTGTGCCTGGATTTCATCAATAGCCTTTATCTACTAACATATATATCTATATCTGAAGTGTTTAGAAGTAATTAGCATTTTCCTCCTGTAGAAAAACGTCATAAGAACAATGTTTAGTGGCTCAGTGTATTACAACAGTGTTTTCAACAGACTAAACACTTTATTGATATAGTATACAACCAAGCACATGTGGTCACAACACAAACGAGTCGCAGGTCATGAAGTATTAAGTGTTTCTTAATACTTAATGATATTTAATTACCGGTACTATTGAAACCGGCCCACAGGCCACAGCCGCCTGCTGGTGTTTTTCACGCACCAACACTACATTCCCCACAATGCAACGGTAGCCCGCGAACTCACTACAGCGCAGCAAGCGGGCGTCGGCTTCATTATTCATCAGAAATCAGAGCAGATGTCAATTTTCAGCTACCCCCTCCCCAAAAATGTCTAAACGGAAAGTGGACGCTGAGAACAGGGGGTTTCAAGCCAGGTGGGAGGCAGAGTACATGTTCACGGAGGTAAAAGGCAAACCTGTGTGTCTTCTGTGTGGAGAAAGTTTGGCTGTAATGAAAGAATATAATCTAAGAAGGCACCATGAAACGTCTCAGAAACACAAGAATATGAACACGGAACAAAGGCTACAGAAGGTGGAAGAATTAAAACGAGGTCTTAAGTCGCGGCAGTGATAAGAGCCATGAGAACGAATACAACTGATTTGATTAATTATTTGATTTTTTCATTTTATTATTTGAAAGCAGTGATTGGTAGGATCATAGAGCAGCACAATAGCATTTTCCGTTTATAATGCATGCAATTTCATTTATGCATTTATCTTGATATTAGGGACATATTTAGTTTTTGAAGGACATTTACTTTTTTGCTATTTGCCTGTTTAAAATGTTATCTCTTGAAAATACTGACAGAGCAATAAGAAAATATTGCTTTATTCATTTAATGTACAGGACATGTGATTTTTCTTTGAAGGAAGTGCGTTTTTGTCCTGTTGAAAGAAGTTTTAACTTGAAATTACTGACGAAGCCATAAGAAAATATTTCTTTATTCATTTAATCATTAAATAATATGCACTGTGTTAGGTCTTGGTTCAATAGGTTATATGTAGGGCCACACGGAATCTGCGTTGCAGAATTCCGCAGATTTCCGCAGATTTTTAGCCCATCATTAATTCTGTTTATTTACTGGTTTAAATGTGTGTAAATTTATATTTATTCAGTTTTCAAATTAATTTCAGTAAAAATATTGATAAATATGAAAATATTCATATGTTTTTTTTACAATACAGTTTGTAAAGTACTATTTTCTGTCTTTTAGAAGAGATTTTATACGAGAGACTTGCTTTGTTTACCAAATAAAGTGGATCTAATTGGATTCGCATTGTAAACATTAAATAAAAGTTAAAAAGGTATTACTTTTTATTTCATACTTAAATTTTTTAGTTATGATACTCCTAAAATCATTCCGCATGAATCCGCAGATTTTTAACAAAATACTCCGCAGAAATAGCACAAAATGTCCGCAGATTCCGTCTGGCCCTGGTTATATGCAATCATTTCAATATGTTTTTAATAAACATTGAACCAGTCTGGCCCTCGGCTTGTAGCAAATTAGTTTTTTTGGCCCTCTGTGATATTTGACTTTGACATCCCTGGTCTATGGTTCTCACAGTCAGAAGAAATAAGTGCTTGTTTTAAGGAAATTATCTGCCAGTGGAGTAAGCAAAATAATCTTGTTTTCGCTTTGAAATGCAGATATTTGGACTAAAAACAAGACAAAAATTCGAAGTAAGAAATGTTTTTGCATAAATCATATAAACTCCATATAAATACAGTGATTAAATACAATTCTGCAGCTCCTGCTCAACTATAATTGAGTCTGGACATTGCATATCTTTGCGATGTGACTATTGTGGATGCGCACATTGCGATTATCGATGCTGAATTGATATTGTGCAGCTCTAATGTAAAATACCAAACATAAAATATCAAAACATGATTAGTAACTGTTGATGTACCTACATGTATTTTCTGCGAAGTGAATTTGAACCGCTTTATTGTCAAACGTGCAATAAAAATACATTTGCCGTGTTTGTGTGTGTCTTTCACGCAGTCGTTTCACTGTAAAACGGTCAGGAAGATGCCGTTTAGCCGCATGGACCCCAGCTGTACAGTGGGCTTCTATGCCAGAAGCAAAGCAGATTTCCACAGTCTGTGTTCAGACGTCAGTCAGGTGAGGGGAAACAAACACTCGCTAAAACATTTCAGTCTCCTCATCAACAGCTCCTGCTAGTGTGCACAAGTGAGCTGTGATTGTATGCTCTCTGTCTTAAAACTATTCACAAACATTATCTGATGTTAATATTAGTTAATTAAGCTAGTTAAACACTGTATTTCTGAGAAATTATTTATTATTATTATTATTATTATTATTATTATTATTATTATTGTTATAATTTGATTCAATTTTCGATTTCAATTTTTTTAAATATTGGGTTTGTTGTTGTTAACACTTAATTATTTTCATGTTAAAGTACAATAGTATTAAAATGTAATTTACTTTGTATAATTACAGTGTATATTTAAAAGAAACATTTATTATTATTATTTTTATTAATATAGATTTATACTCCTATTTTTGTCATAATGAATGGATTCTATATAAACAAAGCAAATAAATGTCTAATGGTAATATAAAATATGTTATATTGTTTTATTGTTGTTAGTATTATTATTTCAATATTTGAAAGCAAAGAAATTAATATAGAAGTATTAGAATTTTACTGTTGTAAAATAAAAGGGACTAAGCCGACAAGAAAATGAATGAATGTTGTAAAATAAAACTGTTAATGCTGGTCATTTCCGTCCGTCCGATTGATTTTATTTGACAATTTTGACAAAAATATACAAACAAGTCCAGTTGGACTAATTCATACTTATTTTAAAAACTGTCGAGGATAAATTACACAAAGTCACCGGCTTATTTCCACTGTGGTTCTTGATATTCCTAAAAAATGGACCAAATCATAAATGGAGTGCAAACATCATCAGCATAACAACTCAGCACAACAAAACTCCTCAACTTTAATTGTAAAGCATTTTTTAATTCCCCTTATAAAAATGCTCTCAAATTGAATCTCTTTAAAACTCCTAGGCAAAACATTCCAAGCAACAGAGCTAGTACACAAAACAGAATTTCTACCTGATTTACTCTTAAATCTACAGGGATAAATACCCCTGCTACTTATCTGTCTGTCTACGGCTCCGTCTACGGCTCCGTCTACGCGTCCGTCTACGCGTCCGTCTACGGATCCGTCTACGCGTCCGTCTACGCGTCCGTCTACGCGTCCGTCTACGGGTCCGTCTATCTATCTCTCCGCCCGTCCATCTGTCTGTCTATCTGTCCGTCTATCTGTCCACCCGTCCATCCATCCATCCATCCATCCGTCCGTCCGTCTTTCTATCCATCCATCCATCCGTCTATTTATAATTTAATAAAATATATATTTAAGATAATTATAATAGTTAATGTATTATATTTAGGTTAATATAGAGTTTCTCTGTGTTCTCATGTTAGAATATCTTTATGCCTTTATATCTTAATGCCTAATGACTACAGCCTCTGCCAATGCATTGATGAAATGAACCGTGGATGTGCCAAAACTTCCTTCAGTTAAATAAAGAGAAAACTGAAGTCATTGCATTTGGGAGCAGAGAAGAGGTTCTCAAGGTGAATGCGTACCTTGCCTCTAAAGGTCAAACAACAACAAATAAGGACAGATCTCAGTTTCAACAGTCATGTTAAAGCAGTCAGTAAATCAGCATACTATCATCTCAAAAACATTGCAAGAATTAGATGCTTTGGTTCCAGTGAAGACTTAGAGAAACTTGTTCATGCTTTTATCAGCAGCAGGGTGGATTACTGTAATGGACTCCTCACTGGCCTTCCCAAAAAGACAGTCAGACAGTTGCAGCTCATCCAGAACGCTGCGGCCAGGATTCTGACCAGAACCAGGAGATCAGAGCACATCACACCTGTCCTCGGGTCTTTACACTGGCTCCCAGTTACATTCAGAATAGATTTTAAAGTATTACTACTGGTCTATAAATCACTAAATGGCCTAGAACCTCAGTACATTACAGATATGCTGACTGAACACAAGCCTAACAGATCACTCAGATCTTTAGGATCATATAAACTAGAAATTCCAAGAGTTCAGTCAAAGCAGCGTGAATCGGGATTCAGCTACTAACAGCACACCCCGCTGCTGGAATCAGCTTTCAGAAATGATCAGATGTGCTCCAACATTAGGCACATTCAAATCAAGATAGCAATGTGCAATATAGAAATCTGTGCAAGATAGCAATCTGTTTAGCACTGTGCTACATCTGACAGATGGCACTATTATGTCTTTCCTTTTTATTCTTTTATAACCTGTTTTAACATATTTTACTCTGTTTTTAATCATGTTTTAATCCCTTTTATTCTTTGTTTTTATTTTTTTTATACTTGTCTCTTTTATTCCTGGCTGTGTAAAGCACTTTTAAATTATTATTGTGTATGGAATGTGCTATATAAACAAACTTGCTTTGCCTAAATAAGATATAAAACAAAACAAAAAATCCCTATAGATTTGCATTTTTGTCTTTTCTGACTTTCTCCCTACTTTAATGAACAGGCTCTGTCATCATCCGAGGAGAAATACCCCATCTTCACCTTTGTGGAGGGTCACAGTGAGGGTCACAGCGGCTCTACATCAGACACGGACACCACATACACAAAAACCAAAGACAGACTGAGCCGAAATCAGAAGAGGAGCAGCACGGAGGAATTTGTGTTCCTGTGACTAACCATGACTGTTAACTGTTTACTTCCTCCAATCATGTGACCAAGGATGCAAGGATTTCAAAGGGAAATTTCAGTCAAAAATGAAAGTCATCATTCAAAACCAGTTTGAGTTTTTTTCTTTCGTTGAACACTAAGGAAGATATTTTGAAGAATGTTTAAAAAACTGCCATTGACTTCCATAGTGTTTATTTGTTTTAATATGGAAATAAATGACAGCTTTTATCCAACATTCTTCAGATTATCTTGTTTTGTGTTCAACAGAAGACAGAAATTTAGTTTAGAATGACTAAATTAGGAAATGTTCATTTTTGGGTGTTGAACTCCCCTGTTAAAGGAACACACAGTGAGTTTTTCCATTTTTGACTCCATTGCTGTGTTTTTAGCTTAGCTTAGCATAATTCATTGAATCAGATTGGACCGTTAGCATCTCAGAAATGACCAAAAGAGTTTTTAACATTTCCTATATTCAACTTCACTCCTCTGTAGTCACAGTGTGCACTAAGACTGAAAATGAACACAATGATATTATACAATGCCTAAAAAAAGTCCTCTGCTAGTCAGCTAGAAAACCACTGAGTAATATCATGGTACAGCACTAAAGTTCCTCGACTGTTACGTAGTTTCTTGCCATATAAGTCCAGAAAACGGACTTCCTTTGGTCTTAGTGCACAGTGCAACTACAGAAGATTCAAGCTTTAAATAGGAAAATCAACAAAACCGTAAATATTTTAGATGCTAATGGTCTAATCTGATTCATTTATTTATGCTAAGCTAAAACTGAGATCGACTGAATTGATGATAAATAAAATGGTAAAACTCAACTTTAACTCAAGGGAATCTGTAAAATGAGATTTTATTCAAAAACAAAAAGAAGAGTGTTCATTTAAGCAGGCATTAGAAAATCTGACCATGTTTTTTGCTAGTACATGTGGCAGGTTTTGCCCTCAAACTGCTGTTTTTTTTTTTTAAATAGGTTAATTTTACAGCTACCCCAGAGTAAAACAAATAAGTTTTACCATTTTTGACTCCATTTAGCCAATCTCCGTGTCTGGCTGGAGCACTTTTAGCTTAGCTTAGCATAATTAATGGAATCAGATTAGACCATTAGCATCTCAGAAATTACCAAAGATTTTTGATCATTTTCTTATATGCAACTTGTCTCTTCTGTAGTTACACTGCACCAAGACTGAAAAATGAACACGATGATATTATACAATTCCTAAAAATAGCTAGTTAGCAAGATAACCGCTGTGTAATATCATGGTACAACATCAAAGTTTCTTTATTATGGCAGAATGAGACTAGTTTTTAACTATGTCAGTGTAAAATAATAGCACTTTTTTATTTCTTTTGAGCTTGGTGAACAATGTAACTACAGAAGAGTTGAGCTTAAAATAGGAAAATTATTAAAACTGGTCATTTTTAAGATGCTAATGGTCTAATCCGATTCAATGATTTATGCTAAGCTAAGCTAAAAGTGCTCCCACTAGAATTGAAGATCAGCTGAGTTTATTAAAAAAAAGGTAAAACTCAACTGTTTAACTTCTTCAGGTGAGTTGTAAAATGAGCTTTTCTAAAAAAAAAAAGTGTTTATTTAAGCAGGCATTAGAAAATCTGACAATGTTTTTTGCTAGTACATGTGGCAGCTTTTCCGCTCAAACTGCTGTTTTTTTTTAAGTAGGTTAATTTTACAGCTACCCCAGAGTGAATCACATGAGTTTTACCATTTTTGACACCATTTAGTCAATCTCCGTGTCTGGCTGGAGCACTTTTAGCTTAGCTTAGCATAATTAATAGAATCAGATTAGACCATTAGCATCTCAGAAGTTACCAGAGTTTTTGATCATTTTCTTATATGCAACTTGTCTCTTCTGTAGTTACACTGCACCAAGACTGAAAAATGAACACAATGATATTATACATTTCCTGAAAATAGCTAGTTAGCAAGATAACCGCTGTGTAATATCATGGTACAGGAAAAAAGTTCCTTGATTATTATGACAGAATGAGACCATAGTTTCTAACCATGTCAGTGTAAAATAATAGCACTTTTTTATTTCTTTTGAGCTTGGTGAACAATGTAACTGCAGAAGAGTTGAGCTTTAAAGAGGAAAATTATTAAAACTGGCCATTTTTAAGATGCTAATGGTCTAATCTGATTTAATGATTTATGCTAAGCTAAGCTAAAAGTGCTCCCACTAGAATTGAAGATCAGCTGAATAAAGAAAAAAGGTAAAACCCAACTGTTTAATTTGAGTGAGTTGTAAAAGGAGCTTTTCTAAAAAATAAGTGTTCAGGCATTAGAAAATCTGACAAGGTTTTATGCTAAGTACATGTGGCAGCTTTTGCCGTTAGATTATGTAAACCATGAGTTTTCCCCTCAAACTGCTGTTGTTTTCTTGTGTTTCTGTAGTATAAACACACTGAGCTCTGTGTGTATGTGTTTGCCAAGCAGGTGGCTAAGCAGATTATGGCGGATGTGTTTGCCGTGATGATAATGACTGCAGACAGTGAGGATCTCAGACAGACCAGACGAGCAGACGCTACTCTTTGACAGGCAAACATCAGATTTAGTTGCTTCAAACACTGTGATTTAGTCTTAAAGGGACAGTTCACTGTAAAAAAAATGTAACTTCAGTCATCACTTACTTATTTGGTCCAAAAATTCCTGTTTGAGTTTATTTCTTCTTTTATAGAGGAGGATATTCTGAAGAATGCTGGAAACATTATCCATTGACTTCCATAGTAATAATTTTTTTTGTTAATATGGAAGTCAATGGCAGCCCTCTTTAACATTCTTCAAAATATCTTGTTTAGACACTAAAGAATGCTGGAAATATCAGCCATTGACTTCTATAGTGTTCTTTGTTCCTAATAGGAATGTCAATAGCTGCGCCCTCTAACATTCTTCAAAATATCTTGTTTAGCGTTCAACAGAGGAGAGGTGTTTAGATTGGAACAAGAGTAAATAATGTGGAAATTGTCATTTTAGGGTGAACCGTCTAATATATACGCATTTCTGGTTGGTTTAAACACTGTGATTTAGTCTTAAAGGGGCCGTTCACTCAAAATAAATTAAAGTTTGAGGAAAAAATCATGTTTGAGGAATATATACTGAAGAATACTGGAAAAAATGATGATTCCTATAATATTTTAGTTTTGTTCCTAATATGGGAGTCAGTGGCTGCCCTCTTGAACATTCTTCAAAATATCTTAGTTTAGTGTTCAACAGAAGAAAGAAATTTAGTTTGGAATCACTTGAGTAAATGATGTGGAAATTATTATTTTAGGGTGAACCGTCCCTTATATTTTCCCATATACACATTTCTGGTTGGTTTAAACACTGTGATTTAGTCTTAAAGGGGCCGTTCACTCAAAATAAATTAAAGTTCAGTCATCATTTACTCATTTGTTCCGAAAACTCCTGTTTAAGGAATATATCCTGATGAATACTGGACAAAAATAGCCATTTTATATGGTGTTTGTTTATTCTTGTCTCCGATATGGAAGTCAATGGCTGCCCTCTTGAACATTCTTCAAAATATCTTGTTTAGTGTTCAGCAGAGGTATTTAGATTGGAACCACTTACGTAAATGATGTAAAAATTGTCATTTTAGGGTGAACCGTCCCATATGCATACACATTTCTGGTTGGTTTAAACACTGATTTAGTCTTAAAGGGGCCGTTCACTCAAAATAAATTAAAGTTCAGTCATCATCTACTCATTTGTTTTAAAAATGTCATGTTTGAAGAATATATACTGAAGAATGCTGGAAAAAAGACTGATTTCTATAGTATTTATTTAGTTTTGTTCCTAATATTGAAGTCAATGGCTGCTCTCTCGAACATTCTTCAAAATATCTTGTTTAGTGTTCAGCAGAGGTATTTAGATCAGAACCACTTACGTGAATGATGTGAAAATTGTCATTTTAGGGTGAACCGTCTAATATATACGCATTTCTGGTTGGTTTAAACACTGATTTAGTCTTGAAGGGGCCGTTCACTCAAAATAAATTAAAGTTCAGTCAATATCTACTCATTTGTTCCAAAAATTTCATGTTTGAAGAATATATCCTGAAGAATACTGGAATTTTTTTTGATTTCTATAGTATTTATTTAGTTTTGTTTGTAATATTGAAGTCAATGGCTGCTCTCTCGAACATTCTTCAGAATATCTTGTTTGGTGTTTAACAGGGCTACTTGAGTAAACTATGTAGAAATGTTCATTTTAGAGTGAACTGTCCCTTTAATGTTACCGTTATAGTATGTTACTGCTTGTTTTGTTTAAGCATCATATGATGATGTGATGTTTGGTGTGATACAGAAACATGGGTTTGGGTCACATTTCACTTCTTTTTTTATAGCGTTGTGAAATTGTTTTGATGTCATAAGCACTATTGCATCTTAACTGATATAAAATGAATTGTTTTCATTGGCAGTATTTTTTTTCATTCATTTGTTCAAAATTCTACTTTTCTGCTCTATGTTTTCTGGTCTTTCAGGCTTTAATTTATAACCTTTTATTATTATTATTATTATTATTTTGGTTAATACTTTAGAAATGCAACAACACGTTTGTTTGCTATTAATAGTCACATGACACACTGGTAAGTCAAATATTTCATAATGTTTGGTTAGTATTTCTACAATTTACCAACACATTTGCGTGGCATTAATATTCATGGCATTAATATTCAATTCAATTAATCTTTATTTGTATATTCCTCTTTATTTGCATTAATAGTCACATGAGATGCAGGTAAATGCATAAGCTATATACATAAAACAAATATTTATAAATAAATGTATACAAAATGTATGTATTACACATTTTAAAACACAAAATGTTTAAGTTTTTGTTATTTTAAGTTCACATTTTTATGATTTAAGTCAGGGGCGTCGCTAGACCACATTTAATGGGGCACGTGTTCCAGCAAAAAAATTCCAGTGCAGTAAATGCCTTGAGATACGGTTTACTTTATATGCAAGTTTATTAATTAAGAGTGGTTATTCCAGAGTAAAGATGTTATTCTCTGTGCACCTGAACCAACGCTGGGGAAAGCAATGTAGTTTAATCAAAAAACAAACTGAGCATGTGAGCAAGAGAAAACAACAACAACATACCTCACGCTCCACTCTTGCTTGACGCTGAAGTGCTGCTTTGCGCCCGGTGTGGTTCCCGGTTGTGAAAATAGCTGTGCTGCTCATGCATTGTGAAACCGGCATAACAGTCTTTTATGCGGTGGTGTCGGCACGCAGTGAATATTGCAAGTCGACAAAACAAAGTTTGAATAATGTGATTTTATTTAGTCTAAGCATGGCTCCTGATATATATATATATATATATATATATATATATATATATATATATATATATATATATAT
>CAIGQQ010029333.1:79688-91235 GCA_903798035.1 Danio albolineatus
TATATATATATATATATATATATATATATATATATATATATATATATTTATGGTCGACAATAAGGACCCTAAGACAACACACAGCAGATAATTCTAGAAAACATCATTTTTTTGTATTCTGTTGAATTGTAGTATTTCATTCTCATGAAATTAATATTCATCCAAAAGATTCTTAAATGATCCTAGAATCCCTCAGTTGTGTCTTTACATTGTTTTCCAGTTACATTTAGGATTAATTTCTGTTAGCGTATTTTTTTAGAATAATAATTGTATAATAATGACAATATAACAATAATACTGTTGTTTATAGTTATATAAATTGATTTATTTTTATTTATTTATTTATTTATTTTATTTATTTATTGAGGGGCAGCTGTGCCCAGTAGAGCTTTATGTCTAGCAAAGCCCCTGATTTAAGTAACTAGTTTGACTAAACATTTTAATTACCTGTTAATCCACTCAAGATTCCTCCACTGTTCCTTCTTAAACCTGAAGGAGATTGTGTACACACAATCCCCTGCTTTTGTTTTCTTCTGAAATCTCAAATCTTTTCTAATTTTACAGTATCTCCCCCCTCCAGCCTTGTACATGCTCACGTCATTATTAGGTGTCTTTTCTTTCACCTATTTTTTTAAGCATGTTGTGACATTGAATTAAAGAACACTGGAAATATGTATTAATTCTAAAATGTGCATAAAAAATTGCAGTTTTGTAAAAAGAAAAAATGCATAACAGTTTTTGATTATGCCTAAAATAACCTTGGATTAAAACAGAAAGAAAAAAAACTCTAAAAATGTGCATGTAAAACTACACACCTAACTTGGCAATTATTTGTCCAAAAAAAAAAAAAAAGTTCAGTGCTGTTTTTTCTCTCTCATGTTTTTATTATACTGGAGACATTAAAGTTTTTCTCTTAAGTATAATGCTGGATTGAGGGCGCCACGGTGGCCGAGTGGTTAGCACGTTCGCCTCACAGCAAGAAGGTCGCTGGTTCGATCCCCGGCAGGGCCAGTTGGCATTTCTGTGTGGAGTTTGTATGTTCTCCCCGTGGTTGTGTGGGTTTCCTCCGGGTGCTCCGGTTTCCCCCACAGTCCAAAGACATGCGGTACAGGTGAATTGGGTAAGCTAAATTGTCCGTAGTGTATGTGTGTGAATGAAAATGTATGGATGTGTTTCCCAGAGATGGGTTGTGGCTGGAAGGGCATCCGCTGCGTAAAACAAATGCTGGATAAGTTGGCGGTTCATTCCGCTGTGGTGACCCCGGATTAATAAAGGGACTAAGCCGAAAAGAAAATGAATGAATGAATAAATAATGCTGGATTGATGGTGCAGTAGGTCCATCTTTGTTCCACTTCTGAGAACTGATTTACTTGAAGAAGATTTTTCTTCTTTTTAAAGTTTAAAGTGTAACCTTACACTAAACACTAGTCATACATACAGTGCATCAGGAAAGTATTGATAGCGCTTCACTTTTTCCACATTTTTTGTCACACCCTTATTCCAAAATAGATTAAATTCATTTATTTCTTCAAAAATTCTCCACACAATCCCTCATGATGACAATGTAAAAAAAAAATTCTTAAAATTTTTGCAAATTTATTTTGTTTGATGCATCACATATTCACAGCCTTTGCTCGATACTTTGTTAATGCACCTTTGGTATTAATTACAACCTCAAGTCTTCTTGAATATGACGCCACAAGCTCGGCACACCTGTCTTTGGGAATTTTGCCCATTCCTCTCTGCAGTACCTCTCAAGCTCTATCAGTATGGATGGGAAGCGACGGTGTACAGCCATTTTCAGGTCTGGGCTCTGGCTGATCCACTCAAGGACCTTCACTGAGTCGTGTGAATCCACTCCATTGATATTTTGGCGGTGCGCTTTGGGTCATTGTCCTGCTGGAAGATGAACCGTCGCCCCAGTCTGAGGTCAGGAGCACTTTGAAGCAGGTCTTCATTCAGGATGTCTCTTTACATCGCTGCATTCATCTTTTCCTCTATCCTGACTAGTCTTCCAGTTCCTGCTGCTGAAAAACATCCCCTCAGCATGATGCTGCCACCACCACGCTTCACTGTAGGGATGGTATTAGCCTGGTGATGAGCGGTGCCTGGTTTTCTCCAAACATAACGCCTCGCATTCACTCCAAAGAGTTCAATTTTAGTCTCATCATACCAGAGATTTTTCTTTGTCATGGTCTGAGAGTCCTTCAGATGCCTTTTGGTAAATTCCAGGCTGAGGAGTGTCTTCCGTCTGGCCCCTCTACCATACATGCCTGATTGGTGGATCGCTGCACAGATGGTTGTCCTTCTGTAAGGTTCTCCTCTCTCCACTGGAGAACGCTGGAGCTCAGACAGAGTGACCGTCGGGTTATTGATCACCTCTCTGACTAAGGCCCTTCTCCCCAGATCACTCAGCTTAGATGGCCGGCCAGCTCTAGGAAGAGTGCTGGTGGGTTCATCATCTTCCACTTACGGATGAAGAAGGTCACTGTGCTCATGGGAGCTTTCAGAGCAGCAGAAATGTTTCTGTAACCTTCCCCAGCCTTGTGCCTCGAGACAATCCCATCTCGGAGGTCTACAGACAATTCCTTTGTCTTCATGCTTGGTTTGTGCTTTGACATGCACTGTCAACCCTGGGGCCTTATATAGACAGGTGTATGCCTTCTCAAATCACGTCCAATCAGCTGAATAGACCACAGGTGAACTCCAATGAAGCTGCTGAAACATCTCAAGAATGATCAGTGGAAACAGAATGACATGAGCTCAATGTAGAGCTTCACAGCATGTAGCTTCAACATGTGATCCTTCAGGTTTATTATTTGTAACAATTAAAAAAAAATATTTTTCCACATTGTCATTATGGGGTTTTCTGTGTAGAATGTTGAGGAAATAAAAAAATGTAATCCATTTGGGAATAAGGCTGCAACATAAAAAATGTGGAAAAAGTGAAGCGCTATGAATCCTGTCCGGATGCACTGCATATCTCAGTAAAGGGAAGCATCATCCAAATTTGAAGGACATGTTGAAGCACCAAGTTGGGGGGAAGCTATATAGTGCACAGAACTCAAACACTTCAGATTGCTCTGGGGTTTGCTCTGGACTTTATTGTAAAGTACTCAAAGTCTATCTTTTATTGTGAACGGTGGCTCAGTGGTCACCACTGTCACCTCACAGCAAGAAGGTCGCTGGTTTGAGTCCTGGCTGAACCAATTGGCATTTCTGTGTGAAGTTTGCATGTTCTCTCCGTGTTGGCGTGGGTTTCCTCCGGGTGCTCCAGTTTCCCCCACAGTCAAACACATGCACTATAGGTGAATTGGTTGAATTAAGTGTATGAGTGTGTGTGAATGAGAGAGTGTCTCTCATTCACGGTTCATTCCACTGTGGTGACCCTTGATAAATAAGGCACTAAGCCGAAGGAAAACGATTGAATGGTATTAAAAACCTCCAGACTGAGCTTTATTAATAAATAAAAAGGCCAAACCAAGACACCATTTGTCAACACCAGTCTGTTACGATTCCCGCATTTCAGAGTTCAGTCAGCTGAAGCGGCTCTCATATCTCTCCCGTATTGCCTGAAGTACAGGTGTGAGTGATACTGAAGCTCAGGCAACATCATGCGCACACAGAAGCCCTGATCCTGCAGCGAGAGGTTTCCCTTCACCTCATATCCCACGATGGTGACCGTCTCCGTCTGCCACGGTCGCAGCAGGTCCTCCAGCTCTCCAGGGGGCACTGCAGCCTTCGATACACATTTCCGCCGAATACTCTCAGTAGATTCCCGAAGCCGCGCAGTCTCCGCTTTCAACCTCTCCATTCCAAACTGAGCCGCCTTCTCCCAGAACACCTGCACGAAGAAGTCATAGAGAAGCGTGTCCAGGACGTTCCAGGATCGCAGTTTCGCTTGAATATTCTCAGTGAGCTCTGTTTTGCTGTTACTAGCACGAGCGTTAAGTCGAAGATAAGCCAAATCTTCATAATCAAGTCCGAGAAGAGATCCCAGAAGAATTAGAGACTCGTCAAAGTGTTCGGCGATCATCACCAGGTGAAACCCCTCCTCCAGTTGCGCCAGGTCTTCAGGCCAGGAGCTGTTCCACTTCTGATTGTTCAGCCCCATGTCGAAGCTCATGGGATTTTTGGCGAGACCGTTCCACGGCTCCGTTGGGTCCCAGAAGGTCTCCGGAGAGTCAAGGAAGACTGAGAGTGCAGGTTTGCCCGTGTTGCTGGCGGCTCTGTCTGCGCTGAGGAATGCTGGGACGGTGGTGGTGTGGTATCTGAAGACGGATTCGAAGGTTTTGATCGGGTCTCGCAGTAGTGTGATGAAAACTGTGTTCTGGGGCATCACCTTCCTCACCTGCCGCAGGTCCAGACGCATATGGCTGCACAGCAGGTCAAACTGAGATGAACCCTCGGGCAGCTCGTCCACTGATGATGCTCTGAATCTGAAAGAGAGAGACAGGGCAACGATTTAGTTTTCGTTTTAATTTCATTTTTAGGTTCATACTTGCCAACCAAGGCTGTGGTTAAGCATGCAATTCCTTACATTTTATATAGCTTTTTTTTAGACACCCAAAGTGCTTTACACAATGGGGGGATCTTCTTGTCCACCTCCAGTGTGCAGCATCCACCTGGACCACCTGCCAGACCGCATACCACACATCAGCTGTTTGGTGGAGAGGAGACCGAGTGATTAAGCCAATTATGATATGGATTGTTAGGAGGCCATGATGGACAGGCCAGGATGCCGGGGTTAAACCCCTACCCTTTCCGAAGAACAGTCTGGGATTTTTAACAACCACAGTGAGTCAGGACCTCGGTTTGACCTCTCATCCGAAAGACGGCGCTCACTGAGCAGTATAGAGTCCCCTTCACTATACTGGGGTGTTAGGACCAGTGTTGGGTAAGTTACTTTAAAAAACTAATTAATTACTAATTACTTTATCAATGTTGTATTTAAAATACTTTTCTAATTACTGTGTGTGAAAAGTAACTTAATTACTCAATAAGTAACTTAACTAAATACTTCTTGAAATCCCTATAAACCTTGAGTGGACAAATAATAAAAATTTAACTCTGTAAATAATAAATACTTAGATAAAACATATGAGTCAAACATGAAATAGTTTAGCCTTTTAGTTTTCTGAATCATCTTTATTATACTCTAATTAAAGAAAATCTATAATAATTACATGCATAATAATTTTTAGTATGCAATGTAACGTTCTTTCATATTATTCTGCATGTCTATCGATCAGGCAGGATTATGCAATCTTTACAAAAAAGCATTATTTTTGGTGGTATTAGAATGAAAGCCCGTGCAGTTTGATCGAAAGTGGACAAAAGGCTTAAGATTTATACGGCATGTTTTTGAACTGGATTGTGTCTCTTTTGTTTACCTGTGATCCGATCGAGCAAAAGGTGTCTTATTACTCTGTAAACAGAGCAGCATCAGTCATGTTAAATTCGCCGACTCCCTCTGTCACATCTGCATAGTCATCCAAGCCTTTCTCATAGTAATCTTCATGAACCAGCCCATGTAAGGTGCGCGATAGCCTTGAAAAAGTCGCGCGCTACAGCACGCAGGCGCGCAATGAGGAAAATTAAATTGATTAATACTGTAATGTTCTTGTCTGGGAATATTTTCATTTCGTAAAACAGCCACTCGCTTCAGCTGAGTCCAACATCTTCCGCTTTATGACCAGCAGCAAACTGGCGCGGCGCTATCACATGCATCTGCACTACGATGATTTTAAAGCGCCAGAGTTTACTTTTACCTTTAGAACATAAATTTAATAAAATTGTGTAAGATTATTCAGCGAGTTTAATTATTTTACAATGTAACGCAGGTACATTATAAGTAACTGTAATTAAAATACCTAAAAATGAACAGTAATTAGTTACTTTACTTTTTCTGTGGAAAAGTAATTTAATTACAATAACATGTTACTTAGTAACGCGTTACATCCAACACTGGTTAGTACCCACACACAGACCGCAGGTTGAGCGCCCCCTGTTGGCCTCACTAACTCCACTTCTGGGCTGCAACCTAGCTTTCTGTGGTCTCCCATCCAGGTACTGACCAGGCACAGTTTTGCTTAGCTTCAGTGGGCGACCATGTGAGAGTTGCAGAGAGCTAGCTGCATGCATATGAATGGAAGTCAACTGGTTGAAAAGTGCAGTATGACCGGAGCTTTAATGGTTGAGTCATGGTCATATTAGAGGGCTTTGACTCCCCTCTCATATGACTCTAATCAGTGATTCCAGCAGCGACCAATGGTGGTTTTTTCGATTCCAAGTACACGTGTTCTTGTGAGACCGTATTTAATTTCACGATAATATTCACATCATTTCATGTGTCCTTCGTTCTTGACGCGATGGACAAATGGCCTGGGTGTGTGGGCAAATTTGGCCAGGATATTTTGGTTAGCCCTTTTCAAAGCACATTCTCAGATTTTTAACGACCACAGTGAGTTAGGTCCTCAGTTTAATGTCTAATCACTGAGCAGTATAGTGTCCACTTGACTGTACTGGGGCGTTAGGACCCACAACCTAGTTTTTCCCATCCAGGTACTGATTGGGTGCATCCCTCCTTAGATTCAGTGGGCAACAATTTGAGAGTTGTTTTTGCAGTGCCCCCTTACAAGGACATTATCACACAACTACTTTGTAAAAACGTAATTTTGAAAAGTACAGCATAATTGTAATTAGTGCACTTGTAAATTTACAGTCTTACTATCAACCAAAATTGCCATTTAACCCTTGTTGTTCAAATGTATTACCCTTTGGTTATGTTGGTGGCTATTTTTGCCCTATTGACTTCCATTTATACCACGACCCAGCCCTGGAAAAAGCAGATGAAAACAACATTTCCATTATAATTACTTTTTTCAATTGTAAATTCATGACAGCATACAGTAGATACTACTTAAATATGGCCATTACTTACGCGCCTTCCGCCGCCGCGTAAGAACAAGCTTTAAGGTATGACCGCAATTTGAGACTTTGCTGCCAGGGGGCACAAACGGACGGGATGCGAACAGACAGAAATATACAGTAGCTGTAAATACCCTGCTACTTATGAATGAAGATGAAGCATTATAATTGCTTTATTAATCATTAAAAACTTGTTAACAGCTTTATTATTATTGTAAACGTGTTAAATAAAATGAAGATTCGTTTTGGAAAAAGAACACACGATTATATGCTGTCATAGATATGCAATCCATAAATGTGATTATAATGGAAGTCAATGGGGCAAAAACAGCCCCCAACATAACCAAAGGGTAGTCAATTTGCCCAGAGTGTAGTGAGTTTTTTGAAAAATTTCAAAGCATTTTCTCAAAATATGTGTCAAAAATAAGATTTGTCCCCAAAAATAATTACATTTGCTGAAACACAGTGAAAGCTGTGGCCAACTTTATCCTCAAAATCACCTCAGAGTGGATGAAAATGACCCAACAGCACACAAGGGTTAAGTAATTGTACATTTCACAGCGTGAGGTGATTTAAAGGGCCACGAAACCACCCTGGCTCCGCTGGGTGTTTTCACACCTACAGTCTGGAAAAGCTCAGGAAAGTGGGTGTGTCCAGCTCTGTTTAGGTGGGAGTGTAAGGGGAGGGAATGAGGGAAGGTTTTGCATAAAGATGGGAGTTTCCATTTGTGCACACGCTCATTTTCAAACAAGCGACGCACACACACAGACGCAGGGGAGAAAGACAGTGACTGTTTACATGGACATCAGTCATCTAATCATTAGCCAAATTTTTAATTTGTCGACTTTAGCGGCAGTTTGGTGCTTATACTTTAATCCAGGAACATTTCCTGCATGTCCCCCGTGACAAACGAGGTGTGAGAAACTATTAAGAGTTGTTTTTATGGAGTCTTTGATACCGCGCGGCGTAAGGGAGAAATAAAAACCCTCCGCAGACTATCCGGTCACAAAATGCGGCGAAAATTCTACACGAAAGCAATTGTTTGACTGCAGTGTTTACACCCGGAGAGCAGAATGTACAGGGGATCTTTCAGTCTTTAATATTGTACGGATATTAACGTTCTGTAAACTCCGTAACAGTTAATCATTTTAACAAAGGTCTGTCTTTAAACACTGACAGAGTTACGAACTCTACAAACCACTAACTAACTACGAACTAACTTCACCATCTGAATAAACAAACAAAGAGCACTGATGGCTTACTAAATCTGTAGCCTAGAACAATCCACATAAACTGGAGCGGCGTCTGTTTTAAAAGGAGACGAGCGGCAAATCCCGATTTCACCATTTCAAGATGCGGAAAGCTCTCGGGTGAAAAAAAAAAGTTTCTTACAGACGCATTTCTGCTGCGCGCGCGTGAGTCCAGCTGCACTCTCATAGCGAAAATGAAGACTAAACCTGCAGCACATAAACACAACACTGGCGATCTGCGTCTCCTTCTACTTGTTTTGGAAGCACAACGTGGCATCCCTGCCGTCTGGACACTGCAAACG
Organism: Danio albolineatus; assembly: GCA_903798035.1. Lineage (NCBI taxonomy): Eukaryota > Metazoa > Chordata > Actinopteri > Cypriniformes > Danionidae > Danio > Danio albolineatus. The sequence goes on from CAIGQQ010029333.1 coordinate 88,171, forward strand.
TACACAGTCTTCGAAGCTCTCGTGCATAATAATGAGTTGCGCCGCATACACAATAGAGCGCGCTGATTGGCTTGAACAAAGGCTATCTCATGAATTAATGCCGCACGCGCAGAGACGTCAGAATGTTCTCGTCGGGACAGGCATCCAGTGTGCACGCTGGAATACACGCATGGATATCATCGGCGTGTCGCAGCTTTAAAAATTTGTTTCAAACCGGAGGAACGAATTTGCTCGAAATAACGCAAAAACAACCAATTTTCACTTTTTAGTCAATTATATGTGTCGTAATAGTGTTTATAGCAGCATGGGACACATATATGACTGTCAACAGCTCAAAAGATGTGTTTTGGTGTTTCGTGGCCCTTTAAATGGGTGAAAGCTTCGTCCAAGCCACATGAAGTGTGTGTGCTGGTACCTGTGTGGGTAGTTGAACTGGAAGGTGCGGGAGGGAAAGGCAAAGGTGGCGCTCTCTCTCTCCCCGAGTCGAAACAGTATGTTCTGCACGGAGCTGCTGCCGGTGCGGTGTGTTTTCAGGAAGACCACGGGTGGGTGTGCTCTCCCGTCTGCCTGTGCGTGTTTGGGTGGATGCTGTGTGTGTGGAGGAGCATGCGTGTGTTTGGGTGGATGCTGTGTGTGTGTATGAGTCTGTGTGCGTTTCTCCGCAGCTCTTCTCTGGTTTCTTCTGTCCACCGTCGGTCTCTGTTCACGAGTTCTGGAGGGGGAAACTCAAAGTTAGTTCTGTTTTGATGCATTCTTTGTAAAGTGCCCTTGAGCTCTGGAAAGGCGCTATATACATAAAACTTATTATTATTATGACAGTGGTTTTCATGTTAACTGAGTAGCTGTATATAATCAAAGTGAGATATATGAACAAATTACGTGATTTTTCACAAATGAAGCATGACATTGCTTTGGACCCCATAAAGCCAAGCTTTAAAAATACACTCTGGACCACCGCTTTAAACGTTAATAAAAGTCACTTTTTTGAACTTTGTCGAAGTTAAAAGTTGTAAGAAAGATCAAGATCCCTTAAAGCAATTCAAAAACAATAAAAACATGAATCACAAACTACCTGAAACCACTAATGTACAGATCTCTTACACAGTTGACTCTCTGACCTGTTGTTGTTGTTGTGCAGTGAGTGTGTGGCCAGCAGCGTCAGCAGCAGTAAGATCGCCAGCACCGCCAGTAAACCCGTCACTCTGTGTCTCCATAACCAGCGCATTTCCTCAGATCTGAACCCGACGCCGTCCCAGTCTCTCTCTGAGGATTCAACGGCCTCCGTTGACCTGTGTTTAATCCTGCAGGATCAGGAGGTAACACACACTCGCGTTCCTACACACTCTGTCTCCCACCATCTGCACACTGCGCTTCATAGATTCTCAAAGTGCGGCGAACTGAAGTCAAACTCGTTCGTCCTCCTGTGAATTATTCTTTCTCAAATGTTTCCCAAATGTTGTTGAACAGATTCAGGAATTTTTCACAGTATTTCCGACAATATTTTTTCTTCTGTAGAAAGTCTTATTTGCTTTATTTTGGCTAGAATGGAAGCAGATTTAAATTTTTTAAACCATTTTAAGGTCAATATTATTAGCCCCCTTAAGCAATATTTGTTTTGGATTGTCTACAGAACAAACCATTGTTATTTAATGACCTGCCTAATTACCCTAATTAAGCAATATCTAGTCAAATATTATGTGCTGTCATCATGACAAAGAGAAAAGAAATCAGTTTTTAAAGCTATTATGTTTAGAAATGTGCTTCTGTTAAACAGAAATGGGGGGGAAAATATACAGGAGGGTTAATAATCCTGACTTAAACCATTTACGCTTTAAAAGGGATCGTTAAATAATTGACCTTTTCTGTATCTTTAAAGGGGATCTATTGTGCAAAAATCACTTTTTAAGGGATTTAAACACAGTTGTGTCTATGTGTATATATATATATATTAGGGCTGTCAATTGATTAAAAAAATTAACTAATTAATCACATTTTTGTTTGTGATTTATCATGATTAATCACAAAAAGCTGTATTTATTACAGAAATAAAAACACAGGCATGTAAGTGCCATTTGAATTTTAAAACAATCAATGCCAATAACAAACAAAAAATATTTCCATGTTGGATTCTAAGAGAACTACAAAAATACAGACCAAAATACAGGCATTGCAAATATGGTAATTGGAAGAAAAAAAATAATAATAATAATTAAGTATTGAATACAAGCAATTGTATTTATTGTAAAGTTGTTTTTGCGAGATGAGAACATTAATTATAAAGTAGAAACAATTTTGCTTAGTCCTCCTTAACATTTTGCCAGTTGCTAAGACAGTCCAGTCTGTTGACATTATTGGGTGACAACACACACGTATGCACGCACACACACACACACACAGACAGAGAGAGCGAGAGCGCAGTACAGCGCACTCCCTTCAGATCATCACCGCGCACGACTACAGTTCTTAAAGTATGGCTGTATTTCTCAAGCAAGGATTCTGATACAGCAACGTGAAGCAGACGCTTTAGAAAAGTTGCGTGTAGGGGGGAAACACGTCAAACTTAATGAAACATTTGAGGGTGCTTGTAATCAACTGAGAGAGGAATGGGCTGTCTTTGACAGCTTGCGACATCATCTGGCACTTTCACTGAGTACATTTACATGATCCATATTATCCTTTATCCATATTCCTTTGCTCATTAAACACACGCAGGGCCGGAGCAAGCTGAACTGGTGCTCTAGGCGAACGGTGATCACGCCGCCCTCAACCCCAAAGTGAAAAAGAAAGTGACCGGTTCGCAGATGAACGTGAGGACCGGGAGGGAGGGGGTAGGTGTCGCGGATTAAAGTGAGGACCGGGGGGTTTGCTCACTATTCTGCCGCCCTTGTCGGCCGTCAAGGTCGCCTCTATGGACGCGCCGGCCCTGAACAAACGTCGGCCACAACAGGGAATAAAAAAAACTGGGTTTAAACGGTTTAAATATTTCAAATTAATCAGCGTGCATTAACGCGCTAATTTCGACAGCCCTAATATATATATACACACACACACACACACATATATAT
>CAIGQQ010029333.1:126073-144352 GCA_903798035.1 Danio albolineatus
ATCATGCTAATTCATGCTAGAATCATGCTAGTAACATGCTAATTCATACATGCTAGTTACATAGTAATTCATGTTAACAACATGCCATTTCATGCTAGAATCATGCTAACAACATGCTAAAATCAAGCTAGTAACATGCTAATTCATGCTAGAAACATGTTAACAACATGTTAACCTATGCCAGAATCATGCTAACAACATGCTAATTAATGCTAGAATCATGTTAATTCATGCTATAATCATAGTAACAACATGCTTACTCATGCTAGAATCATGCTATTCCCAACCTCAGACACAGGGATCAACTTTAAAGCTTTTTACTGGCTTGCTTCAGTATTTAAAGTGGTTACATTGTTGACTGCAGCGATCTTAAACATTATTTCAACCAACTTGATACTTTTTCAAACTAAATAAACTACTTAAAACAGGCTTTTCAAGCCACCATAAAGTTTGTCCTCAAACTTTACTATCTAGTTGATACTGTAATTGATCAATGTCGCAGACATTGAAAAGCTACATGCATCTTAATTTAACAATGTTTTTATTAGTAGTTTTTATGAAATAAAACTAATTCTAAATATGCAGCAAATTTATGCCTCTGATTATCAGGCAATGATATTATTGAATCTTTTTTTTGTTTGTTTGTTTTTTCAGAAACTGTACTTTTTGAAGTATAAAATAAAAAATAAAAATAAAAAAATAAAAAAATATATAGACTAATATTTAATTTTCAAATAGAAAATTGTTTCTGTGTGGAGTTTGCATGTTCTCCATGTGTTGGTGTGGGTTTCCTCCGGGTGCTCCGGTTTCCCCCACAGTCCAAACACATGCGCTTTAGGTGAATTGAGAAAACTAAATTGGCTATAGTGTGAGTGTGAATGCAAGAGTGTATGGATGTTTCCCAGTGTTGGGTTACGGCTGGAAGGGCATCCGCTGCGTAAAACACATGCTGGATAAATTGGCGGTTCATTCCGCTGTGGCGACCCCAGATTAATAAAGGGACTAAGTCGAAGGAAAATGAATGAATGAATGAAATTGTTTAGAAATTCCCACTAAACACATTTGTATTTACATAAGCTGTGACACATTACGAGTGTATGAGTGAAAATATTTATCCAGTGTAAAAGAAAAAAGGAAATATAGACAAATGCATTCTGATTTAGGTGTTTTGATGCAAAAAGTGAGTAAAAGATTCTTAATTATGCTGCCAAAAATGTTGATTTGCCTACAGAATGATCTAATTTGAATTAGTATTTTCAGAAAATGCAAACAAACAAACAAAAAAAAGTTTTTTTTTTTAATGCATCTACACTCACCGGCCACTTTATTAGGTACACCTTAACTAGTACCGGGTTGGATCCCCTTTTGCCTTCAGAACTGCCTCAATCCGTTGAGGCATAGATTCAACAAGGTACTGGAAATATTCATCAGAGATTTTGCTCCATATTGACATGATAGCATCACACAGTTGCTGCAGATTTGAGGCTGCACATCCATGATGTGAATCTCCCGTTCCACCACATCCCAAAGGTGCTCAATTGGATTGAGTTCTGGTGACTGTGGAGGCCATTTGAGTACAGTGAACTCATTGTCATGTTCAAGAAACCAGTCTGAGATGATTTGCACTTTATGACATGGTGTGTTATCATGCTGGAAGCAGCCATCAGAAGAGGGAGACACTGGTCATAAAGGGATGGACATGGTCAGCAGCAATACTCAGGTTGGCTGTGGCGTTGACACGATGCTCAATTGGTACTAATGGGCCCAAAGTGTGCCAAGAAAATATCCCCCACACCATTACACCACCATCATCAGCCTGAACTATCGATGCAAAGCAGGATGGATTCATGCTTTCATGTTGTTGATGCCAAATTCTGACCCGACCATCCGAATGTCGCAGCAGAAATGGAGACTCATCAGACCAGGCGACGTTTCTCCAATCTTCTACTGTTCAGTGTTGGTGAGCCTGTGTGAATTGTAGCCTCAGGTTCCTGTTCTTAGCTGACAGGAGTGGCACCCGGTGTGGTCTTCTGCTGCTGTAGCCCATCCGCCTCAAGGTTGGATATGTTGTGCGTTCAAAGATGCTCTTCTGCAGACCTTGGTTGTAGCAAGTGGTTCTCTGACCTCTGGCATCAACAAGGCATCTGCGCCCACAGAACTGCCGCTCACTGGATATTTTCTCTTTGTCAGACCATTCTCTGTAAACCCTAGAGATGGTTGTGCGTGAAAATCCCAGTAGATCAGCAGTTTCTGAAATACTCAGACCAGCCCGTCTGGCACCAACAACCATGCCACGTTCAGAGTCACTTAAATCGTCTTTCTTCCCCATTCTGATGCTTGGTTTGAACTGCAGCAGACTATCATGACCATGTCTACATGCCTAAATGCATTGAGTTGCTGCCATGTGATTGGCTGATTAGAAATTTGTGTTAACAAACAGTTGGACAGGCATACCTAATAAAGCGGCCAGTTAGTGTATCTATTTTGCTGTGCCAACATAAAAATAAATGGTTAAGCTGAATGTGCCTATGAGCCGTTCAGCAGGAGCGTTGATGGTTTTTCTCCTCATTGCAGACGCCTGCGGCCTAAACAACTCTAATGAGAATGTTGACACGTCTTTGCTTGTGTGTGTGTGTGTTTGTGTGTGTGTGTGTGTGTGTGTGTGTGTGTGTGTGTGTGTCTCTCTCTCTCTCTCTCGCTCTCTCTCTCTCTCTCTGTTTGCATGTTACAGGTTCCGTCAGCTGCTATTCTGCCTCAGGCCAGTGCTGGACGAGTGTATGTTTGTCTGCTGACTCTCTCAGGTCCTCATCAGAGCGGTGAGTGTCTGAAACACTGATCATGATGATGATGATGATGATGATGATGATGATGAATGAGCAGCTGAGAGAGTTTCTTATGTTCATCTGACTGGACTGACTGCATTCCTGCTCCACCACACACACACAAACACACACACACACACACACACACACACACACGCTTTCATCGAAAAATACATACACTCTCTCTCTTTCACACACACACACCCACACACTTGTACAGCTATATATACGGGCTCTTCTCATAGGCATCATGATGTTTGTAATGTTCAGACAGTATATTGTGTCCTCTTCTCCAACTCTACTCCTAAACCAGCAAACCATCTGCACTTTTACACTTCCAAAGCACTTCATTCTGTCTGATTTGTGAGCCGTTTTCCTCATGAGGACCAAAAACAGCTCCACACAGTCAGTATGTACTGGTTTTGCTATACTTGTGGGGACATTTAGTGCCCACGATGTAAGGAACACAAGGTAGATGCACAGACAGACACACACACACGCTGCATTAAAAATAGAGAGGTAAAATAAAGAGTTTAAACAAATCACATAACTTTTTTTATTGCATAAATATCACACTAACACATTGTATCTAAAATGCAAGTGCACAACCGTCACATAGAAAGGGCAAACTCACACCTGGTAAAAGTCATGTCGCCTTGTTTTAGGAACAACAAATAATAACTTGACTTCTATTTGATCGTTTGGTATCAGAAGGGGCTTATATGAAAGGCAAAGGCCTCTAGATTACACTTAATTTACCAAAATAAAATATGATCATGGCTTGATGTTGAATTATTTCATTAGAACAGTGCGGTCTGACTCTGCTTAGACTAAAGTCTCGTCACTGAACGGAAATAATGTCCAGTAGAGAATATAAAGTCATGCTGCAGTGGAGAAAGAATGAATATTGTGCATGACTCCAATGATCTTGGAGGACTGCATCCACACATCTTTGCAGTGACTCAAATAACGCATTAATAAAGTCATCTGGAATGGCAAAGAAAGCGTTCCTGCAGAACTCCCAGAGCTCATCAACGCCTCCTCCTTCATCTGACCCCAGATGTGCTCAATAATGTCCATGTCTGGTGACTGGGCTGGCCAATCCTGGAGTGCCTTGACCTATCCTGCTGGAGAATTTGCCCTCTGCTGTGGTTTGTAATGTAATGGGCAGCACAAATGTCTTGGTACCTCAGGCTGTTGATGTTGCAGACACTCTGCAGATCTCTCGTACGCCCCCATACTGAATGTAACCCCCAACCATGGTTTTTCCTTCACCAAACTTGACCGATTTCTGAGAGAATCTTGAGTCCATGCTGGTTCCAGTAGGTCTTCTGCAGTATTAGTGATGATCAGGGTGTAGTTCAACAGATGATTCAACAGAAGAATCAACCTTCTGCCACTTTCCCAAATGATCAACTAGAAGTCCGGTTATTTGTTGATCCTAACAAGGATCGACGACAAGACTTTTGTCAATAGCCTTACAACACTAAAATAAGAGCGTGCAGTGTACAGCAAACACCATTTGTGTATCTACATCATTGTGTGCATAAGATACAGATTCATTCATTCATTTTCATCCGCTTTTCCGGGGGCAGCAGTCTTAGGAGAGAAACCCAGACTTCCCTCTGCCCAGACACTTCCTCCAGCTCCTCCGGGGGGATCCTGAGGCGTTCCCAGGCCAGTCGAGAGACAGTCCCTCCAGCGTGTCCTGGGTCTTCCTCAAGGCCTCCTCCCGTTGGGACATGCCTGTAACACCTCCCTAGGTAGGCGTCCAGGAGGCATCCGAAACAGATACTCGAGCCACCTCAGCTGACTTCTCTCGATGTGGAGGAGCAGCAGCTCTACTCCAAGCTCCTTCCGCGTGTCAGAGCTCCTCACCCTATCCCTAACGGTGCGCCCTACCACCCTGCGAAGGAAACTCATTTCAGCCTCTTGTATCTGAGATCTTGTCCTTTCATTCATGACCCAATGCTCTTGACCATAGGTGACATTGGAACATAGATTGACCAGTAAATCGAGAGCTTTGCCTTTCAGCTCAGCTCCTTCTTTACCACAACGGACCGGTACATCAACCGCATTACTGCACCAATCCACCTGTCAATCTCACGTTCCATCCTTCCCTCACTCGTGAACAAACCCCCAAGATACTTGAACTCCTCCACCTGGGGTAAGGACTTTCCTCCAGCCTGGAGATAGCAAACCACCTTTTTCAAGTGGAGCACCATGGCCTCGGACTTGGAGGTGCTGATTCTCATCCCAGCCGCATCACACTCCGCAGCAAAATTTTCAGAGGGGGGACCGGAGGGTGTGCACCAACTCTAGGGGGATCACACTCCTCAGCCTCCCGGGGAAACTCTATGCCAGTGTACTGGAGAGAAGGACCTGGCCGATGGTTGAACCTGGAGGAACAATGCAGTTTTCGTCCAGATACAGATATTACTTTAAAACTTAAAGGAACACCATTAACTTAAAGGAATGAGATGGCTAAGTACTGCTCCGAGTGTGCTATAAAAAGCAGCCTGCATGTTTGTAAAATACAGTGCCATCTCTATCCTTAATATGTCGATACTTTACACCTGAAACTAAGGAGTCGCGTCTGAACTATGACCAGTGTGCTGTAAAAGATACTCATGCTGTCTGCCTGCACACTGTTTATACTGGGAAACATAATCGTCTTTTTTTGTGTGCGGATGCTGTGTTGTTACATTCAGTATTAGTCATTACAAATATATCATCAAGTGTGTGTGCAGGTTTAGCTATAATTGCGAGGGCTCAGTTGTCCTTACGTATTAAGAGAAATGACTCAGTGGTGAGGATATTTCACTGATCCTCAGTAGTTTAAAATACTTTTAAATCAGCCAGAACTCCGCAATCAGTCAATTTTTTTAAAGGGGACCTATTATTTTATATAATAAAAGAGGCTTAAGTCTCTGATGTTCCTAGAGTGTGTGTGTGTGTAGTTTCAGCTCAAAATAACACACAAATAATGTGTTGTAACTCTCTGAAACTGCCCCTTCTAGGCTTTGATTCTAATTGTGGTGTTTTGGTGACTGTCACTTTAAATGTAAATGAGATTGTGCTCTTTTCAAAAGAGGGCGGAGCTACAAATGCGTGTGTGTGTGTGTGTGTATCAGCAGATTCCAAAACAAGACGAACGTCCTATGTAAATGAGGGAGAGATAATGTCACTAGTGGGCGGGGCTTTCCCCCTGTGATGACACGTACAAAGGGAGAATGTTAATCGAAGTGTTTCTGCAGACTGTTTTTATCAAGTGTGATTATAAACAAATACAATTAATTATTGTTTACCATTAGATGCTGGTTATATTCACACACTGCTGATGCACAACTTTGATTAAACCCCTTATAAAAGAGATTTTTGCATAATAGGTCCCCTTTAAAAGTGCAGTGGATTGACACTTAGTGGCTGAACTAGGTATTGCAGTTCAAATTGCGGTTTTTCACCTGTCAACTTTTACGACGAACATAAGCAAATTTATGCTGGGCAGCGTAAAGGAAGCAAACTGTGCAACACATTTGCCATGAACGCATAAAATGTGCCTCATATGTGCAAATTAAAATAATTAACTTGTACTGAAAATTATTTTGGAGTGGAAAAACATCCCGCGAGTAAACTAGAGCAAGTGATCCAGTTTGAACCCAGCATTATACTTTATGCTGCTCAGCTAATGTTTAATTTACTAATATTTGTATTGTTTGCGTGCAAAAATCTACCTCAGGCTGCTGCTGTGCTCCAGAGGTCGAATCTTCAGCCATATTCACGAACATTAACGAGCCTTCATAGTATAATATATAATATTTAATGCTTATTTAGCATAATAATTAGCATAATTGTTGCACTGATATGGGTTGCGGCTGGAAGGGCATCCGCTGCGTAAAACAAATGCTGGATAAGTTGGCGGTTCATTCCGCTGTGGCGACCCTGGATTAATAAAGGGAGTGAGCCGAAAAGAAAATGAATAAATGAATTAGCATAATTGTGCGAGTTTTTAAAATTGTATGTATATATGTGTGTGTGTGTGTGTATGTGTGTGTGTATGTGTATATATATATATATGTAAATGTGTGTGTGTGTGTGTATGTGTATATATAAAGTCTGGTTTTTGAATCTGATTGGCTGATTCTGCAAATAACAGCACTCGTACAGCCTCTTCACCCTTGAGTATTACTCCGCACACTCTACAGTTTGACAAATATTGCAGCAGTTGGACAACATAATGTACTGTTGAGGCTTTTTCAGGCGAGAATGTAGTTGTTTAGATTGCAGCTATGCAGTTTATTTATAAGGACAGTGCCTATTTTTAATATTTATAATTTCAGACCTAATGAGCAGACCAAAGAAAGGGACGGTTGACGTTGTGCCTCAAGATGGCGACAGAGACCGCATGATAAGTTCTTAGAGGGAGAAAAACTCAGCGTTTTCTCAAACTACAGCTGAACAAATCATGATAAATCAGGTAAGTGGCCTTCTAAGTCGATCCCTCTCTTTTGTATGTTGTAGTGCTGTATTTATACTACAGAATCTGCAAGTGTTTGGGTTGCTTTGGCGAGGTTAATCATTGTGAGCAACAGAGAAATACTGAGAAATCTCTGTAGACTGATGGCATTTCATAGCGTTCAGCCTTATAATCTTAAAAGTGAGCAAATCACCTGTTTTGTCATCACTTTAGACATTACCCTAGAGAATCATTCAAACACTAGCTCTAAAGTGACGTTGGTGAAGTAGTAATGGTTTCTGCTGTGCTGACGTCAGCTGCAGATGTGAATGAATGGCGGAAGAAAGTAGTTCCTCTAACAAAAGTATTTTGAGACTCTATGTTTGATTTTCTTTTTTATGTACAAGATTGTGCCGTCGAACTGTTGTATACATGTAAATGCAATATCACATGAGTAGCAGTGCAATATGGCTGTATATCATCACTTGTGGGGGCACTAAGGCACTCGACCTGTGGCCTCGAACCAACCCACGCCACCCACCAGTGCCAATATACAGCCAAACACACTGCTACTCGTGTGATATTGGTCATATGTATATTTACAGGGCTCGACATTTTATATATATATAAAATGTATATATATATATATATATATATATATATATATATATTAGGGCTGTCCAAAAATTAATCGTGATTAATCACATCCAAAATAAAAGTTTGTTTTGACATAATATGTGTGTGTGTTATATATATTTATTATGTATATGTGATAAACACATTCATAGAAGCCAAAACTATATATAAAAAAGTTACATCAAAGTAGTTACATCATATTCAAATGTAAAATTTGTGTCATACACATATATTTTTTAGATATCTAAATATAAACCAACATTTTATCAAGTATATGCATGTGTGTATTTATATATTCATAATAAAATATACACAGTACACACACAAATATTATGTTAAACTTTTATTTTGGATGTGATTAATCACGATTAATTTTTGGACAGCCCTAATATATATATAATGTATGTGTATATATATAAATATATATATGTATGTGTGTATGTATATATATATATATATATATATATATATATATGTATGTGTGTATATATATGTATGTGTGTATATATGTGTGTATGTATGTTTGTGTATATATATGTATGTGTATATATGTATATGTATATGTGTGTGTGTGTATATATGTATATACTGTATATATATATATATATATATATATATATATATATATATATATATATATATGTGTGTGTGTGTGTGTATATATGTATATATACACATATGAATGTATAAATAAACACACACACAATTTTACTAACTCGCATAGACAAACATAAACATATACATATTCTCACGCACACACATATACAAACACATTCACATATATACATACACGCACATATACTGTGTGTGTTTATACACACACTCAAACTGTCTGTCTGTCTATGTGTGTGTGTGTGTGTGTGTGTGTGTGAGTTGATTATGTGTGTGCATTCATTAGAGGAAGAGTTGAGAGTGCAGGAACAGGTACGTCCAGTCGGAGCGCCTCCATGAGCCACACCTGTTTAAGTGGGCGGAGCCTGAACACCTGTCCATCAAAACAGAGGACAGACGACAGCGAGTCGCTCACAGACGACACACACACTCACACACACACACTCCAGCATGTTCAAGAAGAAGGAATACAGCCCTGCTAAAGCCGGACAGTGAGTACATACAATCCTTTACCTGCTTACTATAGTAAAATCAGCTCTCCTGTGAATGACAGAAAGGACTTTTGAGTGTGTGAGGGACTGTGTTTGTGTGTGTGTGTGTGTGTGAAGTGATTTATCTTTATGGCAGGGCAGGGCCGTATCTCCAGAGATTGAGAAAGCTGGATGTTTTATGAGGGATAATCTGACGTTATCGCTACATAACGCGTGACGGAGCGATCAATGTCTGCGCAATAGTGCTGATAAATGACGGAGGACAAGAAAAGAGCTGAAAATATTTGAGTTGAGATGAATTAATTCATTTATTAAGTTAAAATAATGTAATAATGTTACAATATACATGTTTCAGTTGTTAGTATTAGTCGAAACACTTAGATAAAACACACAAAAATGCTAATTTGGCTTAATTAATGGGTGGCTCAGTGGTTAACACTGTCGCCTCACACCAAGAAGGTCACTGGTTTGAGTCCCATCTGGGCCAGTTGGCATTTCTGTGTGGAGTTTGCATGTTGGCCTCCTCTGGTTTCCCCCACAGTCCAAACACAAGCGCTATAGGTGAATTGATAAACTAAATTGGCTGTAGTGTATAAGAGTGTGTGTGTGTGAATGAGTGTGTATGGGTGTTTCCCAGTACCAGGTTGCGGCTGGAAGGGCATCTGCTGCATAAAACAAATGCCGGAATAGTTGGTGATTCATTCCGCTGTGGCGACTTCTGTTAATTAAGAGACTAGACTGAAGAAATATGAATGAATGAGTATAATTAATGGTGAAAATATCAAATATATTAGATATTTAATTATAATAAGTGTAATAAAGTATAGTAGATTTAAATTCAGTATCAAAGTATGCACAATATTATATGGTGTTACAGTTTTTCCAGCTTGATCTCACAAGAAAACGTAAGCATTTTACATTTTGCCAGTTTAGTGGTTAAATTCAGTACAGAGTTCAGTCGTACGAAAATGTACAATTTTAAAAAGGAGGCGTGGCACCTAACCCCACCCCTAGTGATGAGCAAATCGTATTAAATTGTACGAATTAGATCGTACAAATTCATACGAATTAGCCACTAAATCAAAAGTTACGGATTGCCGTGAGAAAGCGTTTGTTTTTCTGTAATTTCTGTTTAATTAACTGATTATTATTTTTATTGAAGGAAAAGAATAAACATTAAAGTTTCTGTTTTAATTAATTGATTTGATAATTATAAATAATATTAAATTAGTAAAATAAACGCTTAAGATGTCTTTCTATATAATCAGTGATGAAAATGTCATTTATAATAGTTAGCATATAGTAATAAAGTGAAAATACTCAACACTAAATGGCATATTTTATGGTGAAAATGTTAAATATAATAGATATTTAATAATTATAAGTGTAATAAAGTATAGTATCAATATCATATAATGCATAATATTACATAATGTTATAGTTTTTCAATCATTTCTGTGTAATTAATTGATTGTTAGTGTTTTTGTAATGAAGGAAAAGCAAAATAAAATATAATAAAACAAACATCGAAGTTTCCTTAATTCTGTTGTAATTAATTGATTTATTATTCATTTTTATTGAAGGAAAAGCTCATTCACATACAATAAACATTAAAGTTTCCTTCGTTCTACTGTAATTACTTGATTTAATAATTATAAATAATATTAAATTAGTGAAATAATAGCTCAAGATGTCTTTCTATATAATCAGTGATGAAAATGTCAATTATAATAGTCAGCATATAATAATAAAAGTTGAAATACTCAACACTAAATGGCTATTTTATAGTGAAAATGTCAAATGTAATAGTTATTTCATCATAATAAGCATAATAAAGTATTATAGTTTTTTTTAATTCAATATCAAATAATACTTAATATTACATAATGTTATAGTTTTCTGTCATTTCTGTGTAATTAATTGATTTATTAGTATTTTTGTATTAAAGGAAAAGGAAATTGACACAATAAAACAATAAACATTGAAGCTTTTATTTATTTTTAATTTTTTTTAAGGAAAAGCAAAGTTACATACAATAAAGTTTAAAGTTTCCTTCGTTCTACTGTAATTAATTTATTTAATAATTATAAATAATATTAAATTAGTGGAATAAACGCTCAAGATCTCTTTCTATATAATCAGTGATGAAAATGTCAATTATAATAGTTAGCATATAATACTATTAAAAGATAAAATACTACAATAAATGGCTATTTAAATATAATTAATGGTGAAATGTCAAATATAATAGTTATTTAAATATTATAAGTGTAATAAAGTCTAGTAGATTTAAAATTCAATATCATATAATACATAATGTTGTATAATGCAGGGGTGTCCAAACTCGGTCCTGGAGGGCCGGTGTCCTGCAAAGTTTAGTTCCAACCCCGATTAGACACACCTGAACCAGCTCAAGCTCTTTCTAGGTATAGAAACTTCCAAGCAGCTTGTGTTGAAGGAAGTTGGAACTAAACTATGCAGGACACTGGCCCTCCAGGACGGAGTTTGGACACCCCTGTTATAATGTTATAGTTTTTTGTAATTTCTGTTTAATTAACTCATTAATTAGTATTTTGTTATTGAAGGAAGAGAATATTTATATACAATAAAACAATAAACAAATTGATTTAATCATTAGAAATATATTGAATTAGTGAAATAAACACTCAAGATGTCTTTCAAATGTAAATTATAATAGCAATTATATAATATTTAAAGTTAAAATACTTGAATAAATTGCTTTTTTTAACGTAGTTAATGGTGAGAATGTCAAATATAATAGTTATTTAAATATATTAAGTGTAGTAAAGAATAGTAAATTTAAAATTCAATATCAAATAATACATAATATTACATAATGTTGAGGTTTTTCAGTCATTTCTGTGTAATTAATTGATTTATTTGTATTTTTTATTGAAGGAAAAGCAAATTTACACACAATAAACATCAAAGTTTCTGTTGTAATGAATTGATTTAATCATTAGAAATATATTGAATTAGTGAAATAAACACTCAAGATGTCTTTCAAATGTAAATTATAGTAGCAATCATATAATAATAAAAGTTAAAATACGACAATAAATGGCATTTTTTAATGTAATTAATGGTGAATATGTCAAATATAATAGTTATTTCATTATAGTAAGTGTAATAATGAATAGTAGTTTTAAAATTCAATATCAAATAATACTTAATATTACATAATGTTAGAGTCTTTCTGTGATAATAATTGATCTAGTATTATTTTTTATTAAAGGAAAATAACATTTACACAATAAAATGGTAAACATTAACAGTAAAATACCACAATAAATGCCTTTTTAATGTAGTGAATAGAGAAAATGTCACGTATAGTAGCAAATTAGTAACAATCATTAACAATTTATTTATAAAAATGCATAAAAGCATTAAAGAGCCCCTATTATGGGTTTTTGAAAATGAGCTTGTATGCAGTGTGTCACACAGCTCTAAGTGAAGTGAAATGTCCAGCTAAGGCTTAAATCTGAAAGTGCAAAGTGTTTAAAACTATTGATTCATCTATAAAAGAGTCGACTCATAGTTCCTCAAACGAGTCGCCGTGCTAACGAGTCTTTAGCCGTTTCGGCATTACGTGAACACGAAACATAAGCCCCGCCCATTTATGCGCGCGCAGATTCGAAATCCCCAATCCTGCCCACAAACAACAGCGGTGAGGAAATGTTGCCAGATCGGGCGGTTTTCAACTTGATTCTGCAGGTAAAACCCTTTGGACAGGGTTTGGGCTGAAATCAGTCAGCAACATCTGGCAACACAGTGAAGAGCACTGTGCTTAGCTGGATATTGGAAGTGTGCAGAGAACCCAGAGATGAGACTTTGAAGAGTTAGTAGTTTCTGCAGAAATATCTCTGCATTAAACCCTAGCCATGTGCTGTTCCCCCTCCGAGGAGTGCTTACAACGGAGAATTAGGAGCACCGGGACATTTCCTGGCCTGCTATCCAGCAAGTGTGAGTAAGTGCGATTAAAACAGTCACCTCATTGTTTTCTCTAGCTTGTAAATGATGCATTTAACTGTGTTTTGTAACTTGTAACCGCTTGTAGTGTCTCTTGTTAACTTGTATTCTCATATCGCGTCTAAAAGCACGTTGTGAACGCGACGCGTGCCGCTGTGTTTACGGATTAAAATGCGTTTGAGCGTGTTCCTCTGCTGTTTGTCGTTGCTATGGCTACCATGAGCTCTGCTACACACGTGCGGCGGTGCTGTTTATAATGGTTCAGCTTTTGCCGCTGTGTGCATTAATACTGAATGTATGTCGCTGTTTTTACTTCTGGTTAAGAATTAGAGTGATATGCTGGGAGACCGGGGGGTTAGTTTTCGGGGTGAGGTGTCTGAAATACGGGCGACTCCCGTTAAAAGCGAGTGTTAGCAGATTAGCTCACGCACACACTATGACTTCAATGTTGATAAGCCGTGGTGGACATTCTCTCACGCTGAGCGCTGTCGACCAATCGCAAAAGACTGGTTCATCGGTCCAATCAGCGCAGTTTAGCATCGCGCGAAGGAGGGGTTTTGGAACAAATGAATCGCTGAACGATTCATATAGGAGTCGCTGGGATAATGAGGTAAAAATAAATGCATATTATAAGACAATGAAAGTGTTTTTTGACCTTGCAATCAGATCAGCCTGCTGTTGGAGACCCCCAAAACTAAAATATGACCCTTTTCAATGTATAATATGGGCTCTTTAAAATTAAATACTGTAGTATTTAATTAATACAATAAAATGCATAAAATATTAAATAATAGTATGTAATACACTCTTAAAAAAAGGGTTCTTCAGTGGTTCTTCAGTAGTTCTTTACGGTATTTGAGGTGCTATTTAGCACTTTTACTGTGTAAAGAACATTTAAAGCACCATAAAGGTTTTTCAGTGGTTCTTTGGGGGGTTTAAAGTGCTATATAGCACCACTACTACTGGTAAGCACTTGTTCTTATAGCTAATTCTCATAACTCTTATGCCGGTTTTATTTGCGGAAGGGTAAAGTAACATTATGAGCATCTTAAAATATAGGTGCTATATAGCACCATTTGACAAAAGTACTATATAGCACCTATTTTTTTAAGGCGCTGTATAGCACCAAAAAGGTTCCCTCCCTGATAACCAGTTTAGGTGCTATAGCACCTTTTTTTTTTAGAGTGTAGTTTTAAAAACATATTTTGGTTATTATTATAATACATTTTATTATATATAATTAAATGACTATATATTTAATTGATATAAATTATAAATTTTGCATGATAATTATACATAATCTTGTAAAAAAACACTCAAGTTTGTTATTAAAGGTAAAAATGTCAATTAATATAGTCGTTTTGGTAACACGTTACAATAAGGTTCATTAGTTAATGCATTTACTAACATGAACTAGTCATGAACAACACTTGTACAGCATTTATTAATCATAATTGAACATTTACTAATGCATTAACATCCAAGTCCCTGCTTGGTAACATTAGTTAATGCACCGTGAGTTAACATGAACTAACAATGAACAACTCTACTACTGTAGTGAATGTGTTGTTCATTGTTTGTTCATGTTAATAAATGCATCAATTAACATTAACTAATAAACCTCATTGTAAAGTGTGACCGTAGTTTTAAAATTAAACTTAATTTAATACACAATATTACAATAAAAAATGACTGTATATATTTATATATTATAAATAACATTTTCCACCATTTTATATGTCATTTACATGTAGAATCATTGCAAAGTAGTTATTATTGAAATCAATTATTGCTATTTTTATGAAACTAAAAAAGATGCAACATAAAAAAGGTTTAATTACGTAATATAATAATAATAAAAATCGATGTAATATAAAACATATATGCAATATTTAGTGATATTATAATCAAATATGATCTGAGAGAGACTCTTTTTCATTTTAATGTGGAATATTTGACATTTAAATTTCATATTATCATTGAAATTATTTAATATTTAAATATTTATGATTAATTTCCTCTTACAAACTCCTCGTTAAACCTCTTTATTTGATATATTATTTAATAGAGCATCGACTGAGAGTCATCAATGGTGTTTTTATTAGCTAAACTAATGAAGGATGAATGATTACTACAGTAAATGTGTTGGCTGTTGTAAGCTAATGCATTCTCTGACGGTGACTAAAGGGTGACCTGCTCAGTTACTCCGTTTCAGTCAACCTAATAATTGCTGTCAGCCAATCAGAGCGCTGCATTCATGACATGCCGGTGTATGTGTGTGTGAAGTTTAAATCACAGTAAATGATGGTTAATGTGTTTATGGGTCAAACACAAGGCGTCAGACACACAAAAGAGAAAAATGAGCCGTCAGGCGCTGCTGTTCTGCTCATCAGACTTCTGCTGTCTGGTGTTCGTGATGCTTTTAAGGGTTTTATTAGCGGAGAAGCTTGATCTTTATGTATGTTCAGAAATATGCTGAATCCCTCATTGTGTCCTCGGCGCATTTCAGTGTGGTGCAGATGTGGAATATTTTCAAAAAGAGAAGACAAATTATTATTATTATTTTTGTTTATTTATTGGTTGTAGTTTCATGCAGTTAGTATTTGATTTTGTTGTATATTTTATTTTAAAAATGTTTTAAATACTAATAATTTCAGATTTAACTATAAATAAACACAACAATAAACAAGCTTACTTAAATAAAATATTATACATATCAAAAATATATATTTGTTATTTATTGTAATGACGTCTTTTAAATAAGAATACGTTTTTAATTTGTTTTATTTAACTGATTTATTAACTGATTTTATTAATTTTTAAAAATCTCATTTTTGTTTGTCATTTGATTTGATATTTTTATTCAGTTTTTACCTTTTATAATCTATTTTTATTTCACATTTTGATATTTTTAAATATATTTTTTAAATTTCATAATACAGTTATTTTTGCGTCATTTAATTTATAAAAGATAATAAATTATAATCTAAAAATAGTTTATTTGTGTTTGATTTTTTATAATTATTTTCTTATTATTTCATTTTGGTTTATTAATAATAATGATAATGATAATGATAATGATAAAGATAATAATAATAATAATAAATAATAATGATAATAATAATAATAATAATAATAACAATAGTAAATTAAAATAATTATAACCATAATAATAATAATAATAATAATAATAATAATAATAATAATAATAATAATAAATATTAATATTAATAATAATAATAATAAAATAATTATAACAACAACAACACTAATAAGAGCAATAAATAAATAAATAAATAAAATAATAATAACAGCAACAATAATAATAATAAAAATTAAAATAATAATATTTTTTATTATTTCAATCATTCATATTATTTTAATTATTATTTAATGACATTTATTTTTATGTTTATTTTAAGCGATATTTTATGTTTTTATATTTTATTTATTTGTTTAATATTCTTTATTCATTACATATTTTATTTCATTACATTCATTCATTCATTCATTCATTTTCCTTCGGCTTAGTCCTTAATCAGAGGTCGCCACAGCGGAATGAACCACCAACTATTCCAGCATATGTTTTACACGGCGGATTCCCTTCCAGCCACAACCCAATACTGGGAAACACCATACACACTCATACACTACTACCAATTTTACCCAATTCCCTATAGCGCATGTCTTTGGACTCGGAGGAAACCCACACCAACACGAGGAGAACATGCAAACTCCACATAAAAATGCCAACTGACCTTCTTGCTGTGAGACGACAGTGCTAACCACTGAGCCACCGTGCCGCCCATTAATTATACTTAAGTTTTTTCACTCATACCAACATCTAGAACACGTCTATAACCTTGTCCCCCTTGTGTTATTTAGTTTGTATTAATATTATAGTTAATATCTTTCATAGTCTCTCTTTTTTACTGTGTTTTTAAGATATTTTTACTTCATTAATATTGTTTATTATTGAATTTTTTATTTAGTTGAACTTTTGTGTCGTTTGATTTTAGGTTATATTTTATCTTTTAGAGTTTATTTTGTATTTCGTTACATTAATAATAATATATATATTTTTATTTTTGACTTTAAAGGTATGACTAATCATATTTGAAACTTGAGTTGATGTGTAATGTAGCTGTGTGAACATAAACAACATCTCTGAATGGAAGACGCTCAAGTTCAACGCAAAGGGAGACATTGGCTATTATAGAGTTAGCTTAGCAAAGCCTACAGCGAATGAAGTTTGGGGACTACAAATAAATACTTCCTGGTTAATGATGTCATAAACTCTTCAGGTTACAAGCATACACCCAGTGCAGCGAAGGGGCGTGGCCAGATGTGCTGTAATGTTATAGCAGGACGCCTCCTGGTGACGAGGAGCTGATCTCCGAATCCCAGTACATTATGTTAGCTGACCAATCAGAGCCTCTTGAGGACGGGCTTTTGGAGGAACTAGGAAATATGACAGTCGTTTCATGTTAGCTGAGTAACTATATATAAACAAAGTAAGATATATGAAATAAATATATGAAATACAAATTGCTTAGCACCCCATAAACACAATCAAGCTTTAAAAATACACTCTAGACCATCCCTTTAATTTAAATATTTATATTTAATATATTTAAATCATTTATTTTATATTATATATTTACTATTTTATTTCATAACGTTAATTTTAAGTTACTTGATTTCACTTTTTGTGTGTGATTTGATTTAATTTAATATTTTTTTTATGAATTTTATGTGTTTATTTTTTATTTCTTATCACATATTTTATTTTATATATTTTTATTTCATATTTATTTTATTTTATATTTTGATTATCATTTTTTTGATTTAATGATATTTATTTTATAATGTATATTTGACTTTTGTATGGTATTCCTCCAGTCAGCAGTAGGTCAGAGGTCAGAGAGCTGCTGTTTCTCTCTCTCTCTCTGTGTTTCATTAATAAACTGAGTCACGTTTTTCATCTCGACTGAAGTCCATCCGGTTCGTCCGGTCACAGAGGTGTGTGTGTGTGTGTGTGTGTGTGTGTACATGTGTTTCCTGTTCTCAGTGTGTTTTATGGCTGTTTATGTGCAGGATCACCATGGGTGTGTTGTTTAAAGCATCGTTCTTTGTGTGTGAGTGAGTGTGAGTGAGTGAGATTCATGTAGCTTCGTCACTGATTGTGAATTGTCTCAGCTGAATGAAGAAAATCCCGCTCTGTTTGTGTGTGTGTGTGTGTGTGTGTGTGTGTGTGTGTGTGTGTGTGTGT
>CAIGQQ010029333.1:171142-188617 GCA_903798035.1 Danio albolineatus
GACGCTCTAGGCTAGTGTTTAACAGCAGATGATGCTCTAGGCTAGTGTTTAACAGCAGACAATGCTATAAGCTAGTTTTTAACAGCAAATGGCGCTCTAGGCTAGTGTTTAACAGCAGACGATGCGCTAGGCTAGAGTTTAACAACAGACGGTGCTCTAGGTTAGCGTTTAACAGCAGACAGCGCTCTAGGCTAGTGTTTAACAGCAGATAAAGCTCTAGGCTAGAGTTTAACAGCAGACGGCGCTCTAGGTTAGTGTTTAACAGCAGACGATGCACTAGGCTAGTGTTTAACAGCAGACGACGCTCTAGACTAGTGTTTAACAGCAGGTGGCGCTCTAGGTTAGTGTTGAACAGCAGACAACGCTCTAGGCTAGTGTTTAACAGGAAATGCCGCTCTAGGCTAGCGTTTAACAGGAGACAACGCTCTAGGTTAGTGTTTAACAGCAAACGACGCTCTAGGCTAGTGTTTAACAGCAGACGGCGCTCTAGGTTGGTGTTTAACAGCAGACGACACTCTAGGCTAGTGTTTAACAGCAGATGTCGCTCTAGGTTATTGTTTAACAGCAGACGATGCTCTAGGCTAGTATTTAACAGGAGATGCCGCACTAGGCTAATTTTTTTTACATCAAATAGAGATCTTGGCCAGTTTTTGAACAGGTGGTGCTCTATGCTAGTTTTTAACATCAGAGGGCACTCTAGGTCGTTTTTAACTCTCGGATGGAGCTCTAGGCCAGTTTTAAACAACAGACAGTGCTCTAGGCTAGTATTTAACAGCAGACCGCACTCTAATCTAGTTTCTGAACAGCAGACAGTGCTCATTTTGTTTTTAACTGGAGATGTCACTCTAAGTTAGTTTTTAATAGCAGAGGGCACTTTACCCTAGTTTTTAACATCAGATGGAGCTCTAGGCCAGTTTTTGAAGAGCAGACCTCACTCTGGGCTTGTTTTTGAACAGCAGATGGCGCTCTAGTCTAGTTTTTGCACAGCAGACAGTGCTCTAGTCTAGGTATTAACAGGAGATGCCACTCTAGGTTAGTTTTTAACATCAGATGGAGCTCTAAGCCAGTTTTTTTTGAACAGCAGAGGGCGCTCTAGGCTAGTTTGTGAACTTGACTACTGAATCAAATCGTAAGCTAAGTGAATATTTACATGACAGAACTTGCGACCATAGTTGGCTAACGACAGTTTTGGGAAGCACCCCCCAGACTGGGATGAAATTGTGCTGAGTGTAAGGTTTGTGTCCTCAGGGCCACGTCCGCCATGTTCCTGGAGAAGCAGATCAGGATGGTGGACGGTGTGCTGACGGGCTTCGAGGATCAGCTGTGTGCAGATACGGGGCTGTTAGACGAAGACAACGCCCTCCGCAACCACTCCAAACAACTGCAGGTACAAAGTCATTGCACACACACTTTATTTGAGAGATTTGATAGAGTGGTTCGCCCATATTTATGCAATTCTAAATGTGACTCACACAGGTGAGTGGGCTTGACAAACCACCTGTAGAAAACACACTCTTTCATCTCTCTGTCACTTTACCTGATACTTGCACCAGTTTTCCACATTTACACCAGACACTTTCTTAAAATCACTCCATATCTCTAATAAAAACACAGTGTACATTTATGAAGTGTGCCTCACACAGGTGAGTGGGCTTAACAAACCACCTTTAGAAACACACTTCTCTAATTAATAATAAAAAACACTTGTTTCTTACTCCAGCACTTAATTCTCTGAGCACTAGCAGTTGCTTTATATAATTAATATTGTGTGTATTGCCTCTTCTTGTTGAATCGCTGAATGCCTCCTCAATTGTAAGTTTGCAAAATGACTAAATAATGACTACCCATAGCCCTACTTAGTTACCCTGATACTCACATGATTGCCCATTTATGGCACTATTGCTCGAAACCTTGCCCTGTGCATCATCAGCATCAGTCTGTATTGTTACTTTTCCTCCTCAGCTCTTGAGTAAAGACGTTGCATCCAGGAAGGAAGACATTCAGCAGCTGAACGGCGAGCTGGAGGCCACCGAGCAGATGTGCAGCTCCCTGCAGAAGAGCTTTCAGGAGTTCTGCCCAGATATCCGCCATCAGGAGAGCCAAGTCAAGCGCTTGAGGAACCGATACTCCAACATCAACAGCCAGCTGCAGCAGAGGTGAGGCGTCCCGCTGTGTCTGTCCGCTTGGGGGCCCGATCATAACGAACACGCTTTTCTCTTCTGTTTTTGTTGACAAGGGAAAAAAAAGAAGTGAGCTGCGCTTTTTATGTTGCTAGGCAACCACTGAATCAGCTGCATATTGTGGGCAAGCGTTTATTTTCCTTCTCTATTTCAGATGTTGCCACAGCAGAATGAACTGCCAACTGTTCTGACGTGTTTAACGTAGGGGATGTCCTTCCAGCCGCAACCCAATACTGGGAAACAGCCATACACACTCATACACTACGGCCAATTTAGTTTATTCAATTCCCCTATGGCGCATGTGTTTGGACTGTGAGGAAAACCGGAGCACCCAGAGGAAACCCACACCAACACGGGGTGTACATTCAAACTCAACAGAGAAATGCCAACTGGCCCAGCCGGGACTCGAACCGATGACACTGCGAGGCAACAGTGCTAACCACTGAGCCTTATGATGTCATACAGGGCCAGATAACTGAAACCAGTGACCTCTAGTCTCTCCTGCATCTTTAAGGGTGCTTTCACACTAGCACTTTTGGTCCGCACCTGGGTTCGTTTGACGTCATAGTACGGTAGGTTTAGCTAGTGTGAACACGTCTTCTGAACTCGGGTGCGCACCCGTGAACCGTACCCGAGTCCGCCTGAAAGAGGTGGCCTGGGATACGGTTCATGTGAACTCTGGTACGATTTACTTGTAGTATGAATGCAATCGTACAGCAAACTATAGTTTTTAACGTTCATTCGTGTGTATGTCTGTGAATGTCACCTACCTTGACAACAAGCGGGACTGACCCAGTACAAACAGTGATAATGTCTGCTTGTCTCCTCCAAAAACAGCTTCTGCAGACATCACGTGATTTTCAGAACGTTTATATTATTTTTGCAGCAGATAGGCGCAAGTCGCTTTCTGTACGTCCAAAACCAAAAGGTTCAGTAAAAGCGAAACGACCGCGATGTGCGGAGTGCGGACGTCTTTCCATTTTGTCGCTTTGCTTTCGTGTCAGTCACCTGGCAACAGCCGTACACAAAACAGCGACTTGATGACGCAAGCGTACCGGGGTTCAGAAGGAAAAAAGACCAACCAACTGAGAAGGTGGCAAGGGGGGACAATTGGACTTGGGTATGGTCCAGGCAATTGAACCAAGTGTGAAAGCACCCTAAATGTCTCTGTAGTCATCATGACAACACAAACACTGCAGTCACCTCAATTACATCAGAAAATATCATGATTTTGCAGTAGTTGGCTATTGCTCCACCCATCTATTTTAGGGGTATTTTGGACTATGGTATGAAAAATGCTTAATAGAAACTCCAAGATGCGCATAAATTTGGAAAATGTTCTGGCACTTTCTGAATTAGGGTATTCTCAGTGCTGTATGTTTAGTTAGGGAAGCACACATTCACATCTAATTGCCGCTCTTATATCCCTGCTCAAGTATTTTGACTTTCCCTTTAGTCATTTTTACTTCACTATTGTTAATTGTTTACTTGAGGCTTTCTCAAGTAAAAATTCATCTGACATTTAAACTGCCTCTGTGTTTGCTTAACAGGGCAACTCTGTTGAAAGAAGCTGTCAGTAAGTTCCAGGAGTTTCATAGCCTCGACCAATCGCTCACTGCTTTCCTCATCAACATGCCCGCCAACAAGGTTCAGCCTGGTGAAAGCATGACGCAGGTCTATGCCAAGCAAAACTCTCAGATGGTCAGTATTGAGTTGTATTGTATTTGATATTATTTATTGAAATTATTTAAAATCTACATCTTATAGTATAACAAAAACATGATATAAATAATTCAGTTTAGTTCTTTTAGTGGTGCAGAAAATTAAAAGGTTTGGATTTGTGTTTGGTTGCAGAGAGCAGTTGAAGACATCAAGAGGAAGCAGGACGATGTAAACCGGATCATGAAACTTTCTGAAGAGCTGCAGAGTGTTCTTAATGTACGTAGGCCATCTTGAACTTAAACTCATATTGCAATGCTTTTCAGTAGAGCTGTAGTCATGAACGTTAATGTATGGTTAAAAACTAGCCTAGAGTAGGCTCTGTGTTATAAAACTAGCACTATTTATTGTAAAAAACGAAGTTCTGTTTCAATTCAAGAGAGAAAAGCTATGCAGAATCAGTGCACAATTGATTTCCCCATAATTTTTTTGTCTCAGCTCAACATTTTAAATGTAATTTCAAT
Organism: Danio albolineatus; assembly: GCA_903798035.1. NCBI lineage: Eukaryota > Metazoa > Chordata > Actinopteri > Cypriniformes > Danionidae > Danio > Danio albolineatus. The sequence goes on from CAIGQQ010029333.1 coordinate 175,506, forward strand.
GCAAATCTGTTGTTTCTGTGTTTCCAGGAGTATGAGATCAATTCTAATAAATACCGCAGTGCATTGGGACGGCCTGAAATTAATTCACAAAGACTTGATCGCTTAACCCTGGCTGAATTTGTGAAGAAGAAGGTAGGCTGGGTTCCATAATGTCCAGGATATATCTACCATTTAGGTTCCCTTTGAAATATCTGTATAATTGTTTGCTTTTTAGGAAAAGGACGTTGTGAATCTATACTCTGAAGTATCTGCTGAGAATAACCAGCTTCTAAATCAACTGGTCTTGGCCAAAGATCTCATCAACAAGGTACACTTTTTCAACAGTCATTTTTGCAAGTGGAACCTTTAAGAGAGAACCATGAACTTCCTAACTAACTCAATGCATTTGTATTTATATCCCATGATCAGAATGACGAAATTGTGAACCATGTGGTTGTGAGGCAGCAACTGCAGATGCAAAGTCAGCAGAGAGAAATAGTGGAAGTTGATGGCTTGAAGCAAGAGCTTGTTGAGGAAATATCTCGTCGTACTCATGCCGAGAATGATCTATTGGCGCAAAGGAAACGACTGGTGTCCCTGAAGAGTCGCAGAGGTGTGGAGCGAGTGGAGGAAAAGGAAACTGTGCATTACTATCGCGATCCGAAGGTTGAGGCTGACTTGGAGGTGCTGAAGAAGAGGATAGCAGACGAGATCTACAAGCGATCCGAAATGCAATCCGAAATTGAGATTTTCAAGCAAAAAATTGTCAGCCGTGAGCGAGAAGTTGTTGAAATAAAGCCCAAGTTGGTGACGAAAGTGGTGACAGAAATTGAGCGTGACCCCAAACTGGACGTGGAAGCGGCGAGGATCAGGGAGCTCATACTTAAACTAAAGGAAGAAATTCGAGTGCTTGAGAGTAATTCAGTTAACATCCGAACGGAAGTAACTGTCCTGGAGAACAAGAAGCCTGTGATAAAGGAGAGGGTGATCCTTAAAGAGGTTGTGAGGCTGGAAAAGGACCCAGAAATGCTGAAAGCTGTAATGAGCTTCAAGAGTGAGATATCGGATGAGAGTATCAGATGCAAGAACCTGAATGATGAAATATTCGTTATTAGGAGTCAGATCAATAACTTGGAGAGGATTATTCCAACCATACAACCCAAAACTATCATCAAAGAGGTAAAAAGGGTGGAACAAGATGCCGACTTACTACAAGAGTCCAGGACCCTCCGTGTGACCCTGGAAGAGCTGATCCAAGAGTACAGTATTTTGATGAAAGAGATCTCCAGCCTTCAGACCCGCTACTCCCAAGTTGAGACCATCAGACAGAAGATTGAGTTTAATGAGATCATTCATGAGATCTACAGAATCGATCCTGAGACGGAGATGGAGCTTAGACGGCTGAGAAACGAACTTCTCGAAATAGGCAAACGCCGCACTAGCATTGAAAGTGAGATTAATTTGATAATGGTGGATCTGAAGACTCTGCGTGCAGAGAAACCCAAGGTTGAGCTGAAGGAGGTGACTCGAGAGGTTGTGAAAGAAGAGAGGAGCCCTGAGATTATCAGAGAAATCAAGAGGCTGAATGAGCAACTTACCATTTTGCGCACCAACTATGATTCTACTACGAGTCGAGTGATTCGTCTGCGCAAGGACAGGGATGAGTGGAAAGCTGAAAGATCCAAGGTGGAGACCAAAGTGGTGACCAAAGAGTTGATAAGGTATGAAAATGACCCTCTTCTGGAGAAAGAAGCTGAACGTCTTAGAAAGGAACTCAGAGAGGAAACTCAATGTCGCCGAACAGTGGAAGAGAATGTGTTTGATCTTCAAAACAAGTACATTGTGCTCGAGAGACAGAAACCAGAGGAAAGAGTTGTGGTCCAAGAAATTGTGCGTCTCCAGACAGATCCCAGTCAGATTCAGAGTCATGAGAGGTTAGTCAGGACTTTGGAAGAGACCATCAAGGTTCGACGACAGCTAGAACTTGAGGTGCAGCAGATGAGATCTATAATCCTGGAGCTGGAGAAAAAGCTGGAGCTTGTGGATCGGCAGAAAAAGGTCCTGGTGGAGACAGAGCTGAGACAAATCAAGGCTAGAATCTATGAACTTGAGACCTGCCCAAAACCTGTTGAGGAAAAGATTGTCATTGAGGAGGTTTTGAAAGTTGAGAGAGACTCTAAAGTCGATAAACTCATCACTGGGCTTCGCACTGAGATTGATAATGAGGGTGCTAGCATTTCCCGCCTGGAGAGAGAGATTCGAAACCTTAGAATTAGGATTGAGTCCCTAACCAAGGAGAAATCCGTCGAGAGGATCATCCACAAAGAGGTGATCAGGGTTGAAAAGGATCAAGCAGTGGAGGCAGAGAGAGAGAGCCTTCTGACTCAAGTCTCACAAGTGAAGAGTACCAGGACCCTCAGAGATGAAGAACTGCTGAGACTGAAAAACAAAATCACCCGAATTCAGACCACCAGGACAAACTTCTCTCAAGAGGAGGTCACCTTGATTGCTAACAGGGATAGGATCAAGAAGGAGCAAAACGAACTTCTCCAGGAGCTGAAAAGACTGGAGACTCAAAAGCAGGAGATCAGCATAACTTTCCAACAACAGACCAAACTCCTGAGCGAGAGGAACCAACTCAGCAGGCAAAAGAGCATCAAGATGGAGTCAGAGATCCAGCGCCTGGAAAGGGAAATCCTGGAGGTGAAAGAACTGATCATCGTTCGGGAAAGAACTCTCATCGAGCTCCAGAAAGAGGCAAAGTCTGTGCAGAATACAGAGACAAACACCAGAGAAACCAACGTCTCTACCAAAATCACCATTCTGGATCCAGAGACTGGCAAAGACATGTCTCCATACGACGCCTATCTTGAGGGCCTGATTGACCGCAATCAGTACATTCACCTGCAGGAGCTGGAGTGCAGCTGGGAAGAAGTCACAACCACGGGTCCTGACGGTGAGGTCACACTCCTGCAAGATCGTAAAAGTGGAAAGCAGTACTCCGTCAAGACGGCCCTCCAAAATGGACGACTAACCCAGTATGACCTTCAGCGCTACAGAGAGGGCAAAATGACCATTTCGGAGTTCGCTCTCTTGGTTGCAGGAGAAAAAAAATCAACCGTCTTTCCTCCCTCGAGTGTAACGCAAACAACATCCCTTCAGACAAACTCCAGCTACAGCCCCTCAACACTGACCCGGCGCACGTCCTACTCCAGCAACAGCAACTTAAACTCTCTGAACACTAGCGGAGATGAGCTCTACCCTATTTCTGGCATCCTGGACATCACCACAGAGAGCCGAATGTCCGTAAGAAGTGCCTTAACGCGCAAACTGATTGATCAAGACACCGCAATGAGGCTCCTAGAAGCTCAGGCCGCTACTGGAGGAATTGTAGACCTCAATAAGAAAGACAAGCTCTCCGTTCATAAGGCTGCAGAGCGCGGATTGATCGATTCCAGCCAACTTCACAAACTCCTCAGTGCCCAAAAGGCCTTCACTGGATTTGAAGATCCTGTGTCTAAAGAGCGTATGTCAGTGGGAGAAGCAGCCCGTAGGGGATGGATCCCCAATGATAGTGCCATGTGGTTTATGGAGGCACAGCTGTTAACCGGTGGCCTTGTTGACCCAAACCGAGCAGGTCGCATCGGTCTGCAGAACGCAGTTGATGCAAAACTAATCGAGGCACCAGTGGCCAAGCAACTCCAAGATGATCTGGCCCAAGCGAAGAATGTTGTGGATCCCGTAAAAAAGGATAAAATCACATATAAAGAGGCCATGGCTCGATGCAAGCGAGACCACAGCACAGGACTGCTCCTGCTGCCGGCAGCCTCCACTGATGCAGTCGACGCGCCATCCTACTCCAGCTACAAATTTACCAAGAAATAGAGACGGCGTGCAAGAATGCTAATGAGGTTTGAGTGCTACATAGTAAGGGACATTTCTAGGGCTTTATTTTTTTCGATCTCATATATAATAATCAGAGGAGCTTTTTTTTTATTATGTTTTATCAATTATTTCTTTCTGTCTTTTGTTCCAGTTGCATATTTTCTAATTCATCTTAATGAATGGGCTGACTTCTTTTTTTAAACTATAAACAACTAATAAACCTGATATTAATATTAAACTTAATATTGAATAAACGACTGTCTCTGGAATATTTTGTGTATTGTTGTACCTATTAGTATTTGTTTACCAGATTGTTGTGAATATTAACCAACATTAGAGAACCATGTGTGATCCTGGACCACAAAATTATTTGTAAGGTTAATTTTTTTTTTTCAGATTGAGAGTTTGTTAGGATAGGTGGCTGCACGGTGGCACAGTGGTTAGCACTGTCACCTCACAGCAAGGTCATTGGTTTAAGTCCCGACTGGACCAGTTGGCATTTTTTGTGTGGAGTTTGCATGTTCTCTCCGTGTTGGTGTGAGTTTCCTATGGGTGCTCCGGTTTCCCCCACAGTGCAAACACATGCGCTATATTATAAACTAGTACTGGGTTGCAGCTGGAAGGGCATCCACTTTGTAAAACATATGCAACAATAGTTCACAATGGTTCATTCCACAGTGGCAACCTCTGAAATAGAGACTAAGACGAAGGAAAATGGTAGGATAGGACAATATTTGACTATTTGAATATGAGGGTGAATTCATATATATATATATATATATATATATATATATATATATATATATATATATATATATACACGGTAGAAAAATTACAGTAAATTTATTGTTAATAATTTTTATTAATATTTAAATAATTGTTGGCACAATATGAGATAAATTATTAAAATTAAATTCAAACTCATAACAATATATTCTAATAAGATATATATATATATATATATATATATATATATATATATATATATATATATATAAAATATAGAGAGGGAGAGAGATCCAGATATATAGAACCAGATCATGGTTGTTTCGTTTGGATCACAACACACGTGACCTGCAGATTAATACATTTGCTTACTTGTAGACTAATCCTTAATTTGTAACGATTGCAGAGATGTCACCTCTCGTATCATTCAAACCACATGTATGAAAGCATTTAGGCTTTTCTGTAAAACATAATGATGACATAAGAAGTTGTGGTGGGTTATTCTGGGTTTCTTAGGTTATTAAAGGTGTTTTCTATCACTAGTTGTTTAACTGCAATAATGCATTCAGCGTAAGCTGCACGATTAATCATTAAAAGATCGGGATCTCAACACTCACGCAACAAATTATAAATGATTGTGATTTGCATATGTTTATTAATCCTAAAAGTTTCAGTGTTTAGTCTTTTGAGTTGGTTAAGAAGTAACAAACAGCCAAATAACACAGAAGCACTAGAATAACAGTTTATAGTTTAGATAAAACCACAGAGGTTTATGGTAAAAATTTAAAATCACCGTCATATGCTCAAAAATAAAAGTTGTAGGCAGCAAGTACATTATTTAACCAAAGGGTGGTGACAAGCAGCCATCAGAAATATGCCACTGAATAATTCTTCAAAAATGATCATCTAGCAGTTAAATATTAAGTTTTATGAGTGAATCATTTATTGAAAATGAGACTAAACTCCACTAATACTTCATATTAAAAGCATAAATCATATATTTAGAAAAAGATTTCCAAGACAAATTGATTTCCTTTTCACCTGTATTAACATTAATAAATGCACAGAAACAAGCTTACCACCTGAAATTTTATTGTAGTTGTTTATCTTTTTCATACAAATGTATGACTTGTAAAAATATAAATCATAACATACATTATATCATGTAATAAATACATTGATACACACACACACGTATATATCTATATAGTCAAGTATAGAGAATGCTATTTCAGTATAACAGTACAGTTGCAGTCATTCACACATTTTTAAATTAAAAAACAAAAAACCAAAACACCCATTTCTCTCTCTGAATGTCAAACCCCCTCAAAGGCGAACAAACATAACAAAATCCCTTCAATATAAATGATTTATTTACAGAATTTCAACTCCATATGGCTTTACACCCGTCAGTCATCTTTACCTGAATCTGTCCACTGGGCTGCGTTTGGCTGGTCTGAACACCAGCGTAACACAATGTTCAAGTTTCCGAGGAACAAAATGTACATTTAAAGGAAGGTATTGCAGTTAGATTACAGTCTGTGCTACGATATATGCAAAACAAAAGCACCTCTGAGACTCATTCATGATTAATAATATGCTGCGTCCCAATCCGCATACTATCCGTCCTAAACAGTATGTGAAAATAGAATTAGTATGTCCCAAATCGTAGTATTGAACAGAGTATGCCAAACATTCCCGTATGGTTTACTATTTCCAGTCAAAATGTTAAGTGTAGAAGCGTCCATAGTCTAACCGCTGATATTGCCCACAGTGCATTGCGCGTTGGACGTGAATTCGATTAGAACTACAAAACGCGGGTGAAAAGTGTAAACAAACTACAAACAAGATGGACGTGCGAGACCAACCGCCAAGTAGGGAGGATTCGGTTAAGATGTTTAAATGACTGTTAGTTAACATCTAGCCCACTGGAGAACATTTAAATGGCGTTGTTTGTGTTATATTTCATCTGAAACAACAATACTGAACTTATATAAAGACGTGTTTGGACATTACCGTCTGAATGCAGAATTATCCAAACACCTGAGGAGATTTCTCTGCAGGAAAGACTCGTGAATGTGAGATTAACCTACTGCTGCTTCTCCAATAAGGTAGGAAATTAAGTACGACAGAAATGTGGATGACTGACAGGGCTCTTAACTAAGCAACACAACGATCTGTTAATGAGGTACAGTAGTAGTATGTCCCAAAGCTTGCATACTCTTCTGTCACACACTCAAAAGTTTATATTTTTCCTCCACTAAAAAGTACATACTTTTAGGCCCTAGTATGTATGCGAATTGGGATGCAACATTGCCACGTAGGAGGGGACGACCTTGCGCAACGTTTCCTAAATGTTCTGTAAAGGTGACGAAAGTTCCAAACCTTTATAGAACACTTTATAGGGGCGTCCTTAAAACGTTCTCCTTTGGTTATGAAAGTACCATTGTTTAACGTTCCCAATATGACATTAAGTGAACGTCCTGTATTGGTCAATCTATTGTCATCTAGCAACATTAAAAAAGAGAACATCTGGGACTTTAACAGATTGTTCAACCAATGGTCCTCTATTGGTCTGATAATAATGTTCCCAATGTCAATTCCGCAGATTTCCGCAGATTTTTAGCCCATCATTGATTCTATTTACTGGTGTAAATGTATTTTTAATCAGTTTTCAAATTAATTTCAGTAATAATATTGACTAATATGAAAATATTCATATGATTTATTTACAAAACAGTTTGTAAGGTACTATTTTCTGTCTTTTAGTAGATTTTATATGAGAAACTTGCTTTGTTTACCAAATAAAGTGGATCAATTTAGATTCGCATTGGAAACATTAAATACAAGTTAAAAAGGTATTACTTTTTATTTCATATATTAAGGTTTTAGTTATGATACTCCCAAAACTATTCCGCATGAATCCGCAGATTTTTAGCAAAATACTCCGCAGAAATAGCAAAAAATGTCCGCAGATTCCGTCTGGCCCTACATAAGGGGGACGTCCTGCTTTGGTCATCCTGCGGTCATACGGCAACGTTACAAAGAGAATATCTGGGACTTTAACAGAACATTCTTAAATGGTCCTCTGTTGGTCAGATGATAACGTTAAAGAACTCAACATCATGACCTTCTCAGAATGTCCTGGGGACATTACCATGTGACCTCCTTAACACCAGTGGGGACGTTTTGAAAACTGCCAAAAACTCACCCCCAGGTGAAAATTGTATACTATAATTGAACGTATAGTAGGAATGATTTTAAGCTCAAGCTTTGGTTATAAGTGGATGTGCACTTAAATAGCGCTTAAAAGGCACAGTTCACCCCAAAATGATCATTTATTCTCCATTCACCCTTTTCTGTTGATCCCAAAATAATATTCATTCCTTAATTACTTTCCGGCTCAATCCTTTTATTAATCTAGGGTTGCCACAGTGGAATGAACCGCCAACTTATCCAGCATGTTTTATGCAGCGGATGCCCTTCCAACTGCAACCCATCACTGGGAAACATCTACACACACTCCTTCACAACGGACAATTTAGCCAACCCAATTCCCCTATAGCGCATGTGTTTGGACTTGTGGGGGAAACCGGAGCACCCGGAGGAAACCCACGCCAACACAGGGAGAACATGCAAACTCAGAAATGCCAACTGACCCAGCCGAGGCTTGAACTAGCGACCTTCTTGCTGTGAGGCGATCGTGCTACTCACTGTGCCACTGTGACGCCCCAAAAATAATATATTTTTTTCAAAATAAACCTATAACCATTGACTTCAATAGCGTTTGTTTGTCCTTCTATGCAAGTCAATGGTTACAGATTGTCAGCATTCTTCAAAATATCTTCTTTTTTTGGGGTTCAACAGAAGAAAGAAACTCTATAAAAGGTAATAATAAATGGTTGACACTTTACATTTTTGGGGTGAACTACCCCTTTAATGACATCATACAGGAAGTGACGTCATCATAGAGGAGAAACAGCTGCGGTAAGTGTGTCCGATGTTTTATTTAGCTATCGTCGACTTGCTTGATGAGTGTTTATGTCAACATTTGTTTAAAAATGGAACTTTGATTGTGTGTAGATGCTCTTGTCGATTTGATTGTGCGTTTGGAAAGTGTTTAAAATGCAGCTGATTGGAAATGGCTAGAGATTTGCAGCATAAAATGTGCATCATTTGCTCTTCGTTTATTGCATTTATCACTGAAAACTACAAAACTTCCCAGTGCATCCATTTTATTCTCTGTCTAAAATATATATGTAAAGTTGAAAACAAAATTATTCGCACTCCTATGAAATTTGACATCTTTATTTAAATGTTCCCCAAGTGCTGTTTAACAGAGATAATTTTTTACAGTATTTCCTGTTATATTTTTCTACTGCAAAAGTCTTGTTTCCTTTAGTTCAGCTGAAAGAATAATTAAAAAATCTTTGTTTAAAGTTTTTTTTTTTTATCTGCTACGGTCAATATTATTAGCCCCCTTACAGAATTATTTTATTGACTGGTTGCAAAACAATCCAATATTTGCATAATTACCTAGTTAAGCCTTTAAGTTGCATGTTGTGCTATAGTAAAATATTATGTACTGTAATCATGGGGAAAAAAAAGAAATGAGGGATCATAATTTTGCCTTCAACTATTTACACTCACTGGCCACTTTATTAGGTACACCTTACTAGTACCAGTTTAGACCTCCTTTTGCCTTCAGAACGGCCTTAATCCTTTGTGGCACAGATTCAACAAGGTACTGGAAATATTCCTCAGAGATTTTGCTCCATATTGACGTGATAGCATCACGCAGTTGCTGCAGATTTGTCGGCTGCACATCCATGGTGCGAATCTCCGACTCCACCGCATCCCAAAGGTACTCTATTGGGTTGAGATCTGGTGACTGTGGAGGCCATTTGAGTATAGTGAACACATTGTCATGTTTACACGCCTAAATGCATTGAGTTGCTGCCATGTGATTGACTGATTAGAAATTTGCGTTAACAGGCAGTTGGACAGGTGTACCTAATAAAGTGGCCGGTGAGCGCATATCTTGTGAGTAAACACAAACTGTAATTTGTTATGAGGATCTGAAGGCAGCACAATATATACCATATAATATAACAGTACGACAGTTTCATGGCTGGAAGACAAATCATTATGTGCAAAAGACACAAAACTTCTGCCCTGATGGTGTTCATAAACACACACACACACACATAGAGAAACCACTTATGGACAAATGGATAGTTCACCCTAAAATTAACATTTACAGTCTCCTTCAGGTCAATAAATATGTTGGTGACAATTTCATATAATGCAATTCAATGGTTACCTGTTTTTGAGACACAAAATAAACACATTGGCGCTAATAATATTGTAAATAATGTTCAATTTCGTACATGGAGCGATCGTTTAGATTCACAAGACCTCAGTGTGCCATCAGGAGCCATGACTATTGCTTTAGACCTGTTTCTATGTGTTTATTTTTAATCTCAGAAACCGGTCACCATCCACTGCCATTAAATTAATCACCAAAGACCACAGATTCAGCTCAAAATGTTCTTTAATGTTCGACATGTTCTTCAAAGACCTGAGAGACCTTTCCAAGTTTTGGATGAACTATCCCTTCCTATAATAATAATAATAATAATAATAATAATAACAAACATAAAACGTTTCGATTTCTAGAAAAATAAAGATGCACAGCTACTGTATATCATGGATGTTCACTGTTGGCACTTCTGAAAGTCAAGATTAGCGCATCGCAGCAGCAGAAATCCAGCATAATACATCAGAAACACAACTCTGCCCAAAAACACAAGACAATATACATTGTTTCAACCCAATGTTGGGTTAATATATAGACAAACACCAACCAATGGGTTCATTTATTAAATTAAAGTTATAGGTCCAAATTTAACCCTTTTAATTAGCTGCTTTGACACTATCAACATTGTAAGAAGTGTTTCTTATTTAACCCAGTGTTTGAGTTTGTCCATATTTGACCTAATTCACACATTGTTTTTGTGATATTCATTCATTTTCCTTCAGCTTAGTCCCTTATTTATCAGGGATCGCCACAGCTGAATGAACCGCTAACTATTCCAGCATATGTTTTATGCAGACGCCCTTCCAACCGCAACCCAGTACTGGGAAACACCGATACACTTATACACTATGGACAGTTTAGTTCATCTAATTCACCTATAGTGCATGTGTTTGGACCGTAAGGGAAACCGGAGCACCCGGAGTGAAATGTGACCAAAAAGTCATATAAATGAGTATTAAACAGATCATGTTTCATGCCAATCTCAAATAAAAAAGAGGGTTTAATACACTCTAAACAATGCTGGGTTGTTTTAAACCAAATGCTGGGTTGTTTTAAACCAAATGTTAGGTCTAATATGGACAAACCCAGCCATTGTGTTGAAAAGTGTCATTTAAAGGGGACCTATCATGCCCATTTTTACAAGATGTAAAATAAATCTCTGATGTTTCTAGAGTGGGTGTGTGAGATTTTGGCTCAAAACACCACACTGATAATGTTTAACAACTCTTTATAACTGACCCTTCTTGTTTTGATCGTAATTGTAGCTTCTTATGTGACTGTCGCTTTAAATGCAAATGAGATTGTGCTCTTTTCAAAAGAGGATGGAGCTACAAACGCCTGTGTGTCAGCATAGTGGCAGATTCAAAACTCTTAAAAAGGCAGGCGGCTGCTTCTCACTCAGAGCTGTTTATGCTAATGAGGAAGGGTTTATGTCACTAGTGGGTGGGGCTTTCCCCATCTGATGACACGTACAAAGGGAGAATGTCAATCGAAGTGTTTCTGCAGACTGTTTTTATCAAGTGTGATTATAAACGTATACAATTAATGCATGTTTAGTATTAGAAGCTGGTTATATTCACACACTGCTGACCCACAACTGTGTTTAAACCCCTTATACAAGTGATTTTTGCATGATAGGTCGCCTTTAAATGTAATTCTTTGTCCATATTTGCAATAAGAGTGTGTTTAACAGTCATATAATGTAAAATAAACAGTGTATTTAAAAGTAATAGTGAAGTAATTCGACCTGGATTTGTTTCCAGTTGCATTATCATCGGAGATCCTGAATCAGCTCGTCCTTTGTCACACACATAAAACAAACAAAAAATGTGTATTTGCTTATGATTTTCGGGATGTATTGTGACCTAGACAAGTTTTCAGGAGCACAAACATCTCACAAAACCCGTTCAGCTCATATTTTAACCCCTCAAGATTTAGCCAGGACTGATATTTTGGAACGGTTTGTTTGTGTATCTCATAAACAATTAAAACGCGACCATTTTGTCGTGCTCGTATTTTATGCCAACCACCAAGGACTGTTAATGAAGTCCATGTTAAATACAATGTTTATTTTGCTAGTGCACATTGTTATCCTTTAAGTCAGTGTTTCTCAACCACATTCCCGGAGGAGCACCAGCACTGCACGTTTTGGATGTCTCCTTTATCTGTCACACCCATTACAGGGGTTTCGGTCTGTGCTAGTGAACACAGTTATAATCACAATATTTAAAATCTTTCATAATCAACCAAAATATTTTCTTTAGGGGATGAAATGTGACCTGAACATGTTTCCTGTGAGATTCACTCAGTTACAATTCTTGACGAAAACAAAAGACAAATGCGTTAAAGGGATGGTTCACTCAAGAAATGAACATGTATGCAAGGTATCTCACCCTCGTGAGGCTCTAGAGACGTTGAGTTTCTTTTTTCTGTTGAACATCAATGAAGATATTTTGATGAAAGCTGTAAACCTGTAACCGTTGACTTCCATAGTGGCAAGAACAAATACTGTGGAAGTCAGTGGCTTCTGAAATGACTACATTTTAATTTACTTCACTGCTATTAGAATAGTATGTTGAATATGAGTAGTATGAATGAAACTTGGACCCACATCAGTTGCGTCTTCACCCTCATTCATGAATTCTCTTGTGTGGCGTCCATAGGATGTGCACTTTAGAATCTTGCTGGAAGTAGTAGGTCCAATACTATGAATTAGGCATGTGCCGGTATAGGATTCTGACGGTATGATGACCTGATAAATATCTCCGTATTGTGATTACTGCTCTAAAATGCCTTCTTTTTAAATGTTTAATTTGTCTAAAAAAACTAGTTTGTTCCACACTGAACACAATATGTTGTATTTTGAGAAACATTTAAAGTATTTAGGAACAGTAAACATGTCAGGCTAGATAATTATAATAAATCATTCACTTCAGAATAAATAAATCACAACACAGATTTCTTTAGCACTAGAAAAAGCATCTTTGGATATTTGTATTTTCTTTGGATGTAAAGGAAGCCACTGGACTGTTTAGGTCTATGGTATGTTTGGATGTTGGTTTATAAGCGATTTGTTTTTCAGATGTTTGCTTAATCATGGGCTGACCAGTAGCTTTTGATGTTGAGGGACCTTTTCTGCTGGAGATACTGTTGCCCTAAAAAACTATATATATATATATATATATATATATATATATATATA
>CAIGQQ010029333.1:230972-263673 GCA_903798035.1 Danio albolineatus
GCTGTCTGTTTAGCTCCGCCCACTACTTCAACACCGCTGTCTGTTTAGCTCCACCCACTACTACAACATTGCTGTCTGTTTAGCTCTGCCCACTACTTCAACATCGCCGTCTGTTAAGCTCCGCCCACTACTTCAACACTGCCGTCTGTTAAGCTCCGCCCACTACTTCTCAGTCATCTCAGTGTTTATTCATGAAGACTGTGGTCTGCCAATCACGTATGCAGAAGTGTAGATGAGCGGACACACAGCCCTCTATTTATAAAACTGTCAATCACACCAATAGGCGTGTCCAGAATACCATGGCAACCTAGAATCCTTGGTACAGTGATGTCATCATTTAGAACTTGCCTGTATTCCGTTCTAGAACTCCAGATGTGTGTGGTCCTGTTGACTCTCAGTGTGTGTGTGTGTGTGTGTGTGTGTGTGTGTGCGTGTGTTTTCAGCGTTTCACAGCAGAAACGGAGAAGCTGTACCGAACAGGATCTGACAAAACTCACAGGAAGACTCTGCCCTATTTTTAGATATTCAAAGATTTCAGCGGCTGAATTATGCATGACATAATTACAATATCTATTGCCTAAATGATGCTGGAACATTTTGTCAATGTGCACAAAACAAATAGATTAAAAAAATGGATTTTTTTTTCAGCACAATCCAAACTCACTGACATCTAGCTTATTTTTCATCTGCTTTCTGGTCCAGCTGGTGAACTTGCTGATTCGGTTAATAACAGGAATGCATGCTTATATACACAAATCCTGAGTCTCTACGCAACTTCCTGGAGACTTGGGATGTCTGAACAATCACCAGCGATCTAGTCCATACAGATTGCTGGAGAACTACAAATCTGCCATCGAAAGAACTACTAATCCCATAATACCTGTTCACACACACCAGTTGCAGGTCTCCCACTGATAGCACGCACACAGCTGGAAGCTCATCATAGACTGATTACTAAGACTATAAATACACCTCACATTCACACACACAGTGCTGAGTCTTGTTTACCTGTGCTTTTACGAAGCGTTTCCTAGTCGTCTTTCCGTGTTCCCTGACCCTTGTTTTGTTCTTTGTTTATCCTGTTTGCCGCCTGCACCGACCTCTGCCTGTGAACATGACTATGCTTTTGAAGTACCCTCATGATACTGTTTGTTTCTATTGACCATTGCCTGTCTAGCTGTAAATAACTGCGTTTGGACTCTCAACTCTGTTGTACCCCAACTCCCAAGTTACAAAGTTAACTCTTTCCTCTATGTTTTACTATATTAGACCATACATAGGGCGACACGGTGGCACAGTGGGTAGCACAATGACCTAACAGCAAGAAGGTTGCTGGTTTGAGCCTCGGCTAGGGTCAGTTAGCATTTCTGTGTGGAGTTTGCATGTTCTCACCATGTTGGCGTGGGTTTCCTTCGGGTGCTCCGGTTTCCCACACACAGTCCAAACACAAGCGCTATATGGATTGAATAAACTAAATTGGCCGTATTGTATGATGAGTATGAGTGTGTATGGGTGTTTCCCAGTGCTGGGTTGCAGCTGGAAGGGCATCCGCTGTGTAAAACATATGCTAGAATAGCTGGCGGTTCATTCCGCTGTGGTGACCCCTGATAAATAAGGGACTAAGCCGAAGGAAAATGAATGAATGCCAATGAGGATAATTCATATGTATTCACTCTGAGACATAAAATTGAACAGAAAATTATTATTTATTGTTTGTTTATAGTGTATATATAAAATAGTATGATTTCGTCCTCATTCCGTGGTATAATAGAAACAAGAAATTGATTTCCAACGCTCGACTGATGTTATGAAGGGATTTTAGAGTAAAAGTATGTTAGTAAATCTCTGTAAACAAACTCAAACACACATGCAAAAGCTGTATCGCCTGGGTGTATTGTTGTTATCACAGGAATTATTACAACATAGGCTCATTCGGAAAACGAAGCCCTATATACGTTTCTGGAGACCGCGAATTATGTAGACAGAGGTACGTATGGCTGCATTTCTTTTTTTAATGAACGCTAAGAGGCGGTATGATGCCATTCCTTCCACTTCGCGCTTACCAGCTGACCGTTTACCTCCATATAGACGGCTTTCCCTCTGTAACCAGTTTGTCCTGTTAGCTCGCTATGTACGTCGGCGGACATGAGACGCAGAGAGGAGTTGACCACGACGATGGGATTCGAGTTCGGTAAAGAGCAGTTCCAGAATGCAGGTAAGACAAAAACAAAACCAAAAAGATATAAAATAAACAAGTAAATAACAGGGGGAGAATGTGGTAAAACATGGTAAAATCAGACGAGGGCTTTTCTTTTTCTGGATTGCTGTTGAAAATTGTTGGTTAGGTTTAGGGAAGTGGATGGGGGGATCAATCAATACAATTGGTTGGGTTTAGGAAAGGAGGAAGGTGGGTCAGCCGATTAGTCAGTCATTCAGACAGTCGACAGCGGCCTCTGGTGGGTCTGAAATCTGAAAAGCGCACACAGCAGCCTCTCGTCGATCCGTGAAAACAAAAACTGCAAAAATGTACCCCCTGGGATGTATTTTGCAGTGTTCAGAAATGTATATAGAGGTACGTTTTCAGAATGAGCCTGGGCTGAATTATCATCACAGGGAGATATTTTAACGGTATATCGTAAATGATATTGCCCATCCATTTTAATATACCGTTTGGCAGTATTCACTAAGGTTATCTAAACTGTTTGATTTCAGCTTGCCGGTCTTCACAGGGTTAAACCCACATGAGGGCAAACAGATGGTGTCGGACACGTCCCATATGTGGCGCATATTGTGTCCTCTCAGCATCTCTTCACATCTTCTCGCACACAGATATTCATACACACTTTATACCACCACAAGATCACTAGCTAGAAGATGAAAACATTCATTAAGCCGACATACAGCTGAAGTGAGAATTCGAAATATTTCCCACATGATGTTGAACAGATTCAGGAATTTTTCACAGTATTTCCTACAATATTTTTTTCTCTGGAGAAAGTCTCATTTGCTTTATTTCGGCTAGAATAAAAGCAGCTTTTATTTTTAAAAACCATTTTATGGTCAATATTATTAGCCCCCTTAAGCAATATGTGTTTCTGATTGTCTACAGAACAAACCATCATTATACACTTGCCTAATCACCCTAGTTAAGCCTTTAAATGTCACTTTAAGCTGAATACTAATGTCTTGAACAATATCTAGTCAAATATTATGTGCCGTCATCATGACGGAGATAAAAGAAATTAATGAGTTATTAAAATTCTTATGTTTAGAAATGTGTTGAACAAAATCGTCTCTCCGTTAAACAGAAATAGGAGGTAAAGAATATACAGGAGGGCGAATAATTCTGACTTCGTCTGTTCCTAACAATCCCCAATCTGCATTTGAAAGCTGATCTTCAAGCTAAACCCCAGCATATATATCACAACAACCTGGAGCTCAACACGCCCAAAACAGTGGAGAGAATAGTGGACTTCAGGAGAAACCCGCCTGCTCTCCCCCCACTGAGCATCATGGACAGCACTGTGGCTGCAGTGGAGTCATTCGGGTTCCTGGGCACCACCATCTCTCAGGACCTGAAGTGGGACACTCACATTGACTTCATTGTCAAAAAAGCTCAACAATGGCTGTTCTTTCTTCATCAGCTGAGGAAGTTTAACCTCCCAAAGGAGCTTCTGAAACAGTTCTACACCTCCATCATTGAATCAGTCATCTGCACTTCAATAACTGTCTGGTTTAGCCCAGCTACCAAATCTGACCTTCGAAGACTACGTGGAATAGTTGGGACTGCTGCGCGAATCATTGGTACAACCCTCCCTACTCTCCAAGAACTGTACTTATCCAGAGCGAGCAGAAGGGCTGCCAGAATCACTCTGGACCCCTCACACCCAGCACACTGCCTCTGTGAACTGTTACCTTCTGGTCGACGCTACAGAGCACTGCGCACCAGAACAGCCCCACACAGAAACAGTTTCTTCCCTCAGGCGATCCATCTCATGAACACTTGATGATAACAATCATGGAACCAACATCACTACTTGCAATACACTCTTACACACACATACACTTATTTAACAACACACTTTACATGCCAATTTGCACATAACAGCTGCACATATAACATTGTATATAGTAATACGCCTGTACATACACTTGTCCATTTGTGTATTTGCATTTAACACTTACTTCTATTGTTAAATATATTTATTATCTGTTTTTTGTCCTGTCTCGGTGCACTGTAGAAGCTCTGTCACCAAAACAAATTCCTCGTACGTGTGAACATACCTGGCAATAAAGCTCTTTCTTCTGAAAAATATCACTAACCGTCGCTCAGCAGGTTAAACTAGTTCAGTGTGAACCAGCTGTACTTTCCTCCCGGCACACAGTCACACCTCATCCTAACACGTTAAACAGGTGAAGCCCTGCAGGAACAGGCCTGCTAGAGGACAAAATACCATGTTCACATTTTTGTATGATGTTGTATATACAACATCATACAAAAATGTGATGTGTTGCCAACCCCGCCAGGACATAGAGGGCAGCACAAACGTCCTCTTCTTAACACACAACTTTCTTCCTAATAATTGCAATCATTTAATTAAAAAAAACGTATGTTACACACTAAAATGGGTCGTGTTAACCCAATGTTGGGTCGAATTTGGTCTTTTTTTTAAAATACTGCCCTAGAAATAACCTAGTGGTATCACCCTTTCAATACACTTCCATACGTTTTAGTATAAAATATTAATATGGACCCTCGAAGTACAACAATTTAGCGCCTTTTGTGTCTATTTCTGAGAGTCTGCACTACACTTTGACCTTTTTTGCGTTTTTTTTTATTGTAATGTCATAACAGACAATAGTATAGCAATAATTGTTGTGAAAAGCACTATATTCGTATTTTATTTGAACTTATAGTGTGGGTAAAGCAGATTAATACTGTTAGCTACTAGCTGCACACATTTAAAAACGCTCCGTGATCATGAACAATAATCTTACTACGTAGTATTCATGAGGAAATTCAACATATAACATGGTAACCCACGTTTAAAAAACACTGTAGTAATTTATTGTAAATACTGTAGTGTTTTTGAATGCATATGTTATAGTATTTACAATTCTTCATCAGCATTAACTACACTATAATGGATGCTGTAGTATACTTTAGTTTTTACTACAGTAAACTGTGGTTTATTGTAGTATAAAATACCCTATAGTTGTGGAAGACTACAGCATTGGGTCGTTTGTTTATATTACAGTTGTTGATTTGTTACCACAGCAGATTAATTCAAGTACTTTACTATAGTGTAGTTTAAAAACACTACAGTATTTACTAGGCTATAAGTCACTGTAGAAATTTGGTAACATTAACTACTGGGTTATTGCCTGCTTATTGTTAGAATATCAGATGTTTATTAGCACTTATAAAGTATGATCTTTATACCAAGTATGAGATAATCAGTCGTTTATTGAGCTAAAGGTTTTAGTTATTGTTAATGGTGTGAATACATTTAACAATTTCGTTATCTATTTATTTTGCATCTAATAGACGTCTTGGATTTAAAAAAAGGCTAAATTTGGGCTGTCGTCTAATAGACATCTAATAGACATCCAAGAACAGCCCAAAACTAGACTATAGTCATCAAATACACAGATGTGACTGAATTTTTATTGTGGTATTCTCAAGATAAATGTCACTGAAAGCACAGATTAGTTTATTGCCCAGCGAGCATTATTTGTTTTTTCAAATGAAATCTGAAAGACGTCTAATAGACATCAAATGGATGTCTTGTTAAAAAAAAAAAATGCTGAATTTGGGCTGTCGGTGAACATCTGCACATCTAATAGACATCTAAACTTTGACGTTTTGATTAAAAGAGTCTAAATTTAAGCTCTCATTGAAAAATCAAATAGACGTCTAATAAACATCTAAGACTTCTGTGTTTAGATGTCTATTAGACGTCTATTAGATTTTTCACTGAGAGCCCAAATTTAGACTCTTTAAATCAAAACGTCAAAAAAACGGCTAAAAAAAAGGCTAAATTTGGACTGTCAGTCAACATCTTGACATCTAATAGACATCTACATAGAAATGCTTTGGTTAAAAAAAGTCTAAATTTGGGCTCTTTGTGAAAAATCTATTAGATGTCTAATAGACATCTAAACAGATGTCTTGGTTAGAAGAGTCTAAATTTGAGCTGTCTGTGAAAATCTAAAAGGCCTCTATTAGACATCTAAACAAAGATGTCTTGTTTAAAACAAGGCTAGATTTGGGCTGTCAGTGAACATCTAATAGACATCTAAACATAGACATTTTGGTTAAAAAAGTCTAAATTTGGGCTCTCGGTGAAAAATCTAATAGACATCTAAACACAGACGTTTTGGCTAAAAAAATGGATAAATTTGGGCTGTCAGTCAACATCTAGACATCTAATAGACATCTAATTATAAATGCTTTGGTTAAAAAAGACAAAATTTAAGCTTTCATTGAAAAATCTAATAGATGTCTAATAGACATCTAAACATAGACGTCTTAGTTAAAAGAGTCTAAATTTGGGCTGTCAGTGAACATCTAAAAGGACTCTAATAAACATCTAAACACAGACGTCTTGGTTTAAAACAAGGCTAAATCTGGTCTGTCAGTGAACATCTAATAGACATCTAATAAACATCTAAACACAGATGTCCTAGTTTAAAACAAGGCTAAATCTGGGCTCTCAGTGAACATCGAATAGGAATCTAATAAAGATCAAAACACAAACGTTTTGGCTAAAACAAAGCTGAATTTGGGCTGTCAGTGAACATCTAATAAACGTATAATAAAGGTCAAAAACTAGACTAGTCATCAAATACAGATTAGACAGACTTTACATGTGTAACCATTCATTCCTTGGACAGTTTTAGACTATTGTTAGACGTTCACTAACAACCCAAATTTGGGCTTTTTTTAAATCCAAGACGTCTATGTTTAGATTTGTTTAGATGTCTATTAGACGTCTGTTAGATGTTCACTGACAGCCCAAATTCAGCCTTGTTTTAAGTAAGACGTCCATGTCTATCAAACAAAAATTGCTATATAGTCACGAAAAGCCTCTCAGTTGAGTTTACACTCAGCTTTTGAATAAGTTAGTTTCTTACCGCGCGTATTTCCCGGGCGGTTTCTGATGGCGCGCGCCCACCGTTCCGCCTCGCGCAGCTTCGCGTCTTCTTCATCCTCCTCCTCATCATTATTATCATCCGAATTGAGCACAACCCGAAATCGCCGCTCGTCCCTTTGTCGGACCGGACCCCAAGCCATCCATCGGCGCCGGTACGGATAGAAATAAACACACAGATAATACGCGTCCCGGTCCTCGCGCTCGCCCCGGTGCGCGCGGCTCCCCAAGCAGTCGCGCAGGTCCAGGTGCTCCGGTGCCGGTGTTTGGGATGGCGGGGACGGGACCCTCTGCACCGTGAGGCAGTTGTCCGACAGACTCAACGCGTATGTGAGCCGCCCGGTGTCCGCGTCCGTGAATATCCCGTGCATGCGCGGTTCCTCCATCCCGCGGCGGGACGGTGCTGCAGTGAGTGCGCGAGCGAGTGTGTGTGTGTGTGTGAGAGAGAGAGAGAGAGGGAGAGAGAGTTGACAGATCCCTCCCTAGTGACAGAAGAGCGGCATGACATTAAAATCACGGAGACAAAAGGGCATCTTGCGATCGGACACTCCCGAAATGAAGCCCGACAGTCCCAAAAAGCACCCTTTGTGTTTTAATGATGTGTTTTATTCATTTTTTTGCTGTCTTTTTTCCTTCAGAACACTTTAATCTTCTTTTCGGAGGTAAAATAATATATTTATGGTGTAATTATTAGGTTAAAATAATGGTCCTTATTTAATGTTCTGTAAAGCGTTAATTATATGAATAATCCTGTAAATCAATCTGATCATAGTTCAACATTTACTAATGTATTATTAACATCCACAGCTGTACTTGATTACATAATGCGCAATGAGTAAACATAAAGTTAACTAATTCATTCATTCATTCATTCATTTTCCTTCGGCTTAGTCCCTTTATTCATCAGGGGTTGCCACAGTGGAATGAACCGCCAACTAATATATACACTCACTGGCCATTTTATTAGGTACACCTGTCCAACTGCTCGTTACCACATATGTCTAATCAGCCAATCACATGGCAGCAGCTCAATGCATTTAGGCATGTGGACATGGTCAAGATGATCTGCTGCAGTTCAAACCGAGCATCAGGATGGAGAAGAAAGGGGATTTTAGTGACTTTGAACGTGGCATGGTTGTTGGTGCCAGACAGGCTGATCTGAGTATTTCAGAAACTGCTGATCTTCTGGGATTTTCACGCACAACAAATGCCTTGTACAGGTTAGAGCAGAATGGCCAGACTGGTTCCAGCTGAGAGAAAGGCAACAGTAACTCAAATAACCACTCGATACAACCGAGGTCTGCAGAAGAGCATCTCTGAACACAGAACACGTCCAACCTTGAAGCAGATGGGCTACAGCAGCAGAAGACCACACCGGGTGCCGCTCCTGCCAGCTATAAACAGGAAACTGAGGCTACAATGCACACAGGCTCACCAACACTGGACAGTAGAAGATTGGAGAAACGTCGCCTGGTCTGATGAGTCTCCATTTCTGCTGCCACATTCAGATGGTCGGGGCAGAATTTGGCATCAACAACATGAAAGCATGGATCCAGGAATATTTCCAGTACCTTGTTGAATCTATGCCACGAAGGGTTAAGGCAGTTCAGAAGGCAAAAGAGAATCCAAGACGGTGCTAGTAAGGTGTAAAAATAACATATTAAAATAAATAAATAAAATAGAAAAATCATAATTGTAAAAGCAAAAGTTACACAACATTTAAGTTCAAGAAATCAATCATTTTCCCCCAGACCTTTGGTTTGTCTTGCCAGAAATATCCTGTATGAGTGAAAATTATTGTTTGGGTTATTTATTAATTTTTTTTATAAAAAATAAAAACCAATGGCAAATTGTCATGCCAATATTTGTCAGTAATAAAATGTGTTAAATATATTTTGTAATCTGGAAATTAAAAAATAAATATGTGTTGTAAAGCTGCAGCTTTAGTGTTAATTCAGTTATGATGAATTCAGTTATGTAATTATGTATCTATCATTTTGCAAGTTTATAACAAAAAATTGAAATAAATAAAATATTTATAAAATAATATAAATATAAAATAAATGTTATCGATTGTGCCATTGATTAAAACGTTTTAAAAACATTTATTTGTAATTGAGTGACCATATGTGATTCTGTTCATTTGCATTGTTTCTTTATCCATTCATTAAAAAACGTACTGCAAATTATTCGGTAATATTTATATTATTATTATTATTATTATTATTATGTTATACTAATAATGACCTTTATTCAGTAAATTTAAAACATCAAAAAGGAAACGTTTTAGAAGATGCGGCGGATTTAAGAAGTCAGATTTTAAAACATATTTTAATTGTAACTATGTGATTTTCTACATTGTTTATTAACACCTTTGCTTAAAAAAAAACGTTTAGCGAATTATTCGTCAATATTTTAATGACATTTATTTTGTAAAAGAGTCACTTTCCCGTCCTGGTTTCCCCATCTGCAGCGTTCCAAACGTCGCCAGACAGGACTGATGAGTACTGATGATGTCCACTATGTAGGGTCGACCAAAAGTGAGTCCCTGTAATGAACGCTTCCCCTCTAGATCTCAGAGTACTCTTCGAAGGGAGCAGGGCGTAGGGATGATTGCTACTGAACACAACACGTCCCTCGTCACGTGATTAGTGACGTTGCAGCGCTATAAAAGCGGGAGCCGCCTGTTTCTCAGCCTCTTTCGCTCTTCAACACGTGGAGTTTGGATCTCTTCTGACGCAAAGGAGAATTAATCGCTATTAAAGCATGTTAATGTTAAATTTAAGACAAAAATCTGGTCGCTACTCTTCCAGACCACCATGATAACTGTAAGTTTGACTATTAAGCGTGTTTTTAGGCAGGGCTTACTTACATAATGGCGGTCAAGAGTTTTCAAGCGTCTTTCCTCCCGCAGGCTGGTGCTCTTCATGTTAGGCCGCCATGAGTGACTTTACGCACGTTATTGGGTTCTTTTCACCATAATGGTAGGTACTATGGTTGTTTTTGCTAACGTTTTAAGGTTTTACACCGCAAGTAATGGTTTACGTGGAGTTTGTGTTATTTGTTGTCCAAATATCTGAAAGTTATTTAAACAAGCGATTTCAGCTTGAACAAGTTAAGAAAAAATGGCTTCGTTTCCAAATTTAAACTGATAATGTTAAATTTCCCGCCTAAAACAAGCTCAGTCTGCAAGGGATTGAGGTGAAGTTTCTTAATATTCGCTCAGTCGTTCATTTTAACGCTCTCCATACTGTTTATATTACTTTGATCGGTGGAAACTCCAATGCAAGTGTAACTTTTTTTTTTTTTAACATCAGCACTATTTACTTGTATTTAGTCGCTAATGGGACTTCCCTATTTACAGTTAGCAAATAATAAATATCGGCCCCAAATGCGGATATTTAGACATTTTTACCTTATAGCAGTGTCTTACCCCACTAACGTTATTTAGGTTTAAATGGATAATTCGGTCAACCTAACGTTTCAGTTATATATTTTTCTTTAGTGCAAAATGCTGCTTTAATAATTGATATTTGGACCACAAACAAAACACAGTACAGAGTTCATACGGTCATGAAAAACTTAAAGTCATGGAATTTTGGCAAAAGTTTTGGAAGAACTGGAAAACCTTCAGTTTTTCAAACGTCCTGGAAATTAGTTCAACAAATGGCTGTAAACTTAAATATAGGTTAGTTGCGTTTACTTTTTCAGTTCACGTCAAACACGTGCTCATTATTAGTGCTGTGAACATTATCTGAATTTTCTATAGATATAGATTCATTTAAATTAAGAGATTGTTCTGTGTTATTTATGATAGTTGAAATCAGAATTATTACCCCCTTTTGAATTATTGTTGTTGGTTTTATTATATTTCCCAAATTGTGTTTAACAGCAAGGAAATTTTCACTATGTCTGATAGATAGATAGATAGATGGATAGAGAGGGAGGGGAGGAAGTCTTTGTTATTTCAGCTAGAATAAAAGCAGTCTTAAATTGAAGAACCATTTTAAGGTCAAAATTATTAGTCTCAAGCATTTTTTTCAATGGTCTACAGAACAAACCATCGTATACAATAACTTGCCTAATTAATCTAGTTAAGCCTTTAAATGTCACTTTAAGCTGAATAGAAGTGTAAAATAAATCAGTTAGCAGATGAGTTATTTAAACTTATGTTTAGAAATGTTAATCTTTCAGTTAAACAGAAATTGGGGGAAAATAAACAGACTTCAACTGTAATCTAACTTTTAACTTGCATTGCATAAGTGGTCAAATAAATGCAAAGACGGTACATGAAACATTAGGTCATGAATATTTACTCAAGTCATGGAAATTTAGTCATGAAAATGTGTATGAACCCTGACTGTAAACCATTTTTATTCAGTGTAAATCTGCTTGTACACTTACCTCAGTGTGTGTTCTGTGATGAAAATGCTATATAGGAAGTGCCGTCTGATGCGATAACTGACGATGGCAAAGCAAAATCTTTCTGAGACACACTTATTCAAATATCAGCCACATAATTTATTTTAAACTAACATTCTGACTAGTCACCTGCTTTCTCTTTACAGGTGATCATCTGCATCTGAACAGATCCAAGCTGAATCCCTGAGGGTCAAGACTGCTGCACAGGTGAGTGTGCTACAGGAGAATAGCATCTTTCTCATTCACTCCCTCAAAGTAGAAATTAAAATAAATTATGTAAATGTTACTTTGTGCCACTAAAGCATAGGTGTCAAACTGTATTCCTAAAGGGCTGCAGCTCTGCACACTTTTGCTCCAACCCTGTTGAACAGCTGATTTACATAATCGAGGTGTTCAAAAGTCATGAACTCCATTATTTGGGTCAGCTGTGTTTCGGGTGGGAGCAAAACTGCAGAGCTGAGGCCCTCCAGGAATGCAGTTGAGACCAAAGCAGCAATGACTTAGCTAATGCCAGTAAAATGTAATTAATTTCTGGCTGTTTTAAGGTATGAATACTGTCTTCCTAAACTTCGCTTGTGCATGAGAAAATAAACCCTTTACTCTAGTATGAAATGAGAAATACACCCTCAAACCTCAGTTTTAAGACTAGATTTGAAAGAAATCATTGGCCATGGGCTAGACATATCAGTCTTTTACATTTAATGTTGGCATGGGTAGTTTCCTAATACCTTTCACATTAAAAAATAAATTAAAAAACATTACTTTGAATCGTATTAACTAATGCAGTCTTTTTGTTAATTAAAAAATTACAAAATTTCTGTTTGAAACAGTCACATTTATAACACTAAAGTTCAATGCTGACTGCACTGGTCAAGCAGAAGATGCCTTGATTTCACTCACTAAAGTCTGCATTGTCCTCCGTGCGTCATGTACATTTTAATCTCTAAACTATTCTCAGATGGGCCACCACTAGCTTGGGCAGCTCTATGCAAGAGTAACTCCATGGTTTGCTTGAAGGTGAAGACCCTAGTGAGTTACTTGCAGTAGGGCTGCACAATATTCAAAATCTGACATTGCAGTATTTATTAATCAGGTTATTTTTATGAAAACAATTTCACCAGATGACTTTAACCTCTTTGAAAACAATTTTTATCTAATTTTTAATTGAATGTAATAAATCATACCAAATAAAATGTTCTCTTTCCCATGGAGTCTTAACACCATTCAGGTGTAGTAATTGAATCAAATGTAAATGTAATACTGCATTGTCTCTGCTGTATAAACAGTTTGATTAAACTAATCCTCATTGAAGTTACAAAAGCTAATTTATGCTCTTGTAAGGATTTAAGAGCTTTCAGTCACAGGCCTCAAACATTTGCAGAATGATCTGTTATAACCCAGACTCAACATTGCAGGAGATGTGACTGTTGTGAATGCTCTATTGCTGCTGAAACCATATATTGTGCAGCTCTACCTTACAGTAATGCATTCTACTGAACTGTGCTGCTTTTTAAGGCTCTCAAGGACATCTTTAGCAGAGTATCACTGGGGAAGATTAGGATTTTATCATATATTAACACTAAGATTCTTTAATTTAATGCCATGTCAGTCATTTTCGTGGCAAGAACATTTAAACCTTAATGAATGAAAGACACTAATGCAGAGTTTGAAACGAGTTAACCACTGATTAAACCCTAAAGATGGAAAAACTGCATGAAGTTTGTCTTTTATATTTATTTAGTTTATTAACTAACTACGAAGTTGCAAATCAAGCTCAATGAGTGCAGCATTTGCGCACTTGTTTTATATGATTGCTGAGGCAGATTATTTTTTTTCTCCATGTTTTTTGCATTACAAGCTCTGTGCGGCATGTGAAGCTGTGTGTTCTGTGATGAAAATGCTATATAGGAAGTGCCGTCTGATGCGATAACTGACGATGGAAAAGCAAAATCTTTCTGAGACGCACAGATCATGCAGATATCAAGGTTTAATGTGTCATTACAGCACTGAATCTGACCACCCACTCTTTATTTTCTACAGATGAACACTGATATTCAGAGAGTCTGCATCTGTAACCGCTTCTGAATGTTCAATCCCAGCAGGAGACTCTCTCAGATGTATGTATATTTCATGTGTTAATGTGTCTTAAATGGGTTTAATGTCAATGCTTGGGTCAGATTATTATTATTATTATTATTTTTTTAAGGGGACAGTTTTATTTTATTTCACTTTCAAACTTTTGTTTCTTATGTTAGAGCACTGTAAAAAGCAGCCATTGACAATTTTTGGACCAAAAGTAAGCGCATACTATTGGAAGAAAAGTAGCCATTGACTTCCACTTTCTTTACAATATCTTTTGTCCAACATATTCATTTTAGGTGAACTATCCCTTTAAATGTTAAGTGAGCAATCTGACCCTAGATCAGTGTTTTTACACCCTGTGTGTTTACCAAAGCCTGTGATGATAGAAGTTATCCCTGTCTGAAAACTGTGTGGACTTCTGGTAACCTGAGGCTTGTCTGAGTTTTACCTGTAGGATACTTTTGTTTTAGTTTTGGTCACTGAGCTTTGCCTTTTCCCACTTTTTCACAGGAGTGTGTGTGGTGATGAGTATTGGAGTTCTACAGTGGATCAATGCCTTCAACATCATTGCGTAGCACTGAACTGAAATTTTGCTGTCTTTACACTGAACTGAATCCGTCTTAGTGGAAGTGGAACCACACCAGCATTACACCCCACTCTCCTGCCTGCCTGATATGCTGGAGTGTTCCTCTGTCTGAAATACTGCTGCAGCTGCATGATGCTGAAGTAAAGCGAATTGAGATGCTTTACTGAGCAATGAATATTTTTCAATAAATGCAGCTTCATTAGAAGACTTAAACGGCTGTTCTCTCTTTATTTAAGGCGAGTGTATTTCAGTGTTATATTTAGGTTTTATTCTGAATGACAATCAAATTATCACAGGAAAACACTAAATGGAAAAGCAAATTGAATAAATGGTAGTTCTTTGGAGTAATGTGGTATTCAGACATAAACAATGGACAAAAATATGACTAGTCTGCATTTGAAGTGGGTCAACCCACCCTTCCCTCCCCAATAGCTTTAAGATCTCATCAAAAGGTTTGATCCACTTCAAATGTTGTACTGTAGTATTTTAATATAATAATCAGGTTTCAAGTCCAATTTAAGACCATTATAATTGGAAATCCTGTTGGGTCAATAGAAAGTCAGAATACTTGCATGTTATTGCTTTGCCACATATTTGTAATATCTAAAGCAAACTAGTTGTATAAATTAACCTTTTTATTTATTATTTCCCCTACAATGTTTCTCTGAAGTTTTTAAAAACAAGCTAAATGCACAAGTTATGGTGACCTGAAGCTTTCTGAACTAGTGAATTGTTTGCCTCAATTCTATTGTGAAAGGTTCAAGTAACAAGCCTATCCAAATCAGAGCTTGATAGGGCCCTCTGCTGGTTAAAGTGTGGGTAAGCACTGTTCCTAAAATGTCAGACACACTTTTACAATAAGGTTCATTAATGCGTTTACTAACATGAACATTTACTAGTTTTTTTATTTTTTAAACATGTTAGTTAACATTAATGTTAACTATGAACAGCTGTATTTTTATGTTAACTCAGGGTGCATTAATGTTAACAGGCATGGACTTGGATGTTAATGCATTAGTAAATGTTCAATTATGATTAAAAGATGCTGTACAAGTGTTAATGTTAGTAAATGCATTAACTACAGAACCCTGTTGTAAAGTGTTACCAAAATGTCAAACATTAACAACTGACCAGCGCAATGTAGAAATGCAAATTCTTTTTTTTTTTTTTTTTTTTGTAAGTTGTGTACACACTTCAGTATAGTTCAAAATGCCTTTTAGTATAAATTACTATTGAATTTTAGTTGAGTTACTGGTACGTTGGAGTGGTGCAGTGCTTTGATCAATGCCTATTCTTTTGTTATAAACTTTACTGACCCATGAGGGTGTTTACACCTTTGCATTAAAATTCAAAGTAGTCCCGTGAGTATTGGCAAAAATGAAGCTTCGGATGTCACTGGGTGTTAGTCCAATGGGCTATATGCACACAGAATTGTAATTTTCAACAAGGCAGCACGGCAGCTTTCGGTGACCTGTTCCCAATATAAAAAGTCACGTTTAAGATCTAATTTCTTTAAAAAATCAGCGATCTTCATCGCCTGTTAGATTTACGATATGAAGTGGGTCTCAGATCAGACAAGAAGCACTGGATTAAATTTAATTTCACCCTGCCATGTCTTTAAAATATGACTGTTTATTTTACCCTAGTATTTTCAATGGAGTTTCTTCGCTAGCCTGTTGCTACTGACAGCGCTAGAGGTTACACGATGTTTCATCTCGTTTTATGCTTGGACAACTAAATGAATGTACTGTAATTACATTACAACATCAATGCTGGAAAAACAACCTTGTGAAATTGTAAATAGTCACATTGCGCTTTCACCATTGGCTGTAAAACTCTCGCTGTGCATAGAGCCTGTTAGCTAACTTCACATGTACTTGGACTTTAAACTTTATATAGACAGGAAAAAGACCAATGAAATATGATTTAAGACCTACAACACAATCTTTCAGTAAATCTAAGGCCTAAAATAGAAACGTCTCAGCGAACACCCTGATATGAATGCTTAACCTCCACTACATCATGGATAAACGGATCATGAACTATTGTACCCGATCAACTATAAACACGACGGTTTGGCTTTTATGTGCTGTGGTGAATATTGCTGAGCACATCGATGCTGAAACCATATAATGTGCAGCTCTAGTTCGGTTTTTACTCCGTTCTTTGACACAATCTACATCAGGGGTCACCAATCTCAGTCCTGAAGGGCTGGTGTCTCTGCAGGGTTTAGCTCTAACACACCTGCCTGGATGTTTCAAGTATACCCAGTGAGAGCTTGAGTAGCTTCTTCAGGTGTGTTTGATTAGGGTTGGAGCTAAACTCTCCAGGACACCAGACCTCCAGGAACACGTTTGGTGACCCCTGATCTACTTTGTTAAAAGTGTTGATGTAGATGAGAGCGGGGGATCAATAGGAAACCTCAAACTTGTTTTCAACATGTTTATTATAAAAGAATAAACGTATAAAAATGTTCCCGATGCGTGTGTGTCATGTGTTGAAGGAGCTGTAGGATGTTTTCTTCAGCGTGTCCAGGAAGTACTGCTCCTCCTGCAGGAAGTCTCTGTCCTGTTAACAGTAAAGTAGAGGCGTCGTTTCATCCATGCTTTGGGTAATTGCGTCCAAAGAAAATCAGCATACATTTCTAAAATGTGCATCGAGTCGGGTAAACGCTTCACCCGAGAAGAAAAAAAAGTGTGTATAAACAATGATGGAAACGCATGTGTCGAATAAATTCCAACATGTTCATCAGTAACGTCATGATGATCAGATAGAAGTGTGTTTCAGGGACACGTTAATGGAGTTTGCTGTGTTTCCAGCACATTACTGGTTATTTATTTTGCTGATTTCTAAACCCCGTCAGTCCGTCATCACGGCGCTTCAGTTTTATTCTTCTTCTATTATTATTCCCTCCAGAACTGTCGAGCATCTGAGAGCGTCTCACACCTCCAAAAGCACCACAGTGGTTTACATTCAAATACATTACAAATCTTTTACCTGAACACAGCATCATTCCCCTATAGAGTATAGAGCAGGGCTATTCAGTCAGGGGGGCCAGTTCATGAAAAGCATCCCAAACGAAGGGCCGGAGAGGTAAGACTAGCAATATGAATGAGGACACAACTGCATATGTTGCATTTTTGCTCATTAAGACACGCACGTTGGCTTTTCCTACATTAAAATGTTAATATGTTGTATTCTGAAACTACATAACATCACTGCATTGTACAATAGGCTTTTTTTAAACAATCATTCAAATGTTTTATTTCAAAGCACAACAAAAGCAGTGCATTGTTTAAGTAGGCTTCTTACATTCACACACATTCATATGTTTTGAACTGCATAACAATTATGGATACAACAATTATAGATGTTGGCTGTACGATTATAGTCTGAGGAATAATCATGGTTTCACTGTCATCACGTCTAATGTAAATGTAAACTTTATATTAGGTAGGCCTGAGTATTTAAATGAACTGTTGTTATCATCTGCGTTCAAAGATAATCATTTAAATTTTATATTTTAAGTTTATATTGCACTGAAAGCCACGCACAACCTCACCGCTACAGCATGAGATGTTTTCTACAGCGTGCGTCCGGAAAGCCGCGATCGCGTTTGCTCCGCTTGCACGCGCACATTGGCGTATTCTACATTAGAAATAACAAACTTGCACGCGGAAAGGACGGGATAGTGGAACGGCCCGCAGCTGTAGTTAATCCAGTGTGCGTGCGTATTGGCATCGGCGTACAAGCTCTGAACTCTAAACTAGCGCACAGGCGGCATAACTTCGTTTAATTTCAGCAGTTTCGTTCCGTGCAACAGAAACGTGGCGTTGAGAAGCCTTTACGTTTAATTAACCGTGACGAATTAAAGCGCAGTTAATTGTGAAATCGGCAAATCGTTGCATCCCTAATTTCAATATCAGTGTATTGTACAAAAGACCTTTTCTACAAACATATCCAAATGTTTTCGGCTGCCCGCTCCACTCGCTTAATGTCAGGTGACTCACGCTCTGCGCAGCCTTCAACTGCAGCTCGTGCTGTACTAAACAGACACACGTCACTTCATAACTATAGCGGCCATTTTTTGACTGAACTAAATTTATTTCTGATGTCTTGGTCACACTAATTGGAGGGCCAGAACAAATTGCCTTGGGGGCCGGGTTCGGCCTGCGGGCTGCCAATTGAATAGCCCTGGGCTAGAGTAATCCCTCGTGGACTTACACGTTAAGTCTGGTTTATACTGATCGGCGTGACCCACGACGCATGCAACACGCATTGTCGTGCATTTATACTTCTGCACGCTGTATGTGTTGCTCTGTAATAACACTTCCGAAACGTTAGCTGGCAGTGAGGTGTTTATGTTCTTCGCTGGTGTTTTGTATTTTCTGAACGCTTCCTTAATGTACAAGTGGCTTAAACTCACTCATTTTGAGGCGGGAACCGGCGGACATGCAACAACTTTAATCATAAGGTAAACACAAGCAACAGTTTCCATCTAGAGCTCCTTCATGGGACTCGACGATTGTAAACACTCACTCCATCGGGCTCGCGCAGCTCTGACCCCCGCCCACACTTGTCAGCTCGACAAGCTGGCCAATCACAGAGCTTGCGCTACGCGTCGTTTCGATGTGTACTTACGTTTTTTTGAGAGGTGCGCGACGGCGACCACGTGCAGGCTGCGCCGAGGCATACGCGTGTGCTTGACGCAGAAGTATAAATCAGCCTTTAGTCCTGAAATGCTGGATTCTCATTGGTCGGTTTCCCAGTCACATTTCTCATTTGCATTGTAACTTAAGGCTTGGAATCTCTTCAGCTCTCAAGTCACTATGCAAATGAGGCATGTGACTGGAAAACCGACCAATGAGAATCCAATATTTCAGGACTAAAGCTGCGGTCACACTGCACTTTTCTCCCCATAGACTTCAGCTGCGTCCCAAATGACACACTATACACTATGTACTTATGCCCTTACACACTCAACAGTATAGTATATGTATGTAGTGCTGTCCCAAATGTAACGCTAATGGCTTTTTTACTAAGCAGAAGTTTAAACCGTTTCCCTGATGACGTTTGAGGGTTGCCAAATTAGTGAAATAAATGACCAAAATACCAAATAATACCTCCATGAGTGTAACCGCGTTCACCATCGGGAGGCGCTATAATCACTCTCGTAGGAGAATACTGCTCTCACAGTCCAAAATAAAGTTATCCAACACATGCGCCCGATAGCTCCGCCCCTTCCGTTAAGTGCGCAAAGCTGTGGTCGTTGAGTGTGTGAAGTGTCCATCATTACACACTTCAGTTTACCGGTGGAATGAGCGCATCATCCGGGTAATTAGTACACTTATTATTTGTAGAGTTTTCAGTGTGAACGCACTACTTACACTATTAAATGGCTACAAAACGGCGTAGAATAGTGCATAAGTATGTGATTTGGGATGCAGCTTGTCATTCATACGCACGTTAATGTGTCAGACTGCAAACGTAAGGTTGCGCGGCGGGTTTCGCAGTTCGCTGCGTTGGAAAGTTCAAGCTTGGTGAACTCCGACCTGCGAAATCGCATCAGCTGATTGCGTGAGACCAATCGAGGATCGAAACACAACCTCTCTGGACAGAAATTTAAAACACTGACCAATCGCTCGCGGTTTTTAATGTTTAATCCCGCCCCTTTTCGCATCGGCGTACGACAGAATTTTGCAAGCTCAAACTGTAGCGTCACTGCAGCATAACGTTTAAGACCATGAGGGAGATTAACGATTAACTAGAGTGGGCGTGGCCACATTAAAAAATGAGAGATGTTTTATTTGTTGGTCTGTGTGCTGATAATGACGCGCAGCAACATCGAAACCTCGGGTCTTAAAGGGTAAAGTCTAGATCGGATATGCGGCCGGCTGGAAGTGCGATATGCACATCAATATAGCGTAATTTTTTTTTATGACACTGTATAATAATAGTTAATATTTTACAGTACTGTGACGATTGGGTTTAGGGTCGGGTGGGGGGTAGACGTTAATAAAATACAATAAATTTAAGAAATTTAATAAATAATACAAATAATTCTCGTTAACTTCCGGCCGCAACCGTATCCGATCTAGCAGCTACCGTCTTAAAGAGTCCAGAGGTAAAGGTATATGAGTCTCTGATCCAATTCCCACAGTAGTTGGTGGTAATGCTCTGTTTAGGAAAGCGAACTGCCAATAAAACAAGCAGAAGACGCCCTCCGGCCACTAGGGTGAGTGATGAGCCCTCATTAGTGTGCTGAGAGTCATAGAAGAACTGAAGGCGGCCATTTTGAACTGTGTGGTCAGTTTGCTGTGTTTGTTTGCACCTGCTCTAGTTCTCCTTCAGGTGGATTTGAATCTGGATTACACATGATCACTGGACTCCTAACGCTGCTGGATTGCTGACTTCATCGATGGAAAATGTGGTGAGAGCTGTTTTTTTACTGTACTTTAGTTTGTTTGGTGGTGTTTTCTGGTTTAATTGTTTTCCTTGGCTTTTCCTCCTGGATTTGATCATAAACTGCTGGTGTTTGCATGTATATGTTTGAATAACCTGCTGCTTTTGTTTCATATACATGCTGTGTTTTAGTGATATTGACGTCATCGGATTAATGCGCTAACATTATTTGGGAATGTGAGATCTTTATCTTATTATTTATTGATTTATATTTGATTATTTGTAGTGTTTTGGCTATTTTTGTGTATTTCTGAAGAGCTGAACTGGTTTACATGTTTAGATGTTTCCCACTGGAGTGGTTTATGAGCTTTTGGCTGTACTCTTTGCATTTTATTACTTTAGTTTGGATGATTCTCTTAATTATTGTATATTCGTGATATAATACACCCTTATTCCAGCTTATTCTTCATGTCTGAACTGTGATATTGGTTTTCAGCATTGGTTTATTGGCTCTAGAGTAAATGTGAAATGTGAGTGTTTTTTATTATTATGAATTCGTTTAAAGCGTATTACAGCAGTTTTGTGTGTCTGCGATGCATTTTGCTGATCTAAATGATTACTTTTATTTAGATTTTTCACTGAAACCGCTCAGTGTCTTACTTTGGCACGTAAATACAGATTTATCTACTTAATTATATATATATATATATATATATATATATATATATATATATATATTGATATATAGATAGATAGATAGATCTTAGCAAGATCTTTATTTTATTATAATTTATTGCTTTATGTTGGAATATTTGGGGTGTTTTAGGTTTGTTTTGTGTATTTCTGAAGTTTCTGATTGACCTTTAGACATTTTTAACTTGAGGGGTTTATTAATTTTTGGCTGCGATTATAGATTGTTTTTTAGCATTGGTTTACTGGCTCAAGAGTTATGCATTATGGCATAACGTTATGAGGTTATGGCATATTTGTATTGATATTATTAATTAGTTTTAAGGGGTAGCCAAGAGTGCATTTTTAAAGCTTGATTGTGTTTATGAGGGTGCTAAGCAATGTGTACTCATGCTTCATCTGTGAAAAATCAGGTTATTTGTTCATATATTTTACTTTGATTATATGCAGCTACTCTGCTAACATAAAAACCACTGTCATATTTCCTAGTTCCTCCAAAAGCCCGCCCTCAAGAGGCTCTGATTGGTCAGCTAACATAATGTGCTGAGATTCGCTTATCGGCTCCTTGTCACCAGGAAGTGTCCTGCTGTAACATTAAAGCACATCTGGCCACGCCCCTTTGCTGTGCGGGGTGTATGTTTGTAACCTGAAGGGTTTATGACATCATTAACCAGGAAGTATTTTTTGTAGTCCCCAAACTTCATTCGCTGTAGGCTTTGCTAAGCTAACTGTAATAGCCGATGTCTCCCTTTGCATTGAACTCTGAGCGTCTTACATTCAGAGATGTTGTTTATGTTCACACAGCTACATCACACATCAACTGAAGTTTAACATATGATATCGTAGTGGGCCACCACTTTAAAGCGTATTGCAGTAGTTTTGTGTTTCTGACATGCATTTTGATCCAAATTCTTACTAAATGAACAATTAATAAATAGATCTGCATTTCTATAGGGCGGCTGATACTGCAGAATGAAATCACAATCGTGATTATTCAAAAGTCTTGTCAGGGAAGAAATAAAAATAAAATAAAAACAAAACGAAACAAATAACTCAAGCGGTCATCTGTGGCGTCGCATTGCAGGTTGTATTTGCGCTGTGGGTATGTGTGTGTTTGTGTGTGTGGCTGTACCTTCTCAGCAGTGTGTTTGATGATGGCAAGTCTGGCGTGTAGTTCAGCGGGCAGCGGGTTCACAGCGGCGCTCAGGTGTGTGCTGGTCAATACTGGAGACAGATCTGACACACACACACACACGATGATTTAATGATGATGATGATTTAATGATATCATGACATAATGACATGATATGACGATATAAAGATAATGATATGATGAATCATCATATCATCATATCATATCATTATATCATCATTGATTATATAATGATAATGGTATGATGATATAATGATAATAATATGATATGGTAATATGATATGATGATATAATGATATAATGTTTAATATCATTCGCTATCAATATTATTTAATATTTTTAACAATCCAATTAGAAATAACGTTCAGCATAATTTCTTATTTAACCACTTTATTTTGATTTACTAACATTTCTAAGGCAAATAGTTTAGCGGTCAAAAACGTTTTTTTTGAGAGAGAGAGAGAGATTGCGATTTTTGATTTGCGATTTAAATTTTTTTAGACAAACTTCAGCTCAATAATCTGTATCATTGCTTCTTACTGGAGATGCTCTGATCAGGATTTTTGCCACCGATACCGAGTACCAATTTTTTTGTCATGCTGATCGGCCGATACCAATGCCGATTCTGATGCTTCAAGTTTATATAACTGATATGTAAGCTCTCTGATCACCATTAACTTTTTTTCAGATAAAGTAATACTATTGTTGTTGCCTTTTGTTATATTTTTGTTACATTTTAACACTTTATGTAATAAAACTATTGTTTTAACAGAGTACTAAATAATCACAAATAAGTATTTATTATACAGTGAATATTTTAATATGCTTTTACAATGGGGTTAATGCATAACACTATGCACATCAGGATACTGAATTAGAGACAAAAATAATTTTAAAAAATTGAGCAGGCTGATGCAACCCACAAGGTTTATTTAAACATTGTCCAGTAGTACAGTGAACGGTGAAGGACAAAATAAACATTTCATCTCCTAAAATGGAGAAGTCTGATTTAACTTAAACATTGTCCAATACAAGTATTCGGAAACTAAACACTCGTTTTTCTCTAGAACGGTCAGTGGCGGCTTACAGCCCGTGGTGCTTTTCAGGTGCTGGTTGTTGTATTTCTTCGTGATGTGGCAACAATTCTGCGACATCGGTTACGAACGACCTGTTTTTGTTCGGTGTCTGTGACTAAGATATTCCCATATTACCAACATGCTGTTTGCCTTTGGTATGAATTCGTCTATTAATGTTTCTGGAGTGGCAGACGTGCTTTCCTTTTTGTTTGTTTTATTGTGGGTGTTCCGCATAGTTCGGTTGCGCAATTCTGATTGGGCAGAATGACAGTGAGCTCACTCAATTGGCTACTAAGACGGTCACACACAGACGGCAGTCGCGCATTCGCTCTGAGCGGGGGAAATGAAATCATATATATTTCATATCGCAGCCTCTTGCGATTAGCTCAACGCGACGCTTCAAATCGCGATTGCGATTCGATTTCGATTAATTGCACAGCCCTAATAAATATCCTGTCTCTTATGTCTTAAAATAAACAACAGTTTTAAAGAGACTCTTAAACTTGATGAATAAAATGTTACAAAGTGTGCGCAATGGTAAAGTGCAAGCGCTGAACGATCAAAGCAAACTTTAAGGTAGATCAACATCTGTAAGGTGTGAATAATAATGATACTCTGTAAATCACAAATTAGGATCAAATCTGAGTCTTCAAGTAAACTGTCAAATCCCCATTGCAACACTACAAGTTGCCCTCACATTTTAGAAAAGCTTTAACGCTTTATACTGTTGTGTGACTTTTATTGTAATTGATGTAAACCGATACCATTTTATCATCCAGCACTAGATGAACAGATACGCACCTGTGATGAGCGGCTGAGTGGAGGCCAGAGGGCTGATGGGAAGAGTGTGTTTCAGTCGCTCCACGTCTCTGTGATGATCCGTCATCCTCATACGCTCCTGATGGAGTTACACAACAGCAAAGTCCCTTTAAAGTCTGCATGAACCACCCCTTTAAACTAAAACTTGCGTTACATGTTTTTAAAAAGTAACTCAAATATTATTGGTTTATTTTTACTCGTTGCTTAGGAAAGTAATATTATTACGCAACTCAGCTTGTAATGCCTTACACCCAACAGACACGGGACGATAAATGTTTTCAAGGTATATCACGGTTTGAAAAATTCAAGGTTTTAAAACCTCCAATATTTTCTGCGATGCTGTTCCTGAGGTATGTACAATTTTTATTTCAATTATTTAATTTCTTTTTTTCATTTTTTAGGACAACAGTATCTCCATTCCAAAGACACTGTTTTAAATTGTCACAAAACAAAACAAAAAAAAATCAGTGTTTTTGAAACAAAGGAAGGCAGCAGAAGTCAATAATTAATTTCAATTATTTAGCCTGACATGCTTACTGCTCCAGAATATTTCAAATGTTTCTTAACATGAAATATATTGAGTTTGATGGAGTTTTTTTTGCCCAGACATTTAAAAAGAATATATTTTAGAGCAGTAATCACAATACTGTGATACTAGGGCTGTGCAATATGGACAAAGTAATCATATTGCAATCAATCATTAATCATAAATAAGCTTTTTTTTTTTTTTTTTTTTTGGAACAAATATTGTGATTTTATTTGCGAAGAAGTGCAGAAAAAAACATTTCACAATGAAATAACATAGTATTAAGTTTAATAAATAAAACTGTAGTAAAATTGTCTTTAAAACAGACAACATCAAATAAATGAAGATGAACTAACCTCAGCTCTAGTTAAACACAGACTGTACACAGTAGCACTCACTGCTGGATCAACAAAACTGTAATATATTGTCTTAAAAACAGACAACATGAAGAAATAAAGATGAACTAACCTCAATTCCAGTCAGAACAATAAATAAAAACTAACGTAAATCAAAAGCACCTATTCAGCTCTCCTGATCAACTTCGTTGTGCGCGGAGTGAGCTCTGATTGGTTAACATCTTTAACCTCAGCTTAGCTGTAATTGCCCGGTGTGCTGTGTCAGCTCTGATTGGTTAACATATTAAAATCATGCGCACAAGAACGTGAACAAAAATCTAAATAAATTAATAGATAAAATTGCAGCCTTACGCGTTTAAGAATTTGCATGTGCTTAAAATCTCATTTTTTTAATTGCGCTTAACTGCACAGCCCTACGTGATACTGTGAAATCGTGATATTTTTATCCAAGGTTATCATACGGTCAGAAACTTATACCGGCCCATGTCTAACCCCCAACACTGGTCGCTTGTGACATCATCAGTGAAACAAAATGTAAATGTTTTGCAACATGCTTAATTGGGCATTCTTCCTTGTAACCAGCAGGTGTCCTCAGTGTGCTGCTAGCGCATCTGAACATAGTATATACTGTAGACTGATTTCACGCGGCCGGCATTTTAAACAGCGAAATTGAGGATGCGGTGGGAAGAAACCTGGAAGTATCGCCTGAGTCACACCGGAATATTGAGCACCTGTCTGTATATCTTATCAGCGAAGAGAAAGTGACACATATTTATACTTTCACCACCTTCCGACTGACCCAAAGGTCAATTCTAAATAAATAGTGACAATAAAAAGGGATCTCGGATCTCATTTTCAGCTAAGTTAAGGGAAACTGCACTAGTTAGCAAAGGTTTTCTTTCCCAAACACACGATTTAGATGCCATTTATCAAACTCAAGTTAATGAACTGCTGCTATTACTATATTAGACTCGTCACCATACAAAACTTCAGTTCTGAAAGGTAAAAAAAACCTTAACCTTCCCGTTAACATTTAAGGCACTGTTGATGGCGTTCTTAAACACCGCTGATTTACTGTTGTGTTCACGTGCTCAACAGAAATGACTGTGATTGGCTGTGACGGTCATCAGTTCACTGCAATTGCGGCACTTCGCTGATGTTTACCGCGTGCAAACACAAACGAGCGATCCGCTTGGTGAATCCTCTGAACTTCACGGCTTTAAAACGATCCAGTGTCCGTCTGTCTGTGTTTGCAATCTTTGAAGAGCGGTTAAATAAAGACCTTCACAGCCAATCACAGTCATTTCTGTTGGGCACTGGTGAACACTGTGGCAAATCAGCTGTTTATGAACGTGCTCAGCGGCGCCTAAATGTTAGCAGGAAATGGACGTTGTTAAAACTTCAGTACCAGGACAACACCATTACAGACAACACAGGGGTGTGCTACAGGTGACTGCAGTGTTTTATCTCTCACCGGGTTACAAAGGCTGAATTGTTTACCTGCTGCCATGAACTAAAGTCTAGGAAGACACTTCAACGTATTACTCTTAAAGTTATGTTGTTTGATGCCTAATATGCTATAAATTAAACTGAACTGAATGATCTTAAAGTGATGTTTACACCATTTCTGCATTTTGAAATCTTGACAACAGCTGGAGGTTTGTAGTACACAGCATGTTGTTGCAATGTCTACAGTGCTGATTCTATATTTCCGGATGTCTTCCCACCGCAGCCTCGTGTTTTAAAATGGCGGCCTCGTGAAATAAGCATATTGAGCTGGTGATGTATAATCAATATAAGCTCCTCGAGCATTTTCAAATAACTAGACACTGAACACCAGACACTGGAACTGGCACTGGATTCCTGTGCTACTTTTATTTTTATTCTTCGATTTGCCTGCCAACTTCCATGTATTGTTTGATGTTATTTCCCATGATATAATCAATTGTTTCCATGATAGTCATTATTTTTTTTAAAAAATTTAAAGGAGGGCTTGAAATGAAGCAGCTTGACGTTTTGTTTGACCTGGTTAGCGTGTGTGATTAGCAGTGTTTTTACCTGCTGTGTGTATTTAGCGTGTGCGATTAGCAGCATTTGACCTGTGGTGTGATTAGCAGTGTCTGTCTGACCTGCTGTAGGCTGTGCTCTTGCTGTCGCAGTCTCTCCATCTGTGCGTGTATGTTGCGCAGTCGTGTCTGGTGCTCGGCCTCCACCTGTCTGGCTTCTCTCAGCGCTCGCTCTCCCTCCTCAAATCGTTCAGACGCCAGCTGAAACGGGACCCATCAAACAGCATTCCTATGAGTCAAGGAGTATCTGGAGTGTCATGCAATTTAAACATCTCTATTCCAGACATCAAATGTCAGGGAATATATACAGGGGTCTCACAATAACACTGAAACACTGGCCATTTTTGAAGCCAGGTTGGAGGTTTCATGGCTAAATTTGAGAAGCCTAGAGGCCAATCTTCATTGATTGCACATTCCACCAATAAGAGCAGAGTGTAGATGTTTAATTAGCAGAGTAAAAGCATAGTTTTGTTTAAAATATTGATCACAACATTATGGGGACATTTTAGCTTAAGAGGACAAATTGTTAGTGAATGTCTTGCTGGTCATCTGTGACCAAGACAGCAAGTCTTTATGTATCAAGAGCCACGATATCCAGAGTAATGTCAGTAAACCACTACCAAGAAGAAGCTCATCCAACAGGAGTAACTGTGGACTCTAGAGGAAGCTGTCTTAAAGGGATGTCCCCCAGATTGTATCCAAAAAAATAAACCATAAACTCACTGCAGAATTAAATGTCCACCTCAACTCTCCTGTTTCCACCAAAACTGTTCATCAGGAGCTCCACAGGGTCAATGTACAGGGATGGGCTGCTACAGCCAAACGTTTGGTCACTCGTGCCAAAGTCAAACATCAGCTTTAATGGTGCCAGCAGAGAAACTCCTGGGCTGTAGACGATGTGAAACATGTGTTGTTCTCTGATGAGTCCACCTTCACTGTATTTCCCACATCCAGGAGAGTTACAATGTGGAGAAGCCCCAAAGAAGCGTCCCGCCCAGACTGCTGCATGCCCAGAGGGAAGCCTCATGTGGATCAGTAATGGTTTGGGCTGCAATATCATGACAATCCCTAGGCCTAATACTTGTTCTAGATGGGCGCTCAGTCGCTGCTAAAGGCTACCAAACCATTCTGGAGGACCATGTGCACCCAATAGCCCCTTTCACACAACAAAACCGGTAAATATCCGGTAAATTTTACAGGTAAATTGAAAAAAGCTTGACACAGGCAAGGACGTTCTGGAATTTATCCGGAAAAGACCATGCACACATCCATTCCAAATTATCGGTAAATTCTGATATCATTAATCAGAAATGAGCTCTAAACGGCGGCGCTTGTAAACACAGAAGGGGTCGGTGTAGATGACCTTTTAAGTTGTTCTATCACTGACACATCTACCTCCATCCAGTAGAGGGTGCTGTTGTCTTGAAACGGGCTGAGTGTAAACATTGAAGAAGTCTTTGGTGAAGTGATTAGTGCTACAAAAGGAAAGGACTTTGGAGAGCTCTCTGTAAAAAACAAATTTAAAGACAGTCAAAAAGGTTTTCTTACTCTTAGCTCCTGGCTGATGAAGGGCACAAGGTATTGTTTATATTTTAAGCAGTGAAATTTGAAAGACTTTGTCTATCTTGAAAGTTTATGGTTTGTTGACGGTCTTTTGGTTAGTATTGAATTGTTGTTAGCACATATATAAGGATTTTGAATATCAGTGATATCCATATTATTTGTTAGTTTTGCACAAAAGGCATGTAATGTATTGTTACTACTATTTTCATATAACTTGCACTACAAATAGGACATTAACGGCCATTGGGGTCTTTATTTTGGTCATTTCGTGTGTTTTGGATTTATCTCTCAAAAAAATAAGATCACCAATTGTACTAAAATTAATTCATTGTTAAATCTGTTTATACTGCAGTCTAATAGGACATTGTTGCAATTCATAAAGTCATAAATGCTCTATCTGCATTAAATATTGTGATTGTTAGTGTTAAGACAATTCAAATTATTTATACTAATTTAGACTAGGACTGTCAAAATTAGCGCGTTAACGAACGCCGATTAATTTGAAATATTTAATGCATTAAAATAAATTAACGCATTTAATGCAGTGGCAGTTGTTTTTTTTTTTTTTTTTTTCCTGTTGTGGCTGACGTGTTCCGGGCCGGCGCGTCCATAGAGGCGACCTAGGCGGCCGACAAGTGCGGCAGAATAGTGAGCGAACCCCTCAGTCCTCACTTTAATCCGCGACACCTACCCCCTCGCTCCCGCTCCTCATGTTCATCCGTGAACCGGTCACTTTCTTTTTCACTTTCGGGTTGAGGGCGGCGTGATCACCGTTCGCCTAGAGCACCAGTTCAGCTGCTCCGGCCCTGTGTGTGTTTAATGAGCAAAAGGAACATGGATAAAGTATAATATGGATAATATGGATCATGTAAATGTACTCAGTGAAAGTGCCAGATGATGTCGCTAGCTGTCAAAGACAGCCCATTCCTCTCTCAGTTGATTTTAAGCGCCCTCAAATGTTTCATTAAGTTTGACGTGTTTCCCCCCTACACGCAACTTTTCTAAAGCGTCTGCTTCACGTTAATGTGTCAGAATCCTCACTTGAGAAATACAGCCAAACTTTAAGAACTGTAGTCGTGCGTGGTGATGATTTGAAGGGAGTGCGCTGTACTGCGCGCTCGCTCTCTCTCTGTCTGTGTGTGTGTGTGTGTGTGCGGATGTGTTGTCACCCGATAATGTCAACAGACTGGACTGTCTTAGCAACTGGCTAAACGTTAAGGAGGACTAAGCAAAATTGTGCACACTACTCTATAATTAATGTTCTCAACTTGCAAAACAACTTTACAATGAATACAATTGTTTGTATTCAATACTTTATTATTATTATTATATTTTTTTCTTCCAATTTCCATATTTGCAATGCCTGTATTTTGGATTTTTTTGTAGTTCACTTAGAATCCAACATGGAAATAATTTTTGTTTGTTATTGGCATTGATTGTTTTAAAATTCAAATGGCACTTACATGTCTGTGTTTTTATTTCTGTAATAAATACGGCTTTTCGTGATTAATCATGATCATGATCAGCTCTTACGATGATTTATTTTGAAGATTAAAAACTTTATAAACATCAGTCCCTGAGAGTAAAGTGCATCTGTTCAGCTGGGAATGCTACAGTCGGGTTTTTGTTGATGAACAACTTTTATTTAAAGCTTTAGCATTCATGCAGCTGCTTTGTCCCAGAGACAAGAGTCCCAGATATATCCAATGGCAGAAGCGCGAATCGCAGCTAAATGTTTACACATTTGACTACATTACTAATTCTGTGGATAGATAAGTGTTGTGAACATCTTCGATAAAAACATATGGAGAAACACTTTCGCATGTTGAGATGTACATACTGTATGCGTGAGTGTGTTGGTGCTCACTGGAGCACTTCACGTCCAGCAACTGAAGCAGAGCTTGAAGGTAAACAAACAGCGGTTTATCATATGCATTTTATCGATAATGTTTTCCACAGTTGGCATTAAGAAGGAACATAGAAACGTTAGCTGACCGACAGCTAAAAGTGTCTGGAAAAATATTCAAAGACTTTTATTTTCATAAACAGCGCGGATGGGAATGCGTCTGAATGTTCTGATTGGCTGGAGTAGACGTGTCACGTCAGCGCGTTCTAAGCGTGAATGCGCTCTTTTCGTCAATGTTCCTTCTGCGTTCACACAGCGCAGCGTTCCGGCAAACTACCGGTAATGTTACAACTTCTATTTCCGGAAAATTGCCATAACTAATTTACCGGTATTTTCAAAGGGACCTGTTTCCTGGAAAATTTCCAGAAAGGTCTGTATGTATGAAAGGGGCTAATGACTCAAACATTGTATCCTGAAAGCGGTGCGGTGTATCAGGATGATAGTCCACCAATACACACAGCAAGACTGCTGACAGAGT
The DNA here is from genome assembly GCA_903798035.1 of Danio albolineatus. NCBI lineage: Eukaryota > Metazoa > Chordata > Actinopteri > Cypriniformes > Danionidae > Danio > Danio albolineatus. The sequence goes on from CAIGQQ010029333.1 coordinate 262,252, forward strand.
GGTCTGATGAACATGAAAGTGAAGTTGAACATCTCCTATGGCCTGCACCGTCACCTGACCTAAACATTATTGAGCCACTTTGGTAGTTTCGAAGGCGTTTACCTTACTGAAAGCCTCCACCTCGTGTGCTCGTGTCTTGAGTGTCAGTGCGGTGCTGCTCAGCTTCTCCTTCTCTCTGTCCAGCTGGAGTCTGTCTCTGTCTAGAGCGTCTCTGTCTCTCTGCAGCGAGTCCTCCTTCTGCTTCAGCTCTTCGGCGCGCAGCTTCAGGTCAGCCTGCTCCTGGAAAGGGACGAGCAAGTTATTTCAGTGTTTACTGGTATTTACTGCAGTGATGATACTATTGATGATCATTCATCAGCTTCCATTGAGAGACAAGGAAAATTGTGCATGTGTGTGGTAGTAGTTGTGTTGTAGTGGAAGTTTTTGTTGTGTGTTGTGGTAGTTGTTGTGTGTGTGTGTTGTGGTAGTAATAGTGTTGTGGTAGCTGTTGTGTGTGTGTGTGTGTTGTGGTAGTGGTGTTTGTGTGTTTTGGTGGTAGTTGACTGTTGTGATTGTCACGACAGTTGTTGTTGTTGTTGTTGTGTGTGTGTGTGTGTCTGTGTGGTACTTGTTGTGGCAGTTTTTGTTGCATGTAGTGGCAGTTTTTGTTGTGTTTTGGTAGTTGTGTGTGTGTTGTGGTAGCTGTTGTGATGGGTGTTGTGTTAGTTGATGGAGTGTGTGTGCGTGTGTGTGTGTGTGTGTGTGTGTGGGAGTTGTTGTGGCAGTTTTTGTTGTGTTGTGGTAGTTGTGTGTGTGTTGTGGTAGTAATAGTGTTGTGGTAGTTGTGTGTGTGTGTTGTGGTAGTAATAGTGTTGTGGTAGTTGGTCTGTGTGTGTGTTGTGGTACTTGTTGTGGCAGTCTTTGTTGCGTGTTGTGGCAGTTTTTGTTGTGTTGTGGTAGTTGTGTCTGTGTGTCTGTGTGTGTGTTGTGGTAGCTGTTGTGATGCGTGTTGTGTTAGTTGATGGAGTGTGTGTGTGTGTGTGTGTCGGAGTTGTGGCATTTTTTGTTGTGTGTTGTAGCAGTTGTAGTGTGTGTGTGTTGTGTTAGTTAATGTGGTGTGTGTGCTTGTTTGTGGTAGTTGTTGTGCATGTTGTGGTGTGTGTGTGTGGCAGTTTTTGTTGTGTGTTGTGTTAGTTGATTGTATGTATGTTGAGGTAGTAACTGTGTGTGTGTGTGTGTTGTGGTTGTTTTTGTAGTGTTTGTGGTAGTTGTGCGTGTTGTGTTAGCTGTTGTGGTGTGTGGTGTTAGTTGATTGTGTGTGTGGCAGTTTTTGTATGTTGTGGTAGTAATTGTGTTGTGTGTGAGTGTGTGTTATGGTAGTTGTGCGTTTGTGGTAGTTGTGTGTGTTGTGTTAGTTGATTGTGTGTGGTAGTTTGTGTGTGT
>CAIGQQ010029333.1:283673-296756 GCA_903798035.1 Danio albolineatus
ACACATCATACACACACACTTCCCAAACACATGACACATACATCATACACACACCATACACATTCATTAATGCACACTTTACACACCATACACTCACATTAACACACAGACACACCATACATACATTAGCACACACCATACACGTAAATACACACCATACACGTAAATACACACACCATACATACATTACACATACATCATACACGCATATAAACACGCACACATATTAACACTGAAACACCATTCACACACTATGTGTGCACATCATATACACACATTAACACATCAAACACACACATATCATATACACATAGTAACATACACCACACATACATTACACACACACACACACCAAACATGACACATACATCATACACATACACTTCCCACACGCACACCATGCACATATTAACACGCAGACGAACCATAAACGCATATACAGTTACACAGACACGCATTAACAAACACATATCATACACACAGACAGATATTAACACAGGTATACACACACACACCAAAGACGGACACATTATGCACGTAAACGCAAACACACAATACCACACAGACACCAAAAACATAAACACACTTTGCACACAGACTTGTTATAATCCGCTGTTTGATTGCGTGTCTATCTCTGTGTGTGTGTGGTGTGGTGTGGCACCTGGTCTGTGATGTAGCGCTGGTCACAGCATCAATCTCCTCGTCCTTCAGCTTCTTCAGACGCTGGATCTGATCCTCATGATCTCTCTTCATCTCCAGGATGGACTTCCTGACACACGACAACGACACTACAGTTAGTTTCTGTAACCATAAACGGCATTTACAGACACACTTAAAGGTGTTGTGAGCTAAAGTCTTTCTCTTTTCAATTAAAAATTAATAATTATCATAAAAAGATTTTTGTTATTAACTGCATGATCATTAGCTGTAATTATTGTGTATATTAATGTCATGAGTATAACAAAGTTAACCTGTGTTAACTCGGGTTAAAAGAAGGAAATCAATTCTTAAAGGTGCTGTGAGTTTTTGACTCCTCTAAAGCATAAAAGTACCACAATATGTTTGCAGATGTTTAAGAAACACGCCAAGTGAACATTCTTGTTTATCTGAAAAACACTGCTGAAGTCAGATATTCTGCTTTGAGAATGTGTTTTCCGTGCCGGAACAGCTGTCTTTGTTTTGGTCCCTTTCATCCGCTCAATCCACTTTAGTAAATTTTACTACAGCACTCTGGGTTGCCTTGATAGTAAACAGTGTATTTCATTCATTCATTCAGTCAGGAAGGCTCTCAAAGCATGCGTCTGTGACTGAAATGTGACTTCCAGTGGACAGTAGCAGACTAGGAAATGAGACCGATTCGGTTCCACATGAGGTGGTTATTAATTAGCAAATAATTTAAATATCACCAATGTAAACATTAGGTGAGCAGGTTACATTGTAACCGCGTGTGATGAGAAACACGAAACGCTTCGTGACGACATTTGCAGTGATGAGCAATTTGGCTGTTTGCACTAGACGAAACACGACAAATTTAAATGCAGCCATTCAGAAGCACAGAATAGTGCACTCACTGCACTCCAGCGAAATGGTAAAGTTTATAATCTAAATAATACATATTAAACCTCTTTAACACTATTAAATTTAGATGCTGAATCACTGGATGTTGGCTTGCACTGAAGTTCAATTTCAAACGGTTTATTTTCCAGATCTGAGGTGAACTATCTGTTGCTGCTTTCAGTATATGGCAATAAATGTCATGTAATGGCCCGTTTCCACTGAAGTATGCTTTTACGGCCCCTTCCAATGTCAAAAGGCGTACCGAGCCGTACCGTACCAATTTTTGGCCATCCTTTACAAAGTGTACCAAGCAGCTGAACACTGGTTACAGAGATAATTCGCTTGTGCAACAAGCCAGAATGAAAACAAAAGAACCGGCATGTTTTAAATACACAGCCGAAACATTGTACCGTAATAATATATACATAAAATAACGAGCCATGGTCGACCCAAGCTCAAACAAACATTGTCGTCATCTTGATGAACAGCCACAAAGCCAAGAGAAGAGCAGATTCTCCCCTGTGCCCCGTAGTTTTTTACAAGCCCGTCTAAACTGCGAGAAGTTTCGCTTTGTTGCCTGCGCTCGCGTGTGTATTTGAAATAACAAACATCTTGAGCTGATGATAATAACGTGCGCTTGATTATTGACGTCCTTTTAAAACACGATCCTTTCAGAAACAGACAAACACGAGACTGACGCCTGCAGAAACAAAGGAGTTAATTATTTTTTCAGCAAACATGAACAAACTGCTACGTTTAACTATTATCATCACCTTTTGGACTATTATGAACTCGGAATGACGGAGTTACTCTCTAACAGAGGCTACATGTGCTGCTGAAGATTACAGACACAGATGAGAGCTCTGCACTGACTGGGGGCTATATTTCCTGTTGTTTTTGAACCTAAATAAGGACTAAATGTCTGCTGTGTGTAGTTTTTCTGTAATTGGTAACAGATCAGAGACTGTAAGGGGCTGTATGTGTTTACATATGCTGCATTTATTTATTTATTTTATATAATCACAGACTGTAGGCTATTCCGCATCACTGATCTGCAGTTATAATCAGATCATGTTCGTAGAGAGGTCAGTAATGAACATTTATACAGCAGTGTTTGTGTGTATAATAAAGCCTCTGTGTTGTGAGAAGTGCTCCTCATATGATATGTGAGCGACCCGTTCAGATTTACTGTAAACATTTCCTCGAGAATGACGTAGACTGAAACTTTCTGTCATACACCACGCCCACCAAAAGAGTACCCTTTAGCAGTGGAAATGCAAGCCTGATAAAGGTGACCCATACAGACCCGTACCGTACTGTATCACTCAGTGGAAACGGGCCATAAAATGGCATTCATTACTCCTTTTAATATGGAAAATATTCCTTCTATCATGCGCCGATGCTTTTATTTAGAACACAACTTAAATCAGCATTTGTTGGTGTCATCAATCTGGCAACCTGCTCTTGCGTGTGTTTTGAACCAGGTGTGCAATACCAAGTTCAACCACTGAGTGTCAAACTTACATACTGCACCTTTAAATTCACATATTTAAAAATGAGCCTGACGCTTTCTGTGAGGATAGTATTTAGAAGGGATAAAGCAAGCAGTTTGCTCATTATAAAACGAATCATGTCTATGGAGTGACCCTGTAAACCACATATATGTGTATGTGACATACTTAACCATTTTTTTACAGACAAATTTGTACTCGAAATTTAGCTAAACCTCCCTTTGGGGTTGTCCTCGTTTTTAAAGCTGGTATAAAATATAGTTTAACAAATGCAAAAGGTCTTCTGTGAGGGGACGGCTTAGGCTTAGCTTAGAAAATCTGCATAAATCTGTATAGAATAACAATAGAACTCTATGTGATGCGGCCATTTCGCAAGCTGTGTACCTGTGAACCTGTCGACTGTGTGTCCGAGTATAAATACAGCTGAAGTCCTCCTGTGAATATTTTTTTTCCCTTTATTAAATATTTCCCATATGATGTTGAACAGATTCAGGAATTTTTCACAGTATTTCCTACAATATTTTTTCTTATTTGCTTTATTTTGGCTAGAATAAAAGCATTTAGCACCATTTTAAGGTCAATATTATTAACAGTTATTGTTTTTGAGTCTCTACAGAACAAACCACTGTTATACAATGACTTTCCTAATTACTCTAACCTGCCTAATTAACCTAGTTAAGCCTTTAAATGTCACTTTAAGCTGAATGCTGGTATCTTGAAAAATATCTAGTCAAATATTATGTGCTGTCATTATGGCAAAAATATATCAGTGATTAGAAATGAGTAAGGCCAGACGGAATCTGCGGACATTTTTTGCTATTTCTGCGCAAAATTTTGTTAAAAATCTGCGGATTTATGCGGAATGATTTTAGGACTATCATAACTAAAACTTAACATATAACATAAAAAGTAATATATTTTTACCTTTTATTTAATGTTTGCAATGCAAATCTAATTAGATCCACTTTATTTGTTAAACAAACCAAGTCTCTTGTAGAAAATCTCTACTAAAAGACAGAAAATATTACTCAACAAACTGTATTGTGAATAAATCATATTAGTATTTTCATATTAGTCAATATTATTACTGAAATTAATTTAAAAACTGAATAAATATACATGTACACACTATTAAACAAGTAAATAAACAGAATCACTGATGGGCTAAAAATCTGCGGAAATCTGCGGAATTCTGCGCGCGCAGATTCCGTGTGGCCCTATGAGTTATTCAAACTATTATTATTAGAAATGTGAAAAATCTTCTCTCCGTTAAACAGAAATTGGGAAAAAAAAATGTACAAGAGCGCTAATAATTCAGACTTCAACTGTATTTTTGTGTGTGTCTGACCTCTGCAGCTCTCGCAGTCTCTCCACCTCTCGGTCTCGGTCCTGTTGGCTCTGCAGGAGTCTGCGCTGGTGCTGCGCCTGTAGCTCTGCTCTCTCCTGCTCCGCCAGACGTGTGACCGCAGCCAGTCTCTCCGCCAGGTCCTCGTTCTCCTGCCGCTCTCGCTGCTCTCGCTGAGCGGCCGATTCCTCCAGCAGCTTCACACGAGCTCTGAGACCCAACAACACTTCTCATTAGTAGGGTTGGGTATCGTTTGGGGTTATTCCGATACCGGTGCTAAATCGATACTTTTAAAACGATACCGGTGCCTGAACCGATACTTTTGAGCCACAAAACGATGGTGGACGACTCAAGAAAAGTCTTTAATTTGACAAAAATGTCTTTAATCATTTTAATTGAACAATATAATTGGTTTAAAGCAAACATCAATTCATATTTTATACAGTTAAATTGAATTGCATTAATATATTTCTTTTGATCATTTGTTTGTTAGCATGAACGCAAGATTTGCATCATGCAATTAACTTTACATTAGCTTACTGCTAACCTGTGGAAAGGTTGTCATCAAAATCAGTGAACAGCTTTTTTCTAGGGTTGAGGCTCGGGACTACATCTACATGGACATCAGTAATCGAATGATCTGCCTTAATCTAAATAAGACAGTAATATGATGGTGTTTACACGAGCTGCTTTTTGAATGTTCCTTTCATGATCCCGTTTTACATGTTATAGCACATAGACTGATTAACGTCATCGTGTCAGCAGCCTATCCACGTCTCTTCCAGAGTTTCATGTAATTTCAGGTGTTTCATTTTTAATCTTTCGACTTTAACTGCAGTTTGGCACTTCCACTTTTCATTCAGCAACATACTGTTCTGTATTGAGGTATTGAGTGAGAATATGATGTAAGGGCTGCTGGAGGAGTGTTGTTTTAATGGAATTTGATGCCGCAGGTCGAATGGAAAGAAAAAAACTCTGTATTTTGTGATGCGTGTGGCTGTGGTCCTTTAAGAGTAATCAAAAATCGCTGTTTACATGATAGACTCTTAATCAGAGTATTGTCTTAATCATATTAAAATCGGAGTATTGGTGTCCATGTAAACGTACTCAGTGAAGGTGCCAGATAGGCCTGTCACAATAATCAATATATCGACTTATCGCAGAATACATGGACGTGACGTCAATAATTTTTGGTGACGCAATATATATCGCCCATACGTAAGAAACAATTCTAGCTGATTGCACAAACTCTCTATCTCTATTGGAGGTGTCAGTGTCAGTATGATTAAATAAACACTAGTATTTACCATAAATAACTAAAGTATATCTTGATGTGGGTGCCTGACAACGGAAAATAGATCTGGGAGCAGATATCGCAGCCCTTTTACTTTTTTACCTTGCTTTTTACATTTATTATTATTTGTTTTGCATATGCGTTTTCACATTCTGACTCCAATGCCTGATTATTAAATTATTAAAATGACTAGATTAAATATTCTTAAGAACAAAATATGATGTGTTTTTCTTTTGAAGAGCGTACTTGAGTTACGATGCTATTATATTGGCATTCTATAGAGTGGACTAAAATAGTCTTAAAATGACAATAATATCCTTTATCGCGATATATTTTGGTGCAATATATATGTTGTAAGCTGTCAAAGACAGTGCATTGCTCTGCCTTTAAGTTGATTCTATGAGCCCTCAAATGTTTCATTAGGTTCGAAGTGTTTAACCCCTTGCGCGCAACTTTTGTAAAGCATCTGCTTCACGTTGCTGTGTCAGAATACTTGCTTGTAAATATAGCCATACTTTAGAACACTTAGTTTAAAGAGCCCATATTATGGATTTTTGCAAATGACCATCCATGCAGTGTGTTACACAGCTCTAAGTAAAGTGAAATGTCCAGCTAAGGCTTAAATCTGAAAGTGCAAAGTGTTTAAAATGATTGATTCATATATAAAAGAGTCGACTCGTTGTTTAAATGAATCGTTATTAGAATGAGTCTTTAGCCGTTTCGGCTTGACGTCAACGCGAAACATAATAGTTGCGCGCGCAAATTTGAACTGCCCGGCCCCGCCCACAGACAGGAAGGAAAAGTGGAAGACAACAAGCACTGTATTGCAGTAAGTGTTGTAGCATAACCAGCGGGACAGCAGTGACGTGTGATCTGAGTAATATCTAAGTAAATCTTTATACTGTTTGATGGCAGTATAAAGATTTAGAGAGAAGTTATTGACGGTATTTGTAGTGTTGGTTTTCGCGTTTTGCTCTTTGTAGACGGTCCCTAAGGATCGGTCTCTTTGCCGCCTGCACACAGTTTAATATAATACGGCCAGCGCGTAGGCAAAGCTCATTTTTAGGAAAATAAGGTTGTAGGTGATTGTATACATTGCGACGGTTGAAAAGAGGTGCTATTTGTGTAGGAACAATGTTTCGGTCATGAGTTATTGATCCGGAAAACACGACTGCTGCTAACTTTACTAAACCAATCGGCATTCCGGTTAAATCATGACCCGCAGACGCTATGCTCTGAAGTGCGAGGGAAAAGCTGTGTTATTTTCCCTACCTGGAAATTTCTTTTCCTTACCTGGAGTGGTTGAGGTTTTTTTTGTAAAATACCTGAGAATTACATCCCCAACACGGTGCTGTGTTCATGTCATCTCTCTGAAGAGAGCTACACCAATCTACACACTTACGACGCGGAATTTGTTGCACGGTTGTTGTTAAAGGATGGATCAGTACCCAGTTTATTTGAACCTGCGTGTTCTTCCAGTCGTGTTCACTGTAACAAGGTAAATATGGATGTAGTTGTCTGTATTGTGTTTGCTCCGTGCAGCATGTATCGGTAGCCATTTAGCTTACTGTCGAATGAAACTATTTGTTGGCTTACAATAGTCCATGAAGTGTTAATTATTACTGAATATTTGTTGTTATGATGAAGAATTTAGCAATACGCTGTTGTACAACTGCAGTGATTTGTTTTCAATATGTTCTGGCATGTTTTCAATATGTTCTGGCACGTAAAGGACATGACGTGGTGACGTGACGTGGTAGCGTCACGGAAAGGAGGTGCTTGGGGAAAAGACTCGCTCAGACGATTCATATGGGAGTCGGTGGGAAAATGAGGTAAAATTAAATAGATATTATAAGACATCGAAAGTGTTTTTTAACCTTGCATACATATCATCCTGTTGTTTGGGACTTCAAAAAGTGAAATTTAACCGTTCTCAACCCACCATATGGGCTCTTTAAGCAAATTTGATGAACGTGAACGTGTGTTAGTGACTCTGAAGGGAGTCATTTACCGGATGCGCTGTACTGCACGCGTTGTCAACTTGGGTGCGTTTCCTAGGCAACAAGAACAAATGCCAAACATTGCAGATTGTGTCCGTAACCCTCACGCTACTCTAAACTGAACAGTGCATCATCGATGACATAAGCGTGCTCAGGCCCGAATGTAATGTGAGTGCGGCCGTCGGGGGAGACGGGAGGGGGGACAAGCGTGCTTCGGACTGGTTCAAGGCAACTGTACATAGTGAGAATACACCCTGAGTGAGTGAGTGAATGAATGAATGAGTGTGTGTCACCTGTGCATGTTCTCCATCAGCTCAGTGTCTTGTTTGTGTCTCTGCTGAACACTCTCTAACAGCAGCTGATTCTGGTCTCTCTCCAGCTGTAAACTCCTCACCTGAACACACACACACACACACACACACACACACAGATAAAGGAATGAGCAGTTTACCGTGGGGAAAGAAAGTATTGAACACGTCATGTATTTTCCTGGGAATAATATTTCTAAAGGAGCTGTTGACATGGGATTGAACCAGATTTTGGTAAAAACCCAAACAATACAAACCTAAAAATAAAACAAGACAATTATAATCTGAATATTTAGTTATGTGTAGTAACAATGGAGCGACCGGTGCTAATAGCCTAGTGGTTAAGTGTGCCGACATGTAGCACCATGGTGCTCATAACGACCTGATTTCAATTACTGACTCGAGGTCCTATGCCAGTCCTTCCCCTCTCTCTGCTTCCAATCCTTTCCTGTCTGTCCTCCAGTATCCTCAGGGCTCGAAATTAACCTTTTTGCTTGATAGCACTGGTGCTCCTAACTTTAAAAATGTAGGCGCACCAGACAAAATTTAGTCGCACCCACCAATTATGAACACCATTGCTAAGTTTTATATAAACAAATTTATTGCATTTGAAATCAACACTAATCAAAACTAACAAGCAAAAATATATATATATATATGCTTGCGTCAGGAAAATATGTCTCAACGAAATCCCGTTATCACTAGAAAATACATTTTTATAACATAATTGAGTGACCAAAAGATACATGGGCGGACCGCTCACCGGCCCTGCACGCACTACTTGACATGAATGAATCTGTTAACGTGCTGTGTTCTCACGGGTGATGTCTGATATTGCACAGTTGCTTTTGATATATACATTATTATTTGTATACGTAATTTTAATAGCAATACCGGTCTCTTTATGAGCTGCAATATTAGTTTAATCTTAGTCCATGCAAGCCCTTTTGCGATGGTGTACGTGGTGTAAACTTTTACTTATGGCTGCACGGCTGACAGCATCTAGCGATTAAATGAAGGATTCAACAGAACATCTCGTGCTTAAAATGTGAAGATGTGGCAGACAGTTACCTGAAAATTCCGTCCCACAGACTTTACAGTGAATGCTTTAGTTATTTTCATAGCGAACCTGAAGCCAATGGACAAATGTAGATTGTGGATTAACATTCACCGCAATATCAGTAATTAGATGTGCCATTATTTGTTGCTTTAGGTGTTTTCTAAAACAAAATCTGATGGTGTTGTTGTCATTCTCATCTTCAGCGCTTTACATGCTCGCGGTTCTAGCTCTCCTGTCATCTGAAGGCAGAAGGCGTTGACTAAGTGATTGACAGCTGATTTTAACCAATCCATTCGCAATCAGTTCTAGTGCAGTGGGCCAATAAAAAGAGCGCGAAGGCGGGGCAAGCATTGCAGTCTTTGTTTACTGCAGCAAGTTGACATGACAACAGTTTTAAACAGTTCTTGAGCGCTGCCTTTGTGCAAAGATGCGTTCTGCGTGAATGTGTCCTAAATCTGTGCATGCAGGGAACATTTTGCAGTGAAAACCAGTCGCACGCAACAATTTTATGAACTCACACAAATGCTCCCAAATATATTCTGAGGTCGCATAGATTCAATTTCAGGCGCATATGCGACCAAAACGGTCGCAATTTCGAGCCCTGATCCTGTACCAATATATGATAAAATACCCCTAAACAAAATTATAAAAAAACGAACAAATAAACAAAAACAGGATGACAGAAGGAGAAAGTGCTGAACTACTGAAACGTGTTTAATACTTTATGTTAAAGGCTTTTTTTTTTTAATGATGACCGATTAAAGATGCCTCTCATATGGAGAATTAAGTCTCATGCATTGCTTAGGTGTGAGTTTCTCACAGACTTTAATAGAGAGTAAAAATCTTGATGGTTCTGTGGGTCTCGTCTATCAGGTGAGGTCAGGTGATTGGCTGGGCCATTCTACAGCTTGATTTTCTTTCTCTGAAAGCGTCTGAGAGTCTCCTTGGCTGTCTTTAGAATCATTGTCTTGCTGAAATGTCCACCCTGGTTTCATCTTCATCCTCCTGCTAGTGTAGATGTTGGACTGAAGCAGCTGATATTCATTTACACTGAGGAAGGGCAGAGGGTTGCTGAAGAACTACTGAGAGATTTCAGCTGCTGTCTGGGCTTTCCCTGCCTTTCTACGCCTCCCTTTCTTCGTGTGTTCAATACTTTTTTACCTGCGCCATTTAATTTTTTAAAGCAGAACTTCCTTTGTAAACTAATTAGTTTAGTTTTCGTTGCATTTATGGATTTCTTTGGTTGTTACACACATCTGGGGAAAATCTGAAGTCAACAGCACCTTTCGATATATGTCTTCTGAGAAAAACGGTGACGTGTTCAACAGTTATTTCCCCCCTGTATAAAGTAGTTTAAGCTGTTGTTCAAATGGGACGTCGTAGAAAAAGAAACCGTTGGATGGTTTCTCTCTTTAACATGGAATTAGACTTTTATTTATCCTATGTCACATGTTTGATTGTGTGTGCAGGCATGTATGTATATTGTTTGTTTTTGTGTATGTGTGTGCAAGCATATGTGTGTGTGTATGTCTGTGCGTGCATGTGTGTATCTTGTTTGATTTTGTATACGTGTATCTAATTTGAATATATTTGTGTGTGCGTGCGTGCGTGCACCTGTGCCTCCAGTTGAATGATGCGCTTCTGCAGTGTTGCTGTGTCTCCATGATGCTCCGTGTCTTTGTGTCTCTCAGAGCCGCTCAATCCCCACAGATGAGACTGAGACAACTACACACACATGCAGTTGTTAGTTTACTCAATATTAATCATGGTAAGAGTCTGTGTGTTTTTGTAACATCAGCACACGCACTTGTATAATTATGTGGCTATGACATTTATTATAAGAGAAGGTGACTTATGAGGACATGGCTCGCATGCCCATCTATCATAAGGCTTATAGATCATATAGAATGAGATTTCCAGAAATTAAAACAGCATCATTTCCAGTGAGGGTTGCATTTATGGAAAGTTTTAACAATAGAAAATATAGTTGTGCTGTATGAAAACAATGTAAACCTATGGAATATCCCCACAATTCACAAAAATAATGTGTGTTAAACCTGTTGCTGAATGAGGATCTGCTGTAGTGTGTCCGCTGACAGAGGTGTGTGTGTTTGTATCACAGGTACAGCTCCATCCACTGATGACTGAAACACTGAAAAAAGAACACTTATCATGAAGCTTTTAAAATCATTCAAATTTATATTTACAGTTTTCATGATCATTATGAGCAGGCCTTAAATACATGACACATTTTATATTTAATTACATAAATTAATTTTCTTGTTCTTGTTTTATTTCCCAGGGATGGGTTGCGGCTGGAAGGGCATCCGCTGCGTAAAAATATGCTGGATAAGTTGGCGGTTGATTCCGCTGTGGCGACCCTGGATTAATAAAGGGACTAAGCCGACAAGAAAATGAATGAATGAATTTTCTTGTTTTAGACCTTAATTGCTCTTTAATCAATATAGATCTAGTTTCTTTTCATTTGTCAATATGATATATTTAACTAGAAATCACAAGTATAAAATTTTGCTTTTAAACTCCATCCATCCATCCCCAATCCAATCCATCCCCAATCCAATCCCATCTATCCTCAATTCCATTCCATCCATCCCTAACCCTAATACTATCACGCTTGATGCATGCGCTCTTTCTGTGGTGTTATCACGTGGGATTGTTTTGCATTCTCCCACGTGCTTCTGTTGTGTGTTCAACAGGATCAGCCGTTCTGTATGCAGCCCAGCTGTTTGTACTCAGCTCCACCCATTTAAAAAGCGCTAGTTATGTGCTTCATTTGTCAGTTTGTTACTCTTGTGAAACTCATGATATCTCTGTGTCTTGTCAGGAACCTCGTTGATCTGGTGCACTTTTGCACTCTCTGTTTACTTCGCGATTCTGCTACTTCCCTATCCGACACTGGACACTTTGAGCTTGATGCTCACTGAGCATTTTGTCATTAAAATAAACATCACTCGCATTTGGATCCATCTGACTAGTGTGTTATTTCCTGAACGTTACAAATTCTATCCATCCATCTATCCTCAATGCCATCTACAATCCGATCAATCCATCCTATCCTCAATCCATCCCAAATCCAAACCTATCTATCCATCCCCAATCCCATCCCCAATCAATTGCCAATGCAATCCCATCCCCAATCCAATCCATCCCTAATCTAATCCTATCAATCTATCCCCAATCCAATCACATCCCCAATCCAATCCCATCCCCAATCCAATCCATGCGCAATCCAATCTAATCCCATCCCCAATACAGTCAATCCCTCCCCAATCCATCCCTAATCCAATCCTATCCATCCATCCCCAATCCAATCCCATCCCCAATCCAATCCATCCACAATCCAATCCCACCCTTAATCCAATCAATCCCCAATCTAATCCCATCCCCAATACAAACAATCAACCTTTCCCCAATCCAATCCATCCACAATCCAATCCCATCCTCATTCCAAGCAATCCCCAATCTAATCCCATCCCCAATACAGTCAATCCGTCCCCAATCCAATCCATCTCTAATCCAATCCTATCAATCCAATCCCATCCCCAATCCAATCAATCCCCAATCCAATCCCATCCCCAATACAATCAATTAATCCCTCCCCAATCCATCCACAATCCAATCCCATCCTTAATCCAATCAATCCCCAATCTAATCCCATCCCCAATCCAATCCATCCCTAATCCAATCCCATTCCCAATACAATCAATCCCTCCCCAATGCAATCCAATCCATCCACAATCCAATCAATTCTCAATCCCCAATCTAATTCCATCCCCAATACAGTCAATCCCTGCCCAATCCATCCCTAATCCTATCCTATCAATCTATCCCCAATCCAATCCCATCCCCAATACAATCAATCCCTCCCCAATCCAATCCATACCCAATCCAATCCCTCCCCAATCCAATCCATCCCCAATGCAATCAATCCCTGCCCAATCCAATCCATCCCTAATCCAATCCTATCAATCCATCCCCAATCCAATC
>CAIGQQ010029333.1:296766-313255 GCA_903798035.1 Danio albolineatus
CCATCCCCAATACAGTCAATCCCTGCCCAATCCATCCCTAATCCAATCCTATCAATCCATGCCCAATCCAATCCCATCCTCAATCCAATCAATCCCCAATCCAATCCTATCCCCAATCCAATCAATCCATCCTCAATCCAATCCCTCCCCAATCCAATCCATCCCTAATCTAACCCTATCAGTCCATCCCCAATCAAATCACATCCCCAATCCAATCCCATCCTCAATTCAGTCAATCCCTCATCCAATTCCATCCCTCCCAAATCCAATCCCATCCATCTATATCCAACGCCATCCCCAATCCAATCCATCCTCAATCACATTCAATCCAACCCCATCCCCAACCCAACCCATCATTTTCCACAATGACGCCTCTTGTACATCATATTTATCATTATTATTTTTTCTTCAACCCTGTGCTACCCAAAAAGGCTTAATATTTGATTTTGACTGTACCAGGTTTGTGTTGACGGTCTGTGCTCGTGTTGTGTTGCATGGAGCTCCCAGTGGATTCTCTGCTGGAAAACACACACACTTCACTTAGTATATGAATCACACACCCCAAAACAGAGACTGACTCTTATTATTGTACTCTTAACTGTACCTGTGTTCAGTAATTGTAATGGGGGTTTCATCCACTCGTCTTCCTGACGCTGGAGACACATTAGATTTAGAGCTGAAAACACAACATTAATTTTAAAGGTCATATAAAATGAAAAAGGTTTTTAGATGTCAGTATCAGTCTGTTAGTCCTAAAGATATCTATAATCCAAATTCTAAATTTAGAAAATATAAACATTCAAAGTTTGCAGTTTATCACTTCCACCTAAATCTATCAATGATTTTTATTTGATGTCACCTCATACTTCAGTTTCATACTTCAGTCATACTTCAGTTTCTCATCAAATCAAATGCTCTCTAGTATCTGACATGCCCCGCCCCCTTTTTCTCATTGGCTGGTTATTTGATATGCTTGAGCTCAACTACTCTTACTGGCAGAGCTGTGATAAAACACAACACTATTGGCTGTTTGTTTAAAAGGTGATGGGTTACTCTATGCCTTTCTTCATGTTTCAGTTGAGATTACATCAAACATCGAATAAAAAAAATGCACCTTTTAAAACCTCAGACCCTCACCTGTGAAACACATCCACTTCCTCCTGCACTTCCACTTTGTGCTCTTTGCTCTCTGATTGGTGTGGTGTTTTCTTGCGGCTTAGTGCTCCGGTGAGCCAATCGTCTTCATCGTCCTTCAGTGTTTTAGAGCTGGTTTTGGGAGGCGCGGGTGCGGCCGGTGATTCGGCTCTCGGTGAATCATGCGTGTCTTGGTGTGTGTTTCTGGAGGGAGATGTAGGAGGCTTCAGGGCTTCTGCTGGGGGTGTTTTTTCGGGTTCCCCCTTCATCTTTTCCTCCTCTTCCTCTTGCTTCAGGCCGAGCCAGTCTGATCTTGGCCGCGTGGAGCGAGCGGAGGGTTTGGGCTTGTGTTCGGGAGAGTGAGCGCTCACGTCTTCAGTCGAGAATCTGAAAACATACAGTAATATAATGTGTATTTATATAGTGCATTTATCGTGTACGACGCTTCACAATCATGAGGGGGTCTCTCCACACCACCACCAGTGTGCAGCCTTCATTGGATGATGCGATGCCAGCCACAGGACAACGGCACCAGTGTGTTTACCACACACCAGCTATAGGTGGAGTGGAGACACAGTGATAGAGTCAATTCGGTGCATGGGGATGATTGGGAGGCCGTGATCATAAGGGCCGATTGAGGGACTTTGGCCAGGACACCGGGCTTACACCCATACTCTTTACGAGAAGTGCCATGGGATTTTTAATGACCACAGAGAGTCAGGACCTCGGTTTAATGTCTCACCCCACAAACTGCGCCCACTGACAGTATAGTGTCCCCTTCACTTTTACTGGGGCATTAGGACTCACACAGACCACAGGTTGAGCGCCCCCTGCTGGCCTCACTAACACCACTTTCAACAGCAACCTAGTTTTTCCATGTGGTCTCCCATCCAGTTACTGGGCTGCAGGGTCAAAATTCAAAACTGGTCTTGGGCGGCAGGGTGATATAGCTATTGCTTGTGTTTTTTTTTTTTTTTTTGTTCAGTAAAAATCATTTTTATGTACTTGTAATGTTTTAATGAGTATAAATTAAATTAATTTAAGAAGTAGCATAGTATAATATATATATATTTATTTTGTTTGTTTATAGAAAATATTGGATTCATCTTGTATTTTAGTAGGGTAAAAATTAAGTATTATTTTTGGTAAATAGTACCTGGTGGTTCATTC
This sequence comes from Danio albolineatus, assembly GCA_903798035.1. Lineage (NCBI taxonomy): Eukaryota > Metazoa > Chordata > Actinopteri > Cypriniformes > Danionidae > Danio > Danio albolineatus. The sequence continues at coordinate 299,071 of CAIGQQ010029333.1, forward strand.
CGCTGTGGCGACCCCAGATTAGTAAAGGGACTAAACGGAAAAGAAAATGAATGAATGAATGAATGAAGTGGCAACCCTCCTGAAGCTAATATGGAAGTACTGAAACCGCAATTCATCGAAATTCCACTAGTCCTGGCTTCATAATAGAGAACATTTCTATTGACCTCTTTCTGTGACAGCTAGGTCTTGCTGGTCGCCGAAGGACTATCCAGCTGGTTCCGGCTGATTAGCCGCTGAAGTTGGATTACACGTTACATTTTTGTTTTGTTTTATGTGGCTTTACACTGTCAATTGCCTTTTGGAATTATTTTCTACAATTATCATATAATATAGCTCTTAATTGTGCTCACAAACCATTTACGTGGCCTCCATCTCCCAGTTGAGTGAACTTATACTAGTATACCATCTCTGTAAATCTACTTGTTTAATTTAAGATCATTTATCTTTTATAATGTTCTTCAGAGCTGTAAAGCACTCCAGAATCTAACAGATTGATTAGCTGTAGGCTCTAGAACAGTCACCTGACATGTTATCATACAGTGTTGTGCCTGGATTTCATCAAAAGCCTTCCATTTACTACCACAGACTATATCTGAAGTGTTTGGAACTAATTTGCATTTCCCTCCTGTAGAAAAACGTCATAATTTTTAAACGTCAGTATTTTTAAAAGACTAAACACTTTATTGTTATAGTGTGCAACCAAGTACAAGTGGTCAGAACACAAACGAGTTGCAGGTAATGAAGTATTAAGTGTTTCTCCCTAAACAAAATGCTAGCAGGCGTCTGTAGCTCCGCCTCTTTGGCCTTGTTTGGTACTGCGTCGGTTAGTGCGATGGTACGCGAACAAAATGGCACCTGTTGGCCACGCCCAGTTGTAGCTTTTTTTGCGCTCTTCAATCACCTATGGGTGATGTTCCGGATACTACGTCCATATCTTTTACAGTCTATTGTTATGACACTGATTTATATTAATGATATTATGAAAAATAACAATATATTCAAGGGCACCTATTTTATCCCTTTTTCAAGATTTAAAATGTCTTTTGTGTAATGTGTAATGTTTCAGCTCAAAACACCCATCAGATTGTTTATTATACCTTTCAGAATATTGTTATTTTCAGCTCTGAACACTATGTAGCTGTTTTTGTTGCCCGTGCCTTTAATGCTAGTTTTCCCCGTCCACCGTTCCCACGTGCCTGTAAGAGTGCCTCAGTCTCTAGCTGCATCACTGACAGACCTGAAGCAAGCAGATCTCACGTAATGTTTGTGAGAAATACTACAATAAGAACATTCCCGATGATTATTTGGTGTATTTGTTGTGGAGTTAATTCAAGCCTTTCTGCAATGATGAGTCTCACACAATGTCATTACAAAGTTCACACACACAGTGCACGCGTTTAACTTTGCACTTTTTTTGCATGGCAAATGTGACCGGATACACGATAATATCCACTGCTATATGGTTATATACTGGTTAATGTACAAAATAAACCCGATTTAACGTCCACAAACCGGGATTGAAGAGTCTTCTTTTATAACTGTACTGACTCGCGTTTTTGTATAATCCATCTTAAATGTTTATGCTGTCTTTTACATTATGTGCCTACTACTGTTTTGTTTATTATGCCCATACTGATTGTTTGTATTTTCTCTGTAAAGCACTTTGTGTGACCTTGTGGCAGTTGGAAACATACGATATAAATAAAATGAACATGAACTTGATGTTGCAACCATGGGGAATCAAGGCTAGGTGTGTGAGTAAAGTGCATGACTGGAACTTGTAGTCCATCGCTGTAATTCATTAACATGCACCGTTTTAAACGTGTTAACCTTGTAAAACGTATTCTTGATCACATTTGACGATGATTGATGATCACGGAGCGCTGAACAGATCTTTTAATCCCAGTTGCTTTGCGCACGTCCTGTTTCGTTGATGTGATTAAAAGCGTTACTACGGAGACATGTTAATATGCGTCTGTCAATCAATTCGGTGGATGGGGAAACCGCACTCCTACGTCACACCACTCTAATATGACAGCGGACACTATACCTGCACCCAGCTCTATCCAAACAGCTTCCTAAAGACGATTTTCATCATAGGTGCCATTTATTGTTCATAATTTAAAAGTTTGATATTTTACTCGTATTGTATTTTGTTAATATATGCAAATGAAGAGATCATTTTAAGAGCACTTTAACAAAATATGTTTTATCATGTACATCGTGATGTATTCTTATGCTCCTTAATCTATTTAAGTTTAACATAGTTAATGCGTTATTGTTGTTAAAATCTGCGGATATCATTTATTTTTTTATTAATTTAATTCATTTTCATTAATGTATGCACTTATGCATACCTTGTTGTATTGTGTTAATTGTTGGAAATTGAATACCGTTGTGTAAAACTATTGTTTGCTGTAGAGTATTATTCAAGTCAGTTTATTGATTTCACAACAAGCAACAGTGTACGTTAACCAACATTGCCCTAGAACATAAATGTACACAAATTAGCCCAAAGACATTTTCATTGGTGGTCCCTTAGCCAGATTTTTAAAAGCCATACCAATAAAAACACAAAATCAAACTAAAAACATTACTCAAATGAATGGCAAAAACAATATCAAAAAGCCTAGTGTTCACAATGTAGAAATATTAATTATTAGATATATCTGATATCTGTTAATATGTTTGTTTGGTGCTGTGATATGTTGGTTTTTCCTCTATATTAATGTCTGTGTAATATCTGACCTGACAGATTGTCTGCGGGACTGACGACCCTCTGGAGTCGAGCCCATGGTGGGCTGATAAGAGCCGAATGTGAAGTCCTCCTCGTCCATCACAGAGCCTACAGACAGCAGGACCAGCAGTTAATCACTCATATCAAGGTCTAACTTTTACTTTCATTCATTGGCTTTTATCCAAAGCGACTTGCATTGCATTTAAGCTTTCCAGTTCCGGCATGTCCGTAAGTTCTAGTGTTTGTGCTACTGACTTTAGCTGAGATATGATCTATAACTTATATAATAATTAATTATATTTCTGTAGGTCTTCTCTAAGCGCTAAAATGGCTTTACACGTTCAATCTCCTAACTTTATAAGTACTCTGAAGATGCAAGTAATTTTTGTTTCGTCACGGTTAGCAAAACACCCCAATAGTTAGAAAGCATCATCCCTCATGTTCAGAGATGTGTTTCCCACTAACCATCTCAGAATTTTCTGCTGAGCGTTTGTTAAATACACCTTTTTGATAATAAATCGTGTTTGGCATGCTGTCCCGGAAGAGAACCCTGTGCTCAGAGTATCCTCGAGCCCGGGGCTCCCTCCCGTTTGAAGGGTGAGAGGAGAGTTTGAGCTCAGGTAGGTCTTGAACTCTTCTGTTTGTGAATGTGCAGAGATATCTGGTTAATAGTTGTCTTTAGGATGTTATTTTGGAGTAGTCAATTTACTTATGGTGCATGTCTTTGGACAGTGGGAGGAAACCGGGGAGCCCGGGGAAACCCACGCGAACACGGGGAGAACGTGCAAACTCCACACAGAAACGCCGACTGCTCCGGCCAGGGGCTGAACGTGCGGCGTTCTTGCTGTGAGGCAACAGTGCTAACCACTGGGCCACCGTGCCGCCCTGTCAGAGAAGGAGGAGGGGTGGAAGAGGGGATTCTTCAAGACGAAGATAACTGGAGTGAAAAGCTCTGGTTATTTATGGTGTGTTAGTAATCATCTGACTGGTGCGAAATACTGAGCTGATTCAGTGACAGCTGTGTTCAATCAAAAGCACGTGATCCTCTCGAAATTAGTTCATAAATAAACCCACACTTAGTATGTTAACATTAGTTGGGATTGTCACCTTTTCCAGCTGAGTTTTTCTCTGGTGGTTTCTCAGTCACTTTCTCTGTCGGTTTGGCGTCTTTTTTCTCTCCGGTTGCTGGTCTCTCTAGCAGGCGAGGAGACGTCCCACGGCCTAAGAGCTCGTCCAGACGTGTGCGAGCTCTCGGAGGACGATCAGTTAAACTAAAAGATGCAGATGCACAAATCACAGCCGCTTTAGTGGCATATAAAAATCAGAAAACCCTTGACGAATGCTCGAAAAATGCTCACTGCTAATAGAAAACTGTTTTGAAAAGACAGCTTTCATGGCGAGATCCAGGCCCACCTGTCCTTTTTCTGTGTTGCGCCATTTTCATGTGTTTTGTGTGTCTCTCCGAATCCCAGCGCATCCATCAGATCATCTCCATCATCATCGAACATCAGATCGTCTTTCTTCTTCACAACAGCTGCTGGAGATGCTATTAACACACAAACAGACGTCAAAAATGTATTTACTAGAGACTTTAAGGTCTGTTCAAATCAAGCATGATAACTATAAAGATAAAATGTTGTTTGCACCAGACACTTTCTTCCAATCACTCTATATCTTTAGTAAAAACTAGAGTGATTTTTCTTCTGAGTGTGCCTCACAGAGATGAGTGGGCTTGACAAACCACCTGTAGAAACACTTTTCTCTCCATATTATTTCTCTCCATTTCATCATAAAAAAGTTGCCAAACTTTAACTTATGCTATCAATGTCTGATGTGGAAAAGCTTATTCATGCTTTCATGACGTCTAGATTAGATTAGATTATTGTAATGCATTACTAGGCGGCTGCCCTGTTGGCCTAATTAACAAACTTCAGCTAGTTCAAAATGCAGCTGCTAGAGTGCTTTCTAGAACAGAAATATGATCATATTACTCCAGTTCTCTCATCTTTGCATTGGCTCCCTGTTAAATATCGAATAGATTTTAAAATTTTGACTACCTACAAAGCCCTGAACGGTTTAGCTCCCCAGTATTTGAGGGAGCTCCTGGTGTATTATAGCCCATCACGTCCTGTATGCTCAATTCATTTTGGACAATTGATTTTTCCCAGAATATCAAAATCAACTGTAGGTGGTAGATCTTTCTCTTATCTGGCACCTAAACTCTGGAACAGCCTTCCTAGCACAGTTCAGGAAGCAGACACACTCTGTCAGTTTAAAAGTAGATTGAAGACACTTCTCTTTGCATTAGCATACACATAAAACACAAATGCTCTTGAAATCCAAATCCTGTAACGGATTGTTAGTCTGCATTATTTAGGGCAACCGTTTTTTATTATTCCCGTGGTTTCTATAATCCTGGACCAGGCCGTATCCTGAGCAGCTGCTGTGGTGGTCATGGAGTAGTGGAGAGCATGAGACCGATCCCTGTAAGACCGCAGTGACAGACAAGTCCTAGCATTGTTCCTGAAGGGCCAGCCTGTTCACCAGCTCGTGATTATGTTACACTACTTGTTTTCTTCAACCTTAAACTCCTCTTTTGCAAAATATTATCTACAATCAGTGTTGGGTAAGTTACTTTGAAAAAGTAATTAAATACTAATTACTTAATCAAAATTGTATTTACAATACTTATCTAATTACTGTGCCTGAAAAGTAACTTTATTTCTCAATAAGCAATTTAACTAAATACTTCTTAAAATCCCTATAAACCTTGAGTGGACGAACAATAGAAATTCAAATATGAAATAGATTAGCCTTTCAGCTTACTAAATCATCTTTATTACAGTCTGTAAAAAGCATTCTATAATAATTGCATACACAATAATTTTATCGTAAGAAACGTAACCTTCTTTAGGAACACAGTTTCTGAACAAAAAAACAGGGTATATGCAGGAATCCTAAAGATAATTTCAATACCTTTTTAAGACTTTTTAAAGACCTTCTCAGAATATTTTAAGACCTCGTCGCCACTTCAAGTTCTAATCAGTATCAAACCTTTAACGTAATAAACAGCTGCTAATAAACAGTTGTAGTTAAATCAATGGAGCACGACCATGCAACAGAACTCAAAAAATAAATAAATAAATAAAAATAAAAGATAATCTCAGAAGAAACAAAGCTTGAAAGAATAAATTACGTGGTTGTTTTCAGCGACAGGTTTCAGCCACTGCTTAAACTCGTCTTTTTCCAACCAGGAGTACGCAAACTTTCATTTACCCATTTTGTCGCTTGTTTCGCTCTATGGCAGAGACGCCTAAAGTAGGGCCCGCAGGCCAAAGTTGGCCCATTGTAACCTTTGATTTGGCCCACCATCCAAACTTGGAGGATAGTGAGAATGATGGAGAGGGCTGGGGCAAATGACTTTAACACTGAGATCACCATTTCTAAGTAGACGTAACATTTTTTGTTAGAACGAGGTCCCTTTCATCGGGCGAGTCCGACATCTTCCGCTTTAGAATATGACTATGCAGCAAACTGGTGTGAAATGATGTGCACCTGCACTACGATGATTTTAAAGCGGCAAAGTTTACTTTTACTTTTAGAAGATAAACTAATAAAATTATATAATGATATTCAGCGAGTTTAATTATTTTACAATGTAACGCAAGTACATTATAAGTAACTGTAATGAAATTACCTAAAAATTAAAAGTAATCAGTTACTCTATTCTCAATATGAACAAAACAATTCTATTACGATTTTTTGAAGGAATATTGCGATTGCGAAATGTTTTTTTTTTGTGTGTGATTTTGGCAGCTGTTTTTGCTTTTTCAAGCGCGCTACATACACACATTCTAAATGTATTCAGTGCACAAGAAGTGCATAACAAAACATCTCACAATGAAATAACACAGTATTAAGTTTAATAAATAAAACTGTAGTAAAACTGTCTTTAAATCAGACAACATAAAATAAATTAACAATACATAAAAACGAACATAAATCAAAACCACCTATCCGCTGCTCCCGCTCAACTTTGTCGTGCGTGGAGTGAGCTCTGATTGGTTAACATCTTTCTCCCGCTCAGCTTAGCTCTAATCGCCCGGTGTGCTGCGTCAGCTCTAATTGGTTAACATAATAAAATCATGCACACAAGAACGTATTCTGAATAAAAAAAAAAAAATTGCAGCCTTGCGCGATTTAGAAATTGCATGTGCTTAAATCGTGATTTTTTTTTTCTTTTTCGATTGCTATTAATCGCACAGCCCTAGTATTTATCCCTTTTTCTATTATATTCATATCTGCTTGTAAATTGTTTATTGTGTTTTATGCAGATGTATGAATTCTTTCCAAGTAGAGTTCTTTAGGTCATCTGTCGTGAACTTATATTCATCTTGCAAATTATACACTGCGAAAAAAACCTAAATATCGCAATCTGTATATCGCGCAGCCCTAGAAAGAATAATAAAAATACATGGGAGTTATGCAAGCCAGGCTAGAAAACTAAAGTATAAAAACTAAAGTACAACAAACATCCAGTGCTAGTTTCAGCATCTTTGTGTTGCCTGCTATGAAAATGCTGGGCAAAATAGTTGTTGTTTTTATTCCACTAAACTGTCTATGATCAATAAATTCACTGATTATAGATTACACGAGCTGGATTCACTGGTCAAATGTGCTAGAAATGCTGCACACTGAGGACATCTGCTGGTGTGATGCAAAAATGAATGCATAAACTAAAAATAAACACATCGTTATCATTCGTCGGTGTGAACTTAAATATATTTATCGTTACAATTATAGCTTATCATGCTTAGTATCATGCTTGGTACTTTACAGCTCTCACCTGTCTCGGTTTTCTGAGGAACGGCTGGTGAAGATGATGATTGTGGCTCTGTCTTTTTCCCCATCTTCTGCTTGTCTTCCAGATCATCCAATAAATCATCAAGCGAATCGTCCACGTTTTCTGTGAAACATGAAGAACAGCCGTCATGTTGAGCTTCAGCTTTATTTAATGGTTTTCTCATTGGTTTTTGCTATAAGCTCTGCTCTCCAATTGTGATACCTTCATCACCATCATGAGGATGAGGAGGAGGATCAACACCTCCGCCTTCATCATCTGAACCACATGCAGCATGAAAAAACGGAGCAGATAAAGTCTTTAAAACCCTCATGAAGCCATTAAACGCCGTCAGGAGGAGAAGCTGTGGATCTGAACGTACCTAGAAAACTGAACTTCTTGTACGTTCTTGCTGTAGATGCCGGAGCAGAGCTGGGCTTTTTCTCTTCAGTCACCATTTCTTCTGTACACATAAATAAAGAAAACAAAGTGCTGCATGATACTGGGTGGGAATATAATGGGAGAGAGAGTCACAAGAGTCTCCATGATACGATATTAGCACGATACTTGTCACGATGTTAAGATTATTTGCAATTTTTAAATCTATTTCTGATCTATTTTTTACCTTTATCCCACTTAAAATTATGTCCACAAAGGAAACGTGGGTTTTAATAATTCCGTTTGTCTCTTCTGTTTTATTGTCGCAGTACAAACGGGATCGCCAAGCAGAGAAACTGCCCAACGCTTTAATGAAAACCTCTCGTAAAATACTGTGTGCACTTTTCTGCAATGCAATTCCACCATTTTTATTTAGGATGTGGACAGTAATACGGTTGTTGCTAGATCAGACACGGTTGCGGCCGGAAGTTAAAAGGAATTATTTATTAAATTTCCCATTAATTATATTTTTTTAACATCTACCTCCACCGCAACCCTACCCCCAACCATCACAGTAATGTAAAAACAGTAGTTGTGCAGAGAATTGTTTGTTATTTATTAAAATACCCAACAAATTGTATTTTTTTATTGTTATTGTTATACAGTAATCCACAGCTGTATCCTATATAGACTCTACTCAGTATAACTGACATTGTTACTGTTCATAATCCAGGGGATATACAGTACCTGACAAAAGTCTTGTATCGAAGTTTTAAAAACAACAAATACTACTAGTTGATTGTTTGGGATCAAAAATGGCTTATATGAGAGGCAAAGGCCTCTAGATTACACTCATTTTACCAAAATAAAATATGATCATGGCTTGATGTTGACTGATTTCATTAGGACAGTGCAGTCTGACTCTGCTTAGACTAAAGTCTCGTCACTGAACAGAAATAATGTCCAGTATAGAATATAAAGTCATGCTGCAGTGGAGAAAGAATGAATATTGTGTGTGACTCCTATGAGCTTGGAGGACTGCATCCACACATCTCTGCAGTGACTCAAATAACTTATTAATAAAGTCATCTGGAATGACGAAGAAAGCGTTCCTGCAGAACTCCCAGAGTTCATCAAGATCCTTTGGGTTCATCTTCAATGCCTTCTCCTCCATGTTACCCCAGACATGCTCAATAATGTTCATGTCTGGTGACTGGGCTGGCCAATCCTGGTGCCTCTTGGCCTTCTTTGCTTTCAGGAGCTTTGATGTGGAGGCTGAAGTATGAAAAGGAGCACTATCCTGCTGAAGAATTCACCCTCTCCTGTGGTTTGTAATGTAATGGGCAGCACAAATGTCTTGATACCTCAGGCTGTAGATGTTGCCATCCACTCTGCAGATCTTCACGCCCCCATACTGAATGTAACCCCAAACCATGGTTTTTCCTTCACCAAACTTGACTGATTTCTGTGAGAATCTTGAGTCTTTGCAGGTTCCAATAGGTCTTCTGCAGTATTGGTGATGATTCTGCCACTTTTCCAAATGATCAACTAGAAGTCGAGTTATTATTTGTTGCTCTTACAAGTGGGATCGACTACAAGACTTTTGTCAGGTAGTGTACAGGAAACAGAGAGTGAAATTCAATACATTTTAAGACTCTTTCCATACATTTTAAAGCCTCATCCCCACTTTAGGTTCCAAACGGTAACATCGGTGACATTTTAACTCGGTCAAAACTAAATACTGATTGTAAGAAAATAATCCTAAACCTTATTTGTTTACTGATTAAAAATGTGGTGCCTTTTCAAAAAGTTCAGTTTTGTACCGCACAGGTGGACGTAGTATCTTTAGGGTACACTTTTGTAACTTTTAAGCCACTGTGAGGTAGACATTTGTACTTTTTAGGTATTAATATGTAAACCGCCTTCTTTCAGTTCAAGTCTACCTCAGATTTATACTCATAAAATGCTCCGAGATGGAGCTCTGCGGGCAGAGGGGGAGTGGGAGTGGCCGGCAGGGTAGGGGACAAAGGGGGAAGTGAACAACTGTTGTCAGTCGGCTCACAAAATGAGACACAAACCATGAGGAGTGCCATGATTTTATAGTTTACAAAATGCAAATAAATAAACAGTAATTTAATGTCCTGCTGCGTGTCATTCGTAATTTCATATACACATAACCACAATTGCATTTTTAAGATAATGGTGTTTATATAAACATTATAAATGAGGAGGTCTTCTCTCCTCCTGAATCCCCAGATCTGAATGCAGACACAGTGGACAGCAGTCTATTGATGACAGCTGTCTATTCCAACTATTAACCCTGCCGGTAATCCGGAGGATTTTAAACACGTGCGAACCATACCTGTCAACATTGGGATGTGAAAATAAGGGATAAACCAAAAAAATCACCACCAAAAAAAAAAGTTTAGATAATTAACATTAATAAAGAAATGGAATTATCAAATCTCATTAACCTTTTCTTCACTGTATAACTTACACATTCTGATTAAAGAGCAACGAATGAATCTCATTTATTATTATTTTTTCGTTTGATTACATTAAATAACAGAGGTGTCACTTTAAAATGCATTATAATAACGTTATAATGAAAGCATTCGATTGCTTTCCTAACTTTTTATGCTGATTTAGGACAAAATTAGTTGTGTTTGAAAAAAAAACCCATCACGATCGACTTCTTTAGATGTTATTATTATTAATTATGTGTATATGTCTGTTCAAACACACCCAAAACCCAGACTTTCGCTCCTCTTCAAATCGCGTGTACAGAATCCATTTAGGAAACAGCGTCTGTTTATCACTATGCACCACTTTATTACTGTTTTGTGGATTGCATATGAGGAGTGACGGCACCTGTAATGAAAAGGAAAGGGAATCCTGCTGTTTTTATATTTATTTTAAAGTTTTTCATGCCTAAATAAACCGAAAGCACAGAACTGACTCACATTTAAGAGCAAGGGGCGGCCCCTGGTGATTCGGCTGTATGTGTTGTGTATAGGGAGGATCGGCTCTTTAATGTTTATTGACACCCTTTAGAGAAAGACTGAAAATACGGGAGAAATACGGGAAAAAACCTTTACGGGATGATAGCGGGATAGAACTGTAAAATACGGGAGAATCCCGGGAAAAACGGAAGGGTTGACAGGTATGGTGCGAACACAGCAGCACAGATATCGGTGATGTGTCTGAATGGTAATGAACTCAAATGATAAAAGAAAAAGTCCTCCATTCTCCAATTCTCGTACAGCTCTCCCAACAAAAATGCTTGCTGCAAACCAACAGCTTTGCTGTATCGGCCCTGACAGCATTACGGTGAAAATTAAGAAGCAGCGTCTTCTCATAGGATAAGAAAACTCCGCTATGAATAATGAGAAACCGACGCCTCATCACTCCACTAGCAGATTCACACTACGTCACTGATTTTGATCCACCCCAAACATTATTTTAAACCCTGAAGATAAAATTAGCTGACAAAAGTTATCCAGTTTTCCCTACAATGAAAGCTGACAGGTGCTAACGCTGATGCTCAACACGCACAAATCTGTTAAAAATTCAAAAAAATTACTCTAGGGTGTCTTGAACCTTTTAAGAACCTACTAGAAACAAATGTACTTTTGGATATGGTACCACCCCAGTGACAGATTTAGTACATTTATTTTTGAGAGTGTAGTTTTTGAGAGATGTTATAATAGCAGGACTAGGACTCCCTGCCTGAAGAGCATCTCAATGAGACTTTATAGGATTGATTCGTTAATAAATTATCATTTTTCTTTTTTTGTTTTTTTTTATTTTAAAGTCTCCGTCTTCAGAAACGTACCTCTGCTTTTGGTTTTATCTCCTGGGTTTGCAGCTTTCCCTTCTTTTCGCTGAGGAGGAGCTGAACTGGGCTTCTTCTTGGAGCCGAACAGATCCGCGTCCATGTCATCCATGTCCTGAAGTAAGCAAAGTGAATTATGTCATAGTTCTTATTTCAGCCAATCAGAAAGCAGCAGGCTGTTGCATCACCTTCATGCTGTCCAGCAGAGCGGCGGGGTCGGCCTCGGAGACCTCCGAGCCCTGAGACACACAACAGATTACAAAATAAAAGCCTTTATAGAAGAGTAAATACTAGTTTAGATGCTTTGTTTCCAGTTTAATAGGCACAGGGTTAATTTCCTAAACAAATAATAATAAATAAATAAACTAAATATCATGTCCCGTTTATGATATCATAAGTTTGAAATAGATAGTACTTAATTTTAATTTATAAAAAAGTCTAGAGTTTTACCATTACCACATTTAAATGTTACCAAATAACTCAGAATTTTTTTAAGACATTAAAATTGAACAGAAATTAAGATAAGGACTAAATAAAAACCCATTTTCCCACGTGTAGCCTGACCTCATCGTCTTTCTCCGCCTCTTCTGCTAGTTTACTGAAGAAATCATCGTCCAGCAGAGACCTGAACACACACACACACACACACACACACACACACACACACACACACACACCAGGTTCAGCAGACCTTAATGTTTGATAACACTCTAAATGTGAAGATGTTGTGTGGGGGATGGGTTCAACACTGAGTATGGGTCGCCATGAATGGCAACGTCACGACTTTCACTTCACTTTCACTTGTTTGTTTGCCGTCTGTGTGTGTTTGTCGTTGTGTTTTGTTTGCATGCGTGCGTGTTTTTGTTTGTTTCAGTGTATGTGTAGTGTATGTGTATTGTGTGTTCTGCATTTATTTGTGTGTGGTGCGGGTCTTTGTGTGGTTTGTGTCTGCTTGTGTGTGTGAGCATAAGTGTGGGGCTTTTGTGTGTTTGTTTGTTTGTGTGTGTGTGAATGTGTCTTTGTTTGTGTATATGGTGCATGTGAGTATATTGTGGAGTGTGTGTGTTTGTATGTCTGTGTGGTGTGAGTGTGTTGTGTATGATTTTTGTCTATGTGTGTGTGTGTTTGTGTGGCCATGTGGTTATTTGTTTGGTGTTTGTGTGTGTAAGTGTGTTGTGTGTGATTTCTGTCTTTCTGTCTACGTGCGTGTGCGCGCGCGCGCGAGGCCATGTGGTTATTTGCTTGGTGTTTGTGTGTGTTAGAGAGAGAGATAGTGTGTGTGTGTGTGTGTTTGTATGTGTGTCTGTTTAGTGTAAGTGTGTTGTGTTTGTGATTTGTGTCTACGTGTGTGTGTGTGTGTGTGTGTGTGTGTGTGTGTGTGTGTGTGTGCGCGCATGTTTGTGCATTGTTATTGTGATTTGTGTGTGTGGTCATGTGGTTATTTGTTTGGTGTTTTGTGTGTGTGTGTGTGTGTCTGTGTTTGTGTTGCAGGTGAGTATATTCTGTGAGTGTGTGTTTGTATGTCTGTCTGTGTCTGGTGTAGGTGTGTTGTGTATAATTTTTCTCTACTTGTGTGTGTGTGTGTGTCTGTATGTGTGTGTGTTTGTATGTCTGTCTGTCTGTGTCTGGTGTGAGTGTGTTGTGTATGATTTTTCTGTACTTTTGTGTGTGTGTGTGTCCATGTGGTTATTTGTTTGGTGTGTGTGTGTGTATTTGTTTGTATGTGTGTCTGTCTAGTGTGTGTTGTGTTTGTGTTTACGTGTGTGTGTGTAGGTGTGCATGTTTGTGTATTTTTATTGTGATTTGTGTGTGGCCATGTGGTTATTTATTTGATGTTTTCTGCGTGTTTGTGTGTGTATGTATGTGTCTGTGTATGTGGTGCAGGTGAGTATATTGTGTGTGTGTTTGTATGTCTGTCTGTCTGTCTGTCTGTCTGTCTGTCTGTCTGTCTATGTTTTGTGTGAGTATGTTGAGTATAATTTTTCTCTACTTGTGTGTGGCCATGTGGTTATTTGTTTGGTGTTTTGTGCGAGTGTGTGTGTGTGTGTGTGTGAGAGTATGACTTGTCTACTTGTGTATGTGGTCAGGTGGTTATTCATTTGGGGTTTTGTGTGTGTTGGAGTGTGATTTGTGTCTACTTTGTGTGTGTTTGTGTGGCCATGTGGTTATTTATTACGGGTTTTGTGTGTGTGTGTGTGTGTGTGAGTGTGTGTGTGTGTGTGGTGCATGTCAGTATATTGTTGTCTACTTATATTTGTCTACTTGTGTGTGTGTGTGTGTGTGTGTGTGTGGCCATTTGGTTATTTGTTTGGGATTTTGTTTTTGTGTGTGAGTGTGTTTTGTGTCTACGTGTGTGTTTGTGTGGCCATGTGGTTATTTGTTTGGGGTTTTGTGT
>CAIGQQ010029333.1:389020-409858 GCA_903798035.1 Danio albolineatus
ACTGTTGTATGTGGATGTCATGGTGTTGTTGCTAGGTTGCTCAGAGTGGCTCCTATACTGTTGCTAAGGTTTCAAGGGGTTCTTTGACTGTTGCTATGTGGTTGCCATGGTGTTGTGTTGTTACTAGGTCGCTCACAATGGCTTGTACACTGTTGCTGAGGTTTTCTGTGGGGTTCTGTGACTGTTGATAAGTGGTTGTCATGGTGATGTGTTGTTGCTAGAGTGCTCAGAGTTGGTCCTAAACTGTTGAAAATGTTTTCTGAGAGGTTGTGAGACTGTTGCTTTGTGGTTGCCAAGGTGTTGTGTAGTTGCTAGGTTGTTCAGAGTGGCTTGTTAGTGGTTTAAGTTTTCAGAGGGATTGTGAGACTGTTGCCATGTGGTTGCCATGGTGTTGTGTTGTTGCTAGGTTGTTCAGAGTGGCTTGTAAGTTGTTGCTAAGGTTTTCAGAGAGGTTGTGAGACTATTGCTATGTGGTTGCCATCGTGTTGTGTTGTTTCAAAGGTGCTCAGAGTGGCTCCTAAACTGTTTCTAAGGTTTTCTGAGAGTTTGTGAGACTGTTGCTCTGTGGTTGTCATGGTGTTGTGTTGTTGCTAGGTTGCTCAGAGTGGTTTGTAAGCTGTTGCTAAGGTTTTCTGAGGGGTTGTGAGAATGTTGCTAAGTGGTTGTCATGATGTTATGTTGTTGCTTGGATGCTCAGAGTGGCTCCTAAGCTGTTGCTGAGGTTTTCTGTGTGGTTCTGTGACTGTTGCTATGTGATTGCCATGGTGTTGTGTTGTTGCTAGGGTGCTCAGAGTGGCTCCTAAACTGTTTCTATACAGTATTCTGTGGTTTTGCAGATTATGATGTTATCTGTGGTTGCTATGAGGTTATGGCTGGTTGCTGAGGTGTTGCTTTGCATCTGCTAGGTATGTTGCTAGGCGGTTTCAGAGTGATTGCTAGGTTGTCAGGGCTTAACAGCTAAAAATAAAGAAATATCAATAATTTAGCACAGTTTCAGCATGCTTCAGCGTGTCACAGATGCCTTGGTGTCTATAAGAGAGATCTCTTGAAAACAATTAAAACTGCTGCACTGTATGTAATTTTGGTGTCAGGGAGAACACTGTGTTCATCCTTTCGCTCAGCAGCTCAGTCATGCACGTACAGATCCTGTGTGTCTGAACGAGGGAACATCAGATTCTCCAAGCTTAAAGGGCTCCTATCAGGCTAAATGTACTTCTGGAAGAGGTTTGGACAGTGATTTGTGTAGTAATGATGTGTACACAGCAATATTACAGTGCAAGTCAGTTCATGTTTAACATCTCAATGCAGATTGTTTCAAAGCAGTTTAACATAGACGTATTTGTGTATGTATTTATATGTATTTATTAGATAATCTTTGCACCAAATAAAAAAAAAACAATTAAAAAAAAAAACAATTACCACTTGTGTGAGGTGTTTCTCACGCAGTCTATGGGTGCAGGCAGTGGTGTAAAGTAACTAATTACAAATACTCAGACTACTGTAATTGAGTATTTTTTTCCAGGAATTTTAATTCACTGAGTAGTTTTAAAAATGTGGACTTTTACTTCCTGTCCAATTAAATCACACATAGAAAGTAAATCACATCATACTGAACAACCTCAAGACATGGGCGCTTTATAAATGCAGCAAACCTTTTGGAAACATTAAAAATGTCCAAGAAGATGTCCAAAATCTGCACACGCAATGATCCAGAGACTGTTTATAGACTGCATGTGACTGAAAATGATGGATGTCGACTGTATGAGGACTGAAATCACCAAACAGCCTTAAACTATCACTAAATGGAAGAATGAAGAATGGAAGGAAGGGCCAAATAAAAGGAAGGACCGAACAAGGAATGGAAGGAAGGATCGAAGAACCAAATAAATGAAGGAAGGATTCAAGGAAGGTCTGAACAAACTAGAAAGGAAAGAAGGAACGAACGAATGAATGAACAAAGGACCTAATGAAGGAAGGAACAAAATATGAAAGAAAGAATGAGCGAACAAATGAAGGGAGGAAAGAAGGAAGGACCAAATGAATGAAGGAAGAATTCAAGGAAGGACTGAACAAACTAAGGAAGGAACGAACGAATGAACAGAGAACCTAATGAAAGAAGGAAGAAAAATATGGAAGAAAGAATGAGCGAACAAATGAAGGGAGGAAAGAAGGAAGGACCAAACAAATGAAGGAAGAATTCAAGGAAGGACTGAACAAACTAAGGAAGGAAGGAACAAACAAACGAATGAAGGAACAAAAGGACGTAATGTAGGAAGGAACAAAAATATGAACGAATAAAGGAAGGAGAGAACAAACACATAACTGAAGGAAGGTTGAAAGGAACGAATGAAAATAGGAAGATCCGTAAATACACCACATGTTGTTTGTGCAGGGATGTGTAAACGTAACATTCTGTAAACGCATCAGCTTTTCTACAGTGTAATACTCACTACTCACTACTCTTGAGTACTTCTAAAAGGTGTACTTTTTACTCATACTTTAATTAATATTTACTACAGATACTTTTACTCTACTTGCACTATATTTTTGTCCAAGTAATTGTACTTTTACCTTAGTATGATTTTTTAGTACTCTTTCCACCACTGGGTGCAGGACAGTAAATCTGACATTATTCTCTCTTCTGGCTGCCGTTTTCAGTCTCACACTATTTATTTCCTTCTTCTGAAAGTCTTGAGCACACTATCGTGGAGTTTTTCTGTCATTATTTCACCAGATATGATTGTAAAAAAATGATCCCATTCACTGCGCTCCAAGTTTACCCAAACTATGACGACTTCTGCTACTGAGAAACTCGCAAATGCGAAAAGGCTCCATAAAATGACCAATTGGATCCCGCCAAAACATAGCAACCAGTAAAAATACGTTCTGGTGTTTCCTCGTACTCACTTTGAAGTAAACGGGGTCCACCTTGTGGCGCAGCGCGTGCGATTTCCCCATCTGGTTGAAGATGGTGTTGAGTTTGTCAGCGTCGCGCAGGTTTTCCACCATTGTGTTGAGGGCGTTCAAGACCCGCTGGCCGTGTTTCTTCAGCTGCGCGTTCTGCTGCATCTCCGCCGGGTCCTGCAGCTCACGGAAATGCTCGAAGTACTGCTTCGCTGACGGGAAGTTCGTGAAAAACCTGGAGGAACAAACATTCGGGTTGAACAAAAAATCGCGTCAGCGTTGATATCTCAATGTGTGCATCCGCAATCAGCTGAAGTCAGAATTATTAGCCCCCTGTATATATTTTTCCTCAATTTCTGTTGAACGTTTCTTCAACGCATAGTTTTGATAACTCTTTTTCTGATGATGACAGCACATAATATTTGACTAGATATTTTCTGGACACTCTGTAAGTTAGAGTCATTGTAAGGTGACACAGTGGCGCAGTAGGTAGTGCTGTCACCTCACTGCAAGAAGGTCGCTGGTTCGAGCCTCGGCTGGGTCAGTTGGCATTTCAGTCTGCATGTTCTATAGCTGGTGTTTGGTGAGCGCACTGGTGCCATTGTACTGTGGCTGCCGTCGCATCATCCAAGTGGATGCTGCACACTGGTGGTGGTGTGGAGAGACCCCCCCCCCCCTCATGATTGGCAAGTGATTTGGGTGTATGGTTTGTAAAGGCTGGTTTTTTAACTACAGCGGTTCTGAACTGTAGTTCTGCCGAATGACTAAAAGTTATCAGTATGATGGTAAAAAACTGTACATTCTAGTCAAAACCATCCTTCTGCAAACTTATACCAAAAGCGGAAATAAGGGCAGTATTAATAGCTATAAATGTGGGAGAGCGTTGCTATTATGTGATTATATTGTATTGCAATATGGAGCCATTAAATGTTGATGTTAAATCAAAAGTAATTGACAAATATTTTAAAATGAGATGATTTAATGACAATAATTCTCTATGGTTACCACTGAATTAGTTACAAATAACTGTATGAAACAATAAAACATGAAATGATAAAAACATATGATAATAATTGTACCCAGCTTAAATGTAAATGAAAGTTACCTGAGAGAGGGAGAGAGGGAGAGAGAGGGGGAGGGAGAGAGATAAAGAGAGAGAGAAATAGCAGGAGATGCCAAGGGCCAGAGCAGGAGAAGCAAGAGCCCAGAGCTTGGTTTACCACCTATTTGTAACTTTCTTGACCATGTGACCAAAGCACTGAGACATTCAAACTGACCAATCAACACGTGACTACATCATCAAACCCCCACAGTCCACAAAGCAGTTCCTGATTTCATCTCTCACGAGCCCTCTTTGGGGAAAAACACATGTTCTGCCATATAAACAAATGCATATAATAATTTTCATCCCTACAGGTTATACACAATAAATACACACATTACATTTTACATTACAGAATCTGCCTTTGCCTTGATTCGCTCGCTCATTGTCCTCTATCCATCAGATGAGAGTATGTACATTTAAACTAAATCTGATTCATTTACAATATTTAATTTAAACATAAAATTTTAATAAGCTTTTAAAGCAAATGCAAAGGTTGCATTTGATGCGAAATAACAATCTCAGATGGGATGGCGGGCCAAATCAAAGGTTAACATGGGCCAACTTTGGCCAGCGGGTCCTAGTTCGGGCATCTCTGATCTAAAGCCACTTCATGGGACTTGACACTTGCAAACACTCGCTCCATTGGGCTTAAGATTCTCAGCACCGCCTACACTCATCACAGCTACCAAGCCGACCAATCAGAGTCGTGTAGTTGGTATCAGCCACGGCGAGGTGTATGGGAATGCGTGAAGGATGCGCCGGACTGTACTCTTGACGCAAAAGTGTAACTAGGCTTTAACAGTGGTTTGTTCTGTAGACAATTGAAAAAAACAAAACAAATATTGCTTAAAGGGGCTGATAATATTGACCTTAAAATGTAAAAAAAAAAAAAAAAAAAAAACAAATAAGACTTTCTCCAGAAGAAAAAAATGTATAGGAAATACTGTGGAAAAAAAATCCTGAATCTGTTCAACATCATTTGGGAAACATTTGAAAAAGATAATAAAAAAAATTCACAGGAGGGTGAATAAATCTGACTTCAAGTGTGTGTGTGTGAAAGTATGTTTGCTCTCAGCTGAACAGATAAGCGTTCTTCAGATAATCCTGCTGTAATATTTAACCAGCGCCGCTCTCTGCGGTAAACTCTGCTGTGAGATACGTGAGCTGGAAACAGTTGAGCTCAAGTTCATGTTTACAGCTTTAACCCTCATTACAAATGTGGGTCCCATGGCCAAACCAGTTGAGAACCACTGGTTTATCTTAGCATATGTTTGAGAATTAACAATAATAATAGCCCACTCATATTACCCTTTATTTAACAGAATCGTGAGAACAATCGCAATCTTGATTTGGAGCCAAAAAAATTGTGATTCTCATTTCAGCCAGAATCTTGCAGCCCTAATTGGTATGTATGTGCTGTGTGTTCTCTGTTTATGTTGTGACGTTTCTCCCCGTTTACACTGCCAGTTAAATGAGACACAATTCCGATCTTTTGTGTAGATCGGGTTTAAACAGATCGGGTTTATTGAGGTGTTCCGTATTGTACGTCATTAAACTTGCCACAATGTGGCTCTTCTCCACGATTTAATGACGTAGAAGGAAGAGCGTGTGTGGAGACGCCGACGCGGTAAATAACAACAACAGAGGAAACACGGAGGAGGAAAGTGGTCAGTGATTAACAGCAGAAGTTACCTGCCTTCTTGCCCTGTGGGGAGATGAGTCAGTGGAGGACACATATATAAATCATAGGTGTAAGCTGTAATGACGACCCTTTCCCTCCTCCTCCGCCTCTAAATCATTTTAAAGATGGGTGAACTTCACATATTTCAGAGCTAAAAGCAAGAGACAGTTTCTTCCATCGTAGCTAGTGTAGATGCTAGAACCCACCGTTACGCATGCGCGACGTTGTAAATTAAATGCCAAGTGTAAACACATGAATCGGATATGGGTCACAATTAAAGCAACGTGTAAACAGACAGGCAAACAAATCAGATATAGGCAACAAATCAGAATTAGGCATCAAGACCTGACAGTGTAAACCAGGTCTATGTGCATCAAATGAGTCTGTAGCTGCGTCCCAAATGACACACTATACACTATGTACTTATGCACTTACACACTCAACAGTATAGTATATGTATGTAGTGCTGTCCCAAATGGAGCACTAATGGCTTTTTTACTAAGCGGAAGTTCATACCGTTTCCCTGATGACGTCTGACGGTTGCCAAATTCATTAAATAAATGACCAAAATACCAAATAATACCTGCATGAGTTTAACCGCGTTCACCATCGGGAGGCGCTATAATCACTCTCGTAGGAGAATACTGCTTTCACAGTCCAAAATAAATAAAGTAATCCAACATGTGCGCCTGATAGCTCCGCCCCTTCTGTTATGTGCGCAAAGCTGCCGTCGTTGAGTGTGTGAAGTGTCCATCGTAACACACTTCATATTACCGGTGGAATGAGCGCATCATCCGGGTAATTAAAGTGCACTTATTATTTGTAGAGTTTTCAGAGTGAACGCACTACTTACACCATTTATACTTCAAAATGGCGTAGAATAGTGCATAAGTATACGATTTGGGATGCAGCTTGTGTTCATGTGTATGTATGTATGTGTGTATGTATGTGTCTGTGTGATGAACGCATGACCAGTGATTTCTGCACGTGCTTTTTATTCGACCAAATATCAACATCTAACAGTGTTACAGCTTGACGTTGTGTGGACATTACCACTATGACATCTATCAGACGTTAAATTTTGTTTGCCATGATAGATGAATAGAAGTCAGTATTTGACCTCAATGTGACGTTGGTCTAAGATGTTGGCTCGATGTTGGATTTCGTTCACTTTCCAACACAATATAAAATCCACAAAACATTATTTTGGACATCGAAATAACGCCCTTAGACGCTGACTAGACATTGAATATTGGTCATCTGACATCACAACCAAAATCGAACCCAATGATAATGTCTTATTACATTGTGTGCAATAACTAGATGCACTACAGAATGTTACGTTTACACACAAATGACACGTAAACGCATCCGCTTTTTACAACGTACACGTTCTGTACATGCATCATCAGCATAAGGGTCCTCAGAGCGGGCTTTACCATGGCGGAGCAAACTGAAGGACGTCCAGCTTGCATTAGAAAACATCCAGTACACTGTTAAGAAACCCACATCAAGCAAGTCTGATGCATGGGAGTCTTTTTCATGCGTCATAGACACAGATGGAAAACAATTACCCTTTGCGCGATCAGATAATACCTCAAAGTTTTCCCCTTTAGCAGTCACAAGAACCTCAGGTTTAACGCGGCACTCGTGTCTCATCACAAAGGGGCAAACAAAACTGACATTTAGCCTACAATCAAGCCAAGAAAAACGATTCAGTGCCAGTTATGTTTAACGTTGGCGAAAGACCAGATCAAATATGATCATTTAGTGTCAAGATATACCAGAATAGGTCACAATATGACCTGACAGAAAAACAACAGAAGTCTTTTTCAATCCGTGTGTGCATGAGCTGCAGATACAAGAGCTTGTCATCTGACTCTCTGATTAGATTTAAAGCCAGAGCTCAAACTAAAAATAATGTGCTTGTTCCAAATCTGTCTTTCCTACTCCTGCGCGGCACAGAATACAACATACAGTACAAGAGTTCACAGTGTGTGCTGTCTGCTTAAAGCTGCGACCGTTCGTATAGGGACGCAGTTCCTAGAGAAACAGATTATTAAATGAGAAAGCAGTGGGCGTGGCTTGTTTTTCTACTGCGAGCTGATTGGATATAGTAAATTAGGCATTTCATTCAGATTGATGGGGGGAAAGGGTTTGGGGAGAGTTATTACAACCTACCAGACTCCTCCTCCTCCTCCTCCTCAACATTTCTGTTTGTTGTCAAAATTGACAGCTGGAAGGGCGTGGTTAAGTATGTTAGCCACGCCCATTATCTCAAAAAGACCTAATCTGAGAATTGAACTGGAAGCAAACAGGCAGTGCGTTTTCAGATTTCAATTGAAGATTACAAGAGCAAACTATTGTTTTATTCGTAATGACATGCACAGATGAATTGTTCAGCACAAAACTAGCAATGCGAGCTAACGAAATCAATATGGTTAGATTTGATTTCATGTGTACTTTAAGTTCAACCAAACAATGACACTTTACATTACACTGTTCAAGTCCACCATTCCAAGTCTATACCAAATGTAGCATTTTAACCAACAGCAGACCTGCACACAGGCCTAATGCTATTATTGTTTATCCTAGCATTCATTCATTCATTCATTTTCTTGTCGGCTCAGTCCCTTTATAAATCCGCGGTCGCCACAGTGGAATGATCCGCCAACTTATCCAGCATTGTTTTACGCAGCGGCCCTTCCAGCCGCAACCCATCTCTGGGAAACATCCATATATTCTCATTCACACACATACACTAAGGACAATTTGGCTTTCCCAATTCACCTGTACCGCATGTCTTTGGACTTGTGGGTGAAACCGGAGCACCCGGAGGAAACCCACGCCAACACAGGGAGAACATGCAAAGTTCACACAGAAATGCCAACTGACCAAGCCGAGATTCGAACCAGCAACCTTCTTGCTGTGAGGCGAACGTGCTACTCACTACGCCACCGTGGCGCCTTATCTTAGCATATGTTTCAGAATTAACAATAATAATAACCCACTCCAATGGGTAATAATAACTCACAATAATAATAACCGACTCCAACTTTACTCTCCCACACATGGTTCCGACACCAAAAAAGTGTATTTTAAAGTGCCATATACTGCATCGGTTTAATACGTTAAATTGTTCTCTGATATCTACATAGTGTTTTTTTTTTTGACTTCGGTAAGTTCAAAACAATCTCCAGAAATGGTTTAATAAGCTCGTTTATTACTCCATAAAATACTCCATAATATAATGTTTAAGACATCAGGTAAGGAGTGAACGCCACTTTTTGTATTTATTGTTTTGTCGTAGTTGAGCATAGGGAAGAATATGGCGCAGAAGACTTTTTCTTTTCTTTTCTTTTCTTTTCATGATTCTAGTGAGGTAAGGGGGTTATTTATAAGTTATAATTGTTTTGTTATATTTCTTTCTTTTGTTTGGCTTCACGGTCATCCCCTTACTCCTGAGTTGAACAATTTTCTTTTATTTTTGTTTGATACTTTATTACCTTTTGTAAATATTCATTTTTGTAAATATATTGGCCATATACTTTGTACAATAAATTACTTTTGTTTGCGGTTCCGTCGTAGTGTCTTTTGGTTTCCACCCAACACACTGTAAAATGACCACACCTTTTTAAATGTTATTCCTTTTACTCTAGACCAGGGATCACCAATCTCGGTCCTGGAGGTCCGGTGTCCCTGCAGGGTTTAGCTCCAACTTGTCTCAAAACACCTGCCTGGATGTTTCAAGTATACCTAGTGAGAGCTTGATTAGCTTGTTCAGGTGTGTTTGATTAGGGTTGGAGCTAAAATCTGCAGGACACCGGCCCTCCAGGAACAAGTTTGGTGATCCCTGCTCTAGACTAACATCAGAGGTTTGTAATAATCCACACTCATGAAATTTATATGATATGAGAAACAGTAGTGTCTGAGGCTCACAGTATGCCCATTTCCATATCTTAATCTTTTATTATTTTACTATTATGTCGACTATAACGATTATTATTCGATTATTATGCTTTAGTATAGCCAGACTTTCATTATAGGGCACCTTTAAGATATATTAAAGAATGCTAAAAGCATTAACTTCCATATTAGAAAAAAAAAATGAATACTATACAAATCAATGGCTACAGGTTTTCAACATTTTTCAAAACATCTTCTTTCGTATTCAACTGAAGAAAGAAACTCATAAGGGATCGAAACAAGGCAGATTTTTCCTTTTTAGTGTGAACTGTCCTATTAACACAGTTGATCTGACTTGTGTTTAAGGGCCGCGGGTCAGACCAGTATCTGAGATCATGTGTTTTCATCTACACTCCTCAAACATCATGATTTCTGCTCCTGATAACAGACTGAGCATCATAAATCCTGCAGCTCCGAGTTTCAGCACAGTGTGTCTTTGTGTGAGTGTTGGCACATCTCCTCCGTTAAACACACAGATCGCTGCCGTCGTGTCTGCGCATCTGCAGTTTCATTAAGATTTTGAGTCTTTTTCATTGTGTTTTTCTTCGCCTGAAGTGAAGAAATCCTCCTCAATGTACTTTAAAGTATTTCCTTTCTCATTTGATCGGTTTGTGCCGGTAGATTTGAATTACAATAATCATAAATCTTCTTACACAGTTTCAATAATATCTGTTTACCTCAGGTTTTTACCAGTGTGTAATTTAACCCCTCGTGTGATGTTAAGTTGTTTTCATCCACTCTGGGCTGATATTGACTCTTAATTTGGCCACAGCTTTCTCTGTGTTTCAGTAAATGGATGATTTTTTGAGGCTAAAATCTTATTTTGACACATATTTTGAAAACATACTGACAATTTTCAAAAACTCAATACAGTATGGGCAGACTGACTACCCTTTCGTTATGTTGGGGGCTGTTTTTGCCCCATTGACTTCCATTATGATGACATTTATTTATTGCAAAGCCATGACAGCATATAATCATGCGTTCCTGATTGTTGCTGGTTTTCCCTGTTGAGAAGAGTTATTATTTGTCATTTTTACAGTTGATTTTGTGTGTGCGTTTGTGTGTTATATGGTGTCAAGGCTTTGCAATCAAAAAAGTAATTATAATAGAAGTCCATGGGACAATAACAGCCACCAACATAAGCCGGTTGTTGCCAAATTGTCTGAATTAGAGAGCGACAAAAAGAGATTTCCAACCCCACTGTGACTCAAATATCAATAAATAAATAAAATAAAAAATCAGAGAGACGAAATTTGAAGCTGAATTTTGAAAATTTACTCCAATTGACCCTTCACAAGACGGCCGTGATCTGTTTAAAGCTCATCAGCATCTTAAATCCTTGAAAGGTTTTAATATTTAGAAATTTCTATTACAAATTCAGTAAAGAAATTGTAAAATTACAACAAAACAAAAAAAAAATGACAATTATGTGAGGTGACTGTAATGCAACAATGATCAGTGCCACACCTGTCAAACCTTCTGTGTTTTCCCAGGATTCTCCCATATTTTACAAATGTATCCTGCTATCATCCTGTAAAGGTATTTTCCCGTATTTTCCCTGTTTTTTCAGTCTTTCTATAAAGGGTGGCAATAAACATTAAAGGGTCATGAAACACCAAAACACATGTTTTGAGCTGTTGACAGTCATATATGTGTCCCGTGCTGCTTTAAACACTATTAGGACACAAATATTTCGTTAAAGAGTGAAAATTGGTTGTTTGTACGTTATTTCGAGCAAATTCGTTCTTCCGGTTTGAAAATAATTTTTGAAGCTGCGTCACGCCGATGAGATCCATGCGTGTATTCCAGCGTGGAGAGTGAACGTCTGTACCTGCGAGTTCATCGTGACGTCTCTGAGTGTGCGGCAATAAGTCATAAGAAAGACTTGGTTCAAACCAATCAACGCGCTTAATTGTGTATGCGGTGCAACTTCATTAATATGCATGATAGCTTTGAAGATTGTTTGTGCCTGTTAGTGTTCAGACGGCAGAGAGACGCCACACTGTGTTGCCAAAACAAGTGGAAGAAGAATTGTTTGCAGACACAGGTCGCCAGTGTTTGCGTTTATGTGCTGCAACGAAGGTTTTGTTTTCATTTCCTGCTATGAGAGCGGCTGGACTCACGCGCGCGCAGCAGAAATGCGTTTGTAAGGAAAAAAAAATTCCAAACTTGAGGTGTGAAAACACCCTGCTGAGACAGGGGGGTTTTGTGGCCCTTTAAAGAGACGATCCTGCCTATACGCAACCTATACTGCCAAACCACTAGGGGACACCACTTCCTCTTAAATGTCTGTTCTGAGTCTGTTCTGTGCTTGCATTTTATTTACGCACTTTGAAATAAATATAAAAACGGCGGGATTCCCTTCCTTTCCATTTCAATCCTATGCAATCCTTAAAACAGTCAGTTCATGTAGCAGTACGTGACTGTCAGACGCGCTCCATAGTGATAAATAGACTGTTTCCCACACAGATGATGTGTAT
This sequence comes from Danio albolineatus, assembly GCA_903798035.1. Lineage (NCBI taxonomy): Eukaryota > Metazoa > Chordata > Actinopteri > Cypriniformes > Danionidae > Danio > Danio albolineatus. The sequence goes on from CAIGQQ010029333.1 coordinate 401,160, forward strand.
GCGATTTGAAGCAGTGCAAAAGTGGACACTCTGGGTTTTGGGTGCGTGTTTGAATACAGACATATACACACAATAATTATTATAATAATGATAACATCTAAACATGTCGATGATGGAGGGTTTTCTTTTAAACACAACAAATTTTGTCTTAAAGGGGTGGTGCAGTACGATATCGTATTTTAAACTTTAGTTGATGTGTAATGTAGCTTTGTGAACATAAACAACATCTCTGAATGTAAGACGCTCAAGTTCAATGCAAAGGGAGACATTGACTATTATAGAGTTAGCTTAGCAAAGCCTACAGCGAATGAAGTTTGCGGACAACAAATAAATGCATCCTGGTTGATGATGTCATAAACCCTACAGATTACAAGCATACACCCTGTGCAGCGAAGGGGCGTGGCCAGATGTGCTGTAATGTTATAGCAGGACACTTCCTGGTGACATGAAGCCGATCCGCGAATCTCAGCACATTATGTTAGCTGACCAATCAGAGCCTCTTGAGGGCGGGCTTTTGGGGAAAATAGGAAATATGACAGTGGTTTTTATGTTAGCTGAGTAGCTGTATATAATCAAAGTAAGATATATGAAAAAATAACCTGATTTTTCACAAATGAAACATAAACACACTGCTTTGCATCTTATAAAAACAATCTAGCTTTAAAAAAAACCCACCCATTTAAGTGAGCATAAACAGTCAGGAAAGCAATTGACTGCTTTCATTACGGATCTGTGCAGTTTTAAAGCGACGCCTGTTAATTAAGTAAAAAATCTAAATGAGAGATTCATTCACCGCTCTTTGAATAGGCTAAACTCTACGCTAATCTGTTTGCAGATTTTTCTTATGTATATTATTTATTCGACCCTTTGTAAATAATAATAATAATGAAAAATAAAAATTGACTGACCGTTTCCACTCTTTATTTACAATGAAACAGCTCCAGATTAACTTATTTAGTAATTTTTATTATAAAATGTATTATTGAAATTTTTTAAATACTCTGTATCCTGGTTAACAATACGCTTCATTAATATATACGGCTAAAAACTGTAAATTGACTTTCCCAGAATTCCCCACATGGCACGTTTGAACTTTATGTCTTTTTGTTGACATTACTGTGTCATCTTATAAATAAATAAAGGTACGATGTGTAGATCTTTAAAACACTGGTGTATAACACAATAAATTAACGAAACATGGTACTTTACCATAAAATTTACACAATTCTTTTATGTTTTTACCATATTTTTAATGGTAAAGTTACCATTAAACCACAGCGGCCAGTTTTTCACAGATTTTTTTTTGTTTACAGTGCAGAGCAGAAACAAAACAAATTATAGAAGTCTGTTATTATATAATACTATAGAAATACTATGGAAAAATACTTAATTAAGTACTAAATACTACATAAGTACTATGAAGTCAATGGCTGTTTTGGTAGTACATCTTCCTTTGTGTTCAACAGAAACTCAAACAGCTTTGGAACAAGCGGAGGATGAGTAAATAATGACTGCGTTTAAACTATTGGGTGAACTATCCCTTTATTTCTAAGAGAATGGCCTTATTGTTATTGTCTATTAAAAGCAGATGACCCAGCACTAGCGGGGTGATGTTGACCCCAAGAGCCCCTCGACCCTTGTTTCACCTCCTCCAAAAGTCAAACATCCCATTAAACAGAGAGTAATCTACTAAACACACACAGGAGAGACTCGTCCTCGCATGTCCAAACGCAGCAGAGATGAGAGCGAATTGAGTCTCCGCTCATCTTAATGTGTGTCGTAACTCATGTTTGAGCAATCGAGCACTTAGTGTCGGAGATTAATGTGTGTGTTAGTGCACGATAAAACATAAAGCAATCAATCATGGGGTCAAAGAACTCTCTGTCGATATGAATGTGACGAGATGTTGGTGTTCAGGCCACATTTAAAGAGTGTGTTTATGTCACTTGAGTTTTGATGTTTTATTTACGTTAGCATTTAGCACTACTTCTACTTAGCTTATGGTATTTAGTAATGTTAAAGAGCCCCTATTATGTATTAAAAAAGGTAATTTTTTTGATTTGGGGTCTCCAACAACATGATGATATGCGTACAAGGTCAAAAAACACTTTCATTGTCTTATAATATGCATTTATTTTTACCTAATTATCCCAGCGACTCCTTTATGATTCCTTCGGCAAGTAATTGGTTCCCAAACCCCTCCTTAGCGCAATCCTAATCTGCGCTGACTGGTCCGATGACCCAGTCTGATGTGATTGGTCAACTATGTTCAGCATGAGACAGTGAGAAACGCCCACCACAGCTTATCAACAGTGTTGAAGTAGTCAGAGTGCAGAGTGTATGTGTGAGCCCAATGCAGGAGTGCATTACTGCAGTGCAGTTAAACACTAGCATACTACTCTTAACCATGACACACATAATAATAATAATAATAATAATAATAATAATAATAATAATAAATTCTAGGCGCCACGGTGGCCGAGTGGTTAGCACGTTCGCCTCACAGCAAGAAGGTCGCTGGTTCGATCCCTGGCTGGGCCAGTTGGCATTTCTGTGTGGAGTTTGCATGTTCTCCCCGTGGTTGCGTGGGTTTCCTCCGGGTGCTCCGGTTTCCCCCACAGTCCAAAGACATGCGGTACAGGTGAATTGGGTAAGCTAAATTGTCCGTAATGTATGAGTGTGAATGAGAATGTATGGATGTGTTTCCCAGAGATGGGTTGTGGCTGGAAGGGCATCCGCTGCGTAAAACAAATGCTGGATAAGTTGGCAGTTCATTCCGCTGTGGCGACCCCGGATTAATAAAGGAACTAAGCCGAAAAGAAAATGAATGAATGAATGAATTAATAAATTCTTATATAGCGCCTTTAAAACTTATTTCTCAAAGTGCTTTACACAAAAAAACAAGAAAACACACCGACACATTCAGTATTAATCCACACAGTGGGAAAAGCTGAACTATTTTGAAACTTGACCACAGCACATGTGTAGAAACAGCTGACGGTGACTATAGCAAACTCCAAACGGCAGTGGATCACGAGCTCACAAAAATCCATAAACAAAGCAGCGCGTCGCGTTTCAACATGGTTTTAGACAAGATATGACCGCATATTAAGCATGGAGCGGTTACAAGTAACAAAACACAATTAAACACATAATTCGTAAGCTAGAGAAAACAATAAGGCAGCCTTTTTAATTGCATACATACATTTTAATCGCATAAACGGAGTACTGTAAAGTTCCTGTCAAGCTCTGACAAAGTCCCATACATCAATAGTCTTTTCTGATCCTTCCTTTAACAAGCGGCCAATGAATGCCCCATTGTAAGCATGTAGATTACTGAAGCACTCGTCAGAAAAGTGACAGGAACACAACACAAGGCTGGGGCTATAATGCTGAGGTATTTTTGCAGAAATAAACGGTAACGCTTAATTTTGATGGTTCATTTGAGTATCACTGTCTACTTAATATCCGTTTATACTGACATTCAACAGACATTTAACTGACCATAAGAAACTTTGCAAGTACATGTCAACTTACACTAACCCTAACCCCAACCTAAAAGTCTGCCTATAATCTAATGAGAATTTGTTGCAATGTAACTTAAATTCAACAAACGAACCATCGAAGTAAAGTGTGACCAAATAAACTTCAACCACTGACTCTTCACAGCCTCATCTTTGGGTAGAGAAAACAACACTAAGTTTCCCTCACAGAGCTCAGTGTCTTCGCGACATGATTCAACTGGGATCTGCTACAGTGTTTGTGGGCGGGGCCAATGGTTTTAATTTTCCCGGGTCTGCGCGCGCAAAAAAAATGGGTGGGGCTTGAGTTCTGTATCGACATTACTCCGACACGGCTAAAGACTCGCTACCTCGACGATTCATTTAAACCACTCTGAGTCAACTCTTTTTTTAAATGACTTAATAGTTTTAAACACTGTGCACTTTCACATTTAAGCCTCAGCTGGATATTTCACTTCACTCAGAGCTGTGTTACACACTCATTTTCAAAAACCCGTAATAGGGGCTCTTTAAAAACTAACATTATAAATAAGGTTTGTTTAATCTAATTGGTGTGGACGGTAAATGCTAGGTTTCACACAATTCCTTGATGCCAACACAGATCGATTACTAAGTTAACCTAATAGTTTTTACAAATTTAAGTGGATTGAACATAACACAATTAAGTTGCCTCCTAAAAACCTCAAGAATTGTGTTGATTCGTCTCATTTTAAATAAGTAGTTTGACCAAACAGCAATTATTAGCATTTGAGCGTAGTTATGGTTAAAATCAGGGGTACATGTATAATTTTTTGGTACGGATCTCAAATGAGAACCTGAGATGTCGCTAAATCCTAATGTTTTTTTTTGGCTGGGAATCTCCTGTATGTTACTATTTTATTCTGCTATTATCTAGTTTAAGTATTTAACCACAATTCTCACATTTTTTTTTTTATCTTTCTACGAAAGGTGGCAGTAAAGTCAGCACAGAGAGAACCACCAGGGGGCGCAGTTGATGTGGTAATATAATTGCAATGCTTTTGTTTTTTATTTTGACTTGAAAGCACTTTGAAATGAATACAAAAATGTCTGCATTTCTGAACGGTTATAGTTATAGTTATAGTTAGGGTTATAGTTATGGTTATAATTGTAGATGTGGTTATACAACCCAAAACAGAAAAAAATGGGTCAGTATGACAAACACAAGTAAAAAAGAAAGTAGTGATTTCTAAAATTATTTTGACTTGTATTTCATTGCAGACAACATGAACACAAAATATTTCATGTTTTGTTTAGTCAGCTTTATTTCATTAGTAAATATTCATCCTTCCCTGTCCTTCACACCTGCAACACATTCAAAAAGAGTTGAGACAGGAGCAGTTTAGGGCTAGTGATCAGGTAAACTGGTTAAATCATGATGTGATTTGAAACCGGTGATGTCAACAGGTGATTGTAGTGATGATCAGGTACAAAGCAACATCCGAGAAAGGTCCAGTCCTTTAGGAGCAAAGATGGGCTGAGGATCGCCAGTTTGCCAACAAATACATGAGAAAATGATTGAAATGTTTAAAAACAAAGTTCCTCAGAGAAAGAGAGGAAGACATTTGGATATTTAACCTTCAACAGTGCTGAACATCTTTAAAAGATTTCAAGAGTTCCCACTTAGCTGATGATTGATAATAAAGCGTATTTGGCATGCTGTCCCGGGAGAGAGCCCTGAGCTCAGAATATCCTTGAGCCCGGGGCTCCCTCCCGTTTAAAGGGTGAGAGGAGAGTTTGAGCTCAGGAGTCTCGAGAACTCCCCCTGCTTGTGAACGTGCTGAGATATCTGACTAGAATGCCTTAGGAGGCCATTTAAGAGTAGTTGATTTACTTTGTATGTTTTTGGACGGTGGGAGGAAACCGGAGGACCTGGGGAAAACCCACGCAAACACGGGGAGAACATGCAAACTCCACACAGAAACGCCGACTAGCTCAGAGAGAGGCTGGACCAGTGGCGTTCTTGCTGTGAGGCAACAGTGCTAACCACTGAGCCACCGTGCTGCCCTATCAGAGAAGGGGAGGAGTTGGGGTGGAAGGGGGGATTCTTCAAGACGAAGATGACTGGAGTGGAAAGCTTTGGTAATTTATAGTGAGTCATGATTCGTCTGATTGGTGCATTATGCTGAGCTGATGAGGTGCCAGCTGTGTTCAATCATAAGCACGTGATCCTCTCGAAATTTAGTTTATAAATAAACCCCACTTAAGGAATCTGGAGGAATTTCAGTGCGTAAAGGACAAGGGCGGAAGCCTAAGCTGAACAACCGTGATCTCGGATCCCTCAGGTGGCGCTGCATCAAGAATCCTCATTCATCTTTAAGCCATATCACCACATGGGCTCAGGACTACTGCTGCAAACCTTTGTCAAGTACCACAATACATTATTACATCCACAAATGCCAGTTAAAACTGCACTGTGCCAAAAGGAGGCCATATGTTAACAGTGTCCAGAAGCGCCATCAACTCGGCGGCATCTGGGATGGACCATCACACAGTGGAAACATGTACTGTGGTCAGATGAATCAGTATTTCAGGTATTTTTTGGGAAAAATGGACGCCGTGTGCTCCGGACCACAGAAGAAAAAGATCATCCAGACTGTTACCAGCAACAAGTCCAAAATCCAGGGTCCGTCATGGTGTGGGGTTGAGTCTGCGTAACTTTCGCTTCAGTGATGGCAACATTAACGCTGAAAAAAAAAAAAAAGTACATAGAGATTTTGGAGAACGATATGCTGCCTTCTTTTCCAGGGACATTCCAGGGCTTGACTGGCCTGCCTGCAGTCCCGACCTGTCTCCAATAGAGAACGTGTGGCGTATTTTAAAGTGTAAAATGCGTCAGTGATGAAGAACGGGACAAAATGACACCTGAGACTCTTCATCACTTGGTGTCTTCAGTCGCTAAACGTCTTTTAAGTGTTGTGCACAGGAATGGCAACATCACAAAGTGGTAAATGTGTTGCAAGAACCAAAATTGGAATTTTTGTTTAACACAATAAAATAAAATCATGATCAACACATTAAATAATGTTTGTTGTATCGTCTGCAATGAAACACAAGGCAAAGTGAATAGAAATCACTTCTTTCTTTCTTTTTATTTGCTTTTTCCATAATGTCCCAACCTTTTCTGATTTGAGGTTGTGGATATAGTTATGCTTACAGTTATTATTCATCAGTCTGGATGCTAACACACCTATATTTATGGTCATATATTTATTGTCCATTGCTGTGGAAGCTGATGTAGTTATGCTTATAGTTACGTTTATAGTTCTGCACAGAACTTGAAAAGCAGCAGAATAAATCCCCATGAGCTACAGCTAGACAGTTAGAGTTTTCCTGGCCCATTTTTGGCTCCCGAATCCCACAAAACAGTCTCACACTTCAGCTGTCGTCGGAGACCGAGACGTTTGGCTGAAATCTGGAGCTTTTTGTCACCAGCCATGAAAAGTGTGTCATGCAGAGCTTCGGCGTTTGAATAAAGCTAGCCGAGAAAAGGACGATAACATCTGACCTGCTAAATTAAAGCCTCTCCGAGAGAGAGAGAGAGAGAGAGAAATACAACGACCACTTAAAACGCCACAAACTCCTCTGAGAAATGAATCTAATTTCACACGCTGGAAGAGTTTAATTATAAATCTGTATAGCAGGCCTTCAGGTGTGATCTTCAGAGCTGTTATCTCTCTCCGCGGGTCAGAAATGAAGAAACAGGAGCTCAGCTTCACCACATTCCTCAATATGAGCAACAATAACAGCAATATAATACAGCGTTGAATGGATTTTATGAGTCTAATTGTTGAGTTCGCGCTAGTAGATCTAATGACGGCGCGCAAACGAAGCTTAATAGGTTTTATAATTTATGTATTTATCTCCATGTGATGTTCTTGATTTATTTAATCCAGCTTTAATATGTATGATCTCGAAGATTTGTCCATCTCTTAAAACAAAAATGTGCCAAATGTCCCCATAAGTACAGCAATACCAGTACATTTTGTCCTTGTGGGGACATCTCATGAGGAAAACAGCTAATAAATCAGACAGAATGAAGTGTTTTGAACATGTAAACGTGCTGATTGTTTGCTGGATTAGGGGTAGAGTTGGAGAAGAGGACACTATATGCCGTCTATACAGTACAAACGTCCTTATATCTATATGAAGTCCTCATAAACATAGCTGTACAAGTGTGTGTGTGTGCACAGATCTCGAGTGTGCAGGTCTCCCATCTCCGAAAGCCGAAAAACCAGCAGCAGCAGACGCCGACAGGCCTTTAAGGTCAGTATTGCTCATCAAATCCCAGCGCTCACACCTTAGCCCTACCCACAATCCTCCTGCACCCAATTTAAGCTCCTCTCTTTCCATTCTGTGCATTACCCATCTTTATTTCTGGCAGCATAAGCAGCACCATTGGGCTTTGTTTTCACAACTTCCATGTGATGTGATGTGGAGTCACCATAGAGCGACTGTCCTCTGGTGTTTTCATCATCATCAAGACTGAACCTGCAGCCTTCGGATGAGCCTCCACAACATGTCAAGTAAACACTGCCTGTTTAGGAATGCTGAATTGAAGTGTTTAAAGGTATTAAAGGGATAGTTCGCCTAAAAATACGAAAATTCTGTTCATTTACTCACCCACAGGTCATCTAAGATGTTGGTGACTGTTGTTTTTGTCTTCGGTAGACCATTAAAGCAGATTCTGAGCTGAATCTGTGGTCATTGATATATAATGGGAGTGAATGGTGACTGGTTTTTGACATTAAAATAAACACATACAAATGAGTCCAAATCGATAGCCATGGCTCCTGATGACACACGGAGGTCTTGTGAAGCCAAACGGGTGGTCTGTGTAAGAACTTGAACATTATTTACAATATTTTTAGCTTTAATTCAAAGCCGGTTCAACATATATTGGCGGATTTGTCATCAAATCGACCGGACTACAATCGAACTTTACTCATGCACCGATTTCTGTTTGACCAAGCTGTGCATTAAAGCTGATAATATTGTAAATATTGTTTAATTTCTTACACGAACTAATCATTTGGCTTTACAAGACCTCAGTGTGCCAACAGAAGCCACGACTAATGATTTGTATTCATTTGTATGTTTATTTTTAACCTCAAAATCCAGTCACCATTCACTGCCATTCAATCAATCACCACAGATTCA